>VWZW01006375.1:1694386-2245302 GCA_013397115.1 Edolisoma coerulescens
GGGCCGTGCTGTCCCGCGCCGTCCCGAGCCGTGCCGAGCCGTGCCGTGCCCGGAGCCCCCCCCCGGATTTATTTATCTCTGTCCCCGCGCCGTGCACACGATGAAGCGACCTTGCGAGGAAACTACCTCAGACAGCGATATGGACGAGACTATAGACGTGGGGAGCGAGAACAACTACTCGGGGTAAGTGGGGCAGCCCCGGGGCCCCCGTCTTTGTCGGTGGCGCGGGCCTGGGTGCGCCCCGAGCTGGGGCAGGGCAAGGGGGAGACCCGGACGCCCCCTCGGGATGGGGGAGCGGCAGCCCCCCGAGGGCAGAGCTGTTACGTCTCCCTCCAGGTCAGCTGGCAGCTCGCTCATGGCCCACCAAAAATTAGCCCCGCGCTTGGACTGCCCGAGCCTCGAAATTGCGCAGAGCACTCCAGTAGCTTTGTGAGCCACCGGGCTGCGGTTCATTAGCTCCGCTTAATTTGCCATTTGCAATCAGACCTTTTCCAAAATCGCTCCTGATCAGGCCGAACAACCTAAGGGAACCGGCGCCAGTGGGAAATGAGCCGTGGAAAGTAAGCAGGGATCCGCAGCAGCTGAACTTCAGCAAACCCGGAGTGCGAGCCGGGGGCGAGCAGTGGTGTTTGCCCAGGGAGGGCCGGGCTGGGCGCGCTGCGGGGACACCGAGGAGCTGCAGGGCTGCTCCTGCCAATTTAGAGGCTCATGTGCCAGAGTCCCATCTCGTCCTCATCAGTGGCTAAATGAGTATTAAAAGATATTGAATGGTTTTTGCTCACTCATGATGAAATAAAAGGCACTTCGTACTCGCGGGCAGTATAGTTTTAAAAGCAGATTTGCATTCTGCTCCTGCCACTGGACAATGCAACAGACCCGGGCTGGGCACCTGGCATCGTACTTGACCATCTACTGACTGTGTAGCAATGGGCAGCAACGTCAAAACCCAGCAGGCCCGGCAGAGGATGTGTCATGGGGTATGTGCACTTACCACTGCTGTTGCCATATAGAGATGGTTCATGTGGATTTGGGCCTGGTTCTTCAGCCTGTACTTGCTAGGCAGGGCTTTATATGCAAAGAAAATGAAATCTGCTGTGCTGGACAGTGAACTGTCTCTAGAAAAGAACTTTATTTCCAGCAGAGTGTTCTGTCAGTTCAAAATGCATGCTGGGGCAGTCAGAACTGAAATGTATCTTTGTCTTCAAAAACACTGTGTAATGCAAAGCACATCTTAAAAGCATTGAAAATGGCATGAGGGGGACTATGCATACGTAATATGGTGACCTGAGGTGTCTCAAAGAGTGGTGTCAAGTTGTGCAACACCTGACGTACTTTTACTGTTTCGCAGGCAAAGTAATAGTTCTGTCATTCGATCAANGGCAGGGCGGGCCTTGCCGGGGGCGGGCCGTCGGGCTTGAGGCTGTGCCGCGGCGTGGGAAAGCGCCTCAGAGAGGGTTTGCTCTGCTGGCGGTGCGGAGCCGTGCTGTGCCGAGCCGTGCCGAGCCGGGAGCCCCCCCCCCCGGATTTATTTATCTCTGTCCCCGCGCCGTGCACACGATGAAGCGACCTTGCGAGGAAACTACCTCAGACAGCGATATGGACGAGACTATAGACGTGGGGAGCGAGAACAACTACTCGGGGTAAGTGGGGCAGCCCCGGGGCCCCCGTCTTTGTCGGTGGCGCGGGCCTGGGTGCGCCCCGAGCTGGGGCAGGGCAAGGGGGAGACCCGGACGCCCCCTCGGGATGGGGGAGCGGCAGCCCCCCGAGGGCAGAGCTGTTACGTCTCCCTCCAGGTCAGCTGGCAGCTCGCTCATGGCCCACCAAAAATTAGCCCCGCGCTTGGACTGCCCGAGCCTCGAAATTGCGCAGAGCACTCCAGTAGCTTTGTGAGCCACCGGGCTGCGGTTCATTAGCTCCGCTTAATTTGCCATTTGCAATCAGACCTTTTCCAAAATCGCTCCTGATCAGGCCGAACAACCTAAGGGAACCGGCGCCAGTGGGAAATGAGCCGTGGAAAGTAAGCAGGGATCCGCAGCAGCTGAACTTCAGCAAACCCGGAGTGCGAGCCGGGGGCGAGCAGTGGTGTTTGCCCAGGGAGGGCCGGGCTGGGCGCGCTGCGGGGACACCGAGGAGCTGCAGGGCTGCTCCTGCCAATTTAGAGGCTCATGTGCCAGAGTCCCATCTCGTCCTCATCAGTGGCTAAATGAGTATTAAAAGATATTGAATGGTTTTTGCTCACTCATGATGAAATAAAAGGCACTTCGTACTCGCGGGCAGTATAGTTTTAAAAGCAGATTTGCATTCTGCTCCTGCCACTGGACAATGCAACAGACCCGGGCTGGGCACCTGGCATCGTACTTGACCATCTACTGACTGTGTAGCAATGGGCAGCAACGTCAAAACCCAGCAGGCCCGGCAGAGGATGTGTCATGGGGTATGTGCACTTACCACTGCTGTTGCCATATAGAGATGGTTCATGTGGATTTGGGCCTGGTTCTTCAGCCTGTACTTGCTAGGCAGGGCTTTATATGCAAAGAAAATGAAATCTGCTGTGCTGGACAGTGAACTGTCTCTAGAAAAGGACTTTATTTCCAGCAGAGTGTTCTGTCAGTTCAAAATGCATGCTGGGGCAGTCAGAACTGAAATGTATCTTTGTCTTCAAAAACACTGTGTAATGCAAAGCACATCTTAAAAGCATTGAAAATGGCATGAGGGGGACTATGCATACGTAATATGGTGACCTGAGGTGTCTCAAAGAGTGGTGTCAAGTTGTGCAACACCTGACGTACTTTTACTGTTTCGCAGGCAAAGTAATAGTTCTGTCATTCGATCAAATTCCCCAACAACAACATCTCAGATCATGGCCAGAAAGAAAAGAAGAGGGGTATGTTTCATTTAATTATTTTTGCATCTGACAGTTTGCATGTGTGCTGTGATTTTGCCCTTCAGTTTTTATAAACTTAATGTGTTTTGTTTTTTTGGGAATAGATTATAGAGAAAAGGCGCCGTGATCGTATAAATAACAGTTTATCAGAGCTGAGGCGGCTTGTGCCAACTGCTTTTGAAAAACAAGTAAGCTTTTTTTTTTTTTATAAATTCTGTATCTCATCTGGCAATGCTAGTTCTCTTGTAAATCTCATTAAAATAATACTGTATGTGTCCTGATCTGGCACAAAGCAGGCACTTCAATAAAATGCTTTGTTGTGGCAAAACTATTAGAAACATAATTCATTATAAGGCTGAAAAACATTTCCATTCTTTGGCTTGCTTTTCCCTTAAGGGTAACTGTGTTCATGTTGCCTCTGTTCTTTCGATGAATTCCAGTAGTGGTTTTGTTAAAAATGTGCTTTACTCCGTATTAAATTAAAAAAAAAAATACACAAACCCAACACAACTCCCCCAAACCTGTATGTAAATTAGCCTTCCGTGTAAATCTTTAAATATAATCTACTTTGCCGCTACTTTAAGAGACCTTTATTTTCAAATCTATACTTTCCATTACAAACTAATCAACCCGGTTTCCTGAAAAGGGAGCAGACAGTCTGGATTATTCATGTTTTAAGATGACTCTCTAGAACCAGTGCATTAGGAGGTGGAATAGGCCCATGTTGTGTGAGCTAGTGAAGTCAGTGATATATTCAGACTTTCAGTGAGAAAGTATTTAGTAGGAGGTCTGGAAGTATCCAGTTAACTTTGGCTCAGCTCCTTGGTCATGAAATTACAGACCAAAAGCTTAGAATACAATGTTTTGTAAAGAAAAAAAAGGCCATTTTGGTTTTTCCATTCAAATTAATTTTCTTTTCCATATCTTGAATTTTATTTTTTGGGCTTTGATTCAATATTTAATCTTGTTCCTGTTTTGCTGGAAGTGTCTGAAGATATGAGTATGTGCAATTGACACTATGTTTCAATACAAAGGAAACATCTGAAAATAAATAACCTGACTTCCTTGTAATAGTAAAATAAAAAACCCCAGAAAGTAAAGCCTGAGTGCAGGATTGGGAGGTGCTGAATTAAGTGGTAACTACGTGGCAAACACCGCACTGTATAAGGCCTGTTTTACCCCTGGCCTGAGCAAAAGCCGGATTAAAAAAAAAATTGAAGTATTGGTTGAGAGCATCACTTGTGTCACCTGCAATATGATTTTAGTAACTGGTAGTTGTCACTGTGCCCTTGCGTTAGTTCTGGCGAAACAGTGACAGGGATATTTTCAGCTAGATAAACAGGGGCAAGAGACAACAGTTGTTTGTCCCATTTTATTGTTTATTTCTTGAAAACCACAAACATTATAAAACAAATCCTACAGAGCCTTTGGAAATTACCCAGCACCATGCAGTTTTTAGCTATTAGTCACTCTCACTGAGATGGCTTGTACTGTGTCTGTGGAAAAGATGAAGTCTGAGAAAACTACAGGATGTAGTTGCACGCAAAACGGGGAATTCTGACCAAAAATTCACACGCACCAACCTCTGTACGAGGAAAGCACTGAAAGCAATAACCAGACTGAAAAAAAATGCTCTGCCGTAAAAATGAGCATGTGCTGTATTTGAATCAGAAAGTCCCACCATTTTCTTGCAATATGCCAAGGACAAAGTCATCAGTCCTTTCCCAGCTCCTTGACATTCAGCTCACTGGAGTTTCCAAGTTGGAGGTTTAGTTTCGCTTCTGCCTCCCTCCCTGCCCAAGCCACGGTGCTGCTCCCGAGTGTGGCAGGGATGAGCACTCTGAAGCGGGGCTGCACAGCACGGTGGAAGCTTTGTCCAACTCGCACATGTGCAACCTGGGTGAAGCCCACCGAGACAGTGAGGTGGCCCAGATGATAACTAAGAGAAAAAAATTGGCTTGCAGGATGCGATCCGCTGCTGGCTGCAGCTTGCACAGCCCTGATTTTAACTGATGCCAAGGGATGATCTCTTGCACTGGAATAACATTTGTGTTGTCTGGGTGTGCTCCAGATATCAAAGGGAATGCTACCCAGCAAAATAGTTTTATTTATACATTGATATACTAATACTGTCTTTTGAGTTGTATTTTGTACTTTTCCAGTATCTATTGTAGCTCTGTGAGTTACTCTCAGTGTCAGAAAAGATTTTTACTCACAGAGGAGCTACACTCTTTCACAATATTTAGTCCTTGCAAAGTAGGCCTCTCACTAACCTAAAATACTGTGGACTGTGTGGCAGTTTTTTCAGTCAAAAAATGAGAATGGAATATTCAACAGGCAAATGACACGTTGAAAGTTAACAGGCCATTAAGAGAGGGACAGGGCCGGGTGTGTGTCCGCAGGGACACCTACCGGTAATAGCACAAAAAATAACGTTGCAGCAGGGTCTTAATCGATGGCCACACAGACCCTTCCTGCCAGCTCTCCACTTGTGTTTGTTGTAAAAAAGGAAGTCCAGAAGGTTACACATTTCTCTCATTTCATGAAGATGTCCTGTCTACACTACCTTCAAGGCCAGAGCTGTGCTGAGCTATAGCCCTAATAAAGGGAAATTGTGCTGCTGCTTCTTGTGTCAGTAGATAGGAGATGGTATTAGTCCTTAGACAAAGTCTGGGAAGCAGATGCTCACGAAAGAATTAAGCTGAGAATGTCCTAATGATAGGGGAAATTGAAACCATAAGGCTGAGCTCAGTGGAAAGTATATCAAATTAAAGTTTCTAGTACTCGTAAGCCTTTATTTATATGTGTCTCTTATCTCAAAGGGATCTGCCAAATTAGAAAAGGCGGAAATACTGCAAATGACAGTGGATCATCTGAAGATGCTGCAGGCAACAGGAGGTAAAGGTAAGGAGCCAAAGATTTTTTTTTTCTAATATTTGGGGAAATCTCTGCAAAAAAAATGCTTTGAGGAGCTGTGATAGGCGTTTCCAGATTAAAGGAGTGGAAATCAATGCTAATGGCAGGATTGAACTCGTGGGAAAGAACTACTGGGACAAAAGAAGCACTTGACCCTGGGCTTGTGTTTGCTTTCATAACACTGTGGGAGTAAAGGCTTCATTCACAGGCAGCCCAGTCAGAGATTTGTTTGGGGTTTCCAAAGAGCACTGAAATCTGCACAGGGAGACAAAACAAATACACAAACACCAAACATAAACAGGAGGTTTGTGGCAACAATTGTGTAGCAAAAAACCTGATGCTAAACCTCATTATTGAGCAGCTATACTTAAGGAAGTGAAGGGAGAAGAACTTTAATTTATGTTTAAATGTTTTCTTTGTTCTGGAAAAACTTTTCAATTCCAGGTTAGACCATCTCATTCACCAGATCAAAACCTAGTCTTGCTCTATGCAGCTCCAGGTATCTGATAAAGCAGACGGGCAGGCAATGCTCTCTGCACTCATATTTCTGTGCTATATTTGTGTGTCAGAGGCCGGCGTAGCTGCCTGTTAATGGGTGCTGGCATGACGCAGTGGCTGCACTGGCTGACCCACTAGATCAGCCGAGTGCCGGGAGTCGAGCGTACCTCGCTTGTGCAAGCTGACAGTCCCAAGGCTGGAGGCCAAATGGTTTCAGCCACCCACGAGGTGTTCTGTGTAGTCATGATTTTGGAACTTATTTGGAGCGAAAAACTTGCTGGCATTCCGTAAGCATGGTCCCACGTCCCGTGCCATCAACCGTGATCATGCTTCAAATTGTTGTAATGGCAACCAGCTGATTCTTCACTCACCCACTATGCCATATAGGTAAAGGCTAGAAAAGAAACTGCTGCTCTCTCTCTCCCTTTTTTTTTTTTTGATCAAAGTTTTTAGCTCATGACTGAACTATGCTCCTCTCCATACCTTGCAGCAAGTAGAAAACTCAGCTTAGAATCAGGGCATGCCTAACCACAGATGGCTACAGGACAGCACGTTGAAGGCTGGTGTTCTGTTATTTGTGAAAATTAACACTAAGCTGACATACCTTTTTTCTAGGTGTTAAGGAGTTTTTTCTAGGAGTCCATTTAAGCTTAAAATTTATGGGTAACTTGTTTGATAAGAGATGAAAGTGATTTTATTGCCCATCAGGTAACAGACATGCCTCTTGATTCCTCGGAAATTGTGCAAAATTTAAAAAGAAAGTTAATGTATATATGTAAAAAGTCCTTGAGAAAGCATCACAGTTGCTAAAGCTGCACTCTTGGAAGTTATGAAACCCAGAATTGATCATGCTTGTGCAGTCTGGATTCGGGTGATTGGGATCCTCTGTGTGTCCGAGTGATGGTACCGTCTCCAATTGTGTGGTTGCGTGCTGGTGTTCCACAAGCTCTGTCTCCCTCAATGCATGGAGCACACAACACTCGGCTGCTGAGGGAAGTGGTGGCTGTTTTGCTTCATCCTCCCCACACGACATGAGGCTCAGTTATCCCAGCCTGACCACCACTTCGCGCTGCACATCGTTCCTCTGGGGAGCTGCAGCAGCTCCCCCCCCTCCGATGTCTGCACTGACAGCGGGACAGCCAGGAGGTGAACCCAAACGGAGACCTAATTTATCAGGAAGCTTCCTTCCCCTGCTTCTCCGCCCAAAAAAAGTATGCGGGGGATTTCTTTATAAATAGGTCAGGTCAGGTGGCCTAGTGGGGCAGGGGACGAAGTGCCTGGGATGGGAGCTGCGGGACAGAGCGAGGTGATGGTGGAGCCCAGCCTCTGGCTGCAGCTGGACAAGCTGGATGTTGTTAGCAGTCCCAGGTCTTGCAGTCTGCTCTCTTCCTTGGTTGGTCTCTGCTGCCATGTCTCTCCTGCCCCAGCTGACACTGGCATGGCTGTGGCAGTGCGGGGAAGGTTGAAGTTTTGTGGCGCGGGGAGAGGTGATGCAGGCTTATTTCCACAGCTGCCTTTCACACCATGATCCACAGTGTGGGTGGCCCATCAAAATAATACCCGATCGCTTCACAAATACTACAACTTTATCTGCTCCTTCTGTCCTAGAGATAAGAGTAATCTCACTGCACAGATTAAGAAACTGTAAGAAAAAGAGGTTTGAGAATTAATACTGGGCAAAGTTGAAGCCTGCATTTCCTGCTCACTTAATGTTTTACTTTGCAATCTAACTAACAGTTTTAAATACAATTTCTTAGAATATTTTTAAAGTAGATGTTTGTTTTATTTGCAAGTGTAGTTATTCCCAGTTTGTAATTCATCTTGTGAGCCAGAAGGGGTTTTTTGTATCGGCAAAAAAATTAGTTTCATCTTTTTTCCCAGGGGCAAAAACTTATTATTGCAGGAAGGAGAAATGGGTTCTGATTACCCATATGCTTCCTTGCATTGAGGACTGTCCTCCTCCTCACACAGAAAAGAGGACATCCATGATGGGGAATGCATAGGGCTCGGCAAGTCGGGATGGGGTTGGCCACTGCTCAGCACACTGATCCCGAGGTGGGCACAGCAGAAGAAAACCCAAGATGCCCCTTCTCTGCTTTTCAGAGCTGCCTGGGCAGGCAGGCGGATGCCTCTGAGCTCCTGTGCAGACTCGTGTTTCCGCTGCCCTGACACAGGTGTGGACAGTGGTCTCCTGTTCACGCTGAGTTATTATTTTGGCCTAAGGCCAGGGCTTTTTGCTGATGGTGCAAGCAAGCACAGGGGAGGAGTGATTTGTCAACAGTGAGTTGCTTGCTGAGAACTCAGTGTGGTTTTATTGCAGCTTCATTGCAAATTTATCTTGAGTGAGTGACACCTGGGTCAGTGCATGAGTTCATGTAGCTCAAGTGACCTGTGGCCCGTGTGCAGCGCAGGTGGGTTACCTGGACAGGTGGAGTAAAACCAAGACTTCCCATTCACTACAAAACGCTGGCGTGTGCCCATGGTGGAGGATGTTCTTGGGTTGGGAAGGAAATGAGAAACAACATTATTAAGTCTCTCTCAGAAGGGGGAAGCCAGTGAAGGGGAAACCGGGAAAAGATAACGATCAAAATATAATGGAGCCTGGGAGTCCCAGCTCTCATCTGCCCTCTGTTTTCATGTCTCGGCCGCCATAGGAGACTGAAAGGGAGCCAGGATCACCAGGGCTTTGGGATGGCTTGTCACAGAGCCGGCAGCCCAGACTCAGGGGAAGCTGGTGACCACATCCCCCACATCTCCTCCTGTCCAGAGGGAGGGAGGCCGGGAAGCCCTGGCTTGAGCTGAGTGCTCTCAGGACTCCCAGGCTGGCTGACTCGTGGCCAGAGCTGGGAAGTGGTTTTGGCTGTGTGTCAGCCCCTCTGAAGCTGCTGGAGGTCCTGGAGCCTCCGGCGCAGAAGCAGTCCCCACGCCAGGCTGACTGGCACCCGAGAAGGTACCCTGCTATCTCACCACTGCCGACACGCCTGGCCTTTGTTTCTCGGGAGCTCACTCAAACCATTGGTCACAGTGGACCTGGCAGGAAGAGAGCTGTGAGGAGTCAGCGCTTGCTGACAGGAGTCCTCAACCCCCCATGTTCGCTGATCTGCTGCCGAGCCAGAGTTTCTCTCAGGTTCCGATGAGCAAGTAGGCCTGCGGCAAAAGCACCATCGTTATTTGGCAAGATGGAGTGTATAGTGGGCAGGGGATTTGGGGCAACGTTGATGAATGTGCCTGGGTTAATTCTATAATGTGGGCATGCAGCGACGGAAGCACTTCTTTCTACCTTGAAAATTGATTCAAGTGAAAAAAGCCATCTGAAGTGCTAGCATTTTTCAGAAAGGCAGAGATGTACTCTGACAGAGTACAGAGCATTGCTGCCACATTTCACCATATTAGGGGCACTCGATCATTATATACTGACACACATCACAGTTGTGCATACCTAAAAATTTTCATTGCAAGTGAGAGGAAAAACACCATGCCAACTTGGGAGTGGATAGGATATTATTCCCCCATGGAGACAACATTTAAACTAAAATAGGAAAATTCCAAAAACTGGAATAGGTTTTTGTGGTCCAAGAGCTGCAACTTAAACACAAGATTTTATGCTCGACCCTTTTAGAAAGGGAGTATCTTTTCATGTGCATTTAATAAGACTTTTTTTTTTTTTTCCAATACTTTTTTGTCCCAAGCCTGTGGAGCTCCAGTTGCTGTTTGTTGAAATACCTCATGGGCCATATGACTGTCAGTCTTCCATCTCCAAATTAGCAATGGCATTACATAAAACGTTTTCTCAGTAAAGCTTTTTATTGTGTGTGTGCAGAGTCATCACAAGATGTTTTTCGTTTGTAGTTAAGCAACACCGTATGTCATATTGTCTTAACAGCTCTGTGAAGTAGATGGGACCCCGGCAGCAGCTACAACAACTATCTCTCAACGTCAAGAAATAGTTTGAAAGCGTTAGGATGAATGCCAGTGTAGGGAAGAAAAGGCAGGGTAGTACATGCAAGCTCTCTGATCTCCAGCCTGTTTCTTTGTGTGGATAAGCATCTCATTCACACGTACAGGATCAACACTGCACTGCAGCAGCTTGCTGAGGAATTTCAGGAGAGGCATCATGTATCTTTTTAAGTGTCTTATGGACTTAATTATTTTCATTTGTATATTGTCTGCATAAACAACTGCAGCCTATTGCATTACAGGGATGGTCACAGAGATCATTTACAGATCAGAGAACAAACTTCTCCTGTTGCACATCTTAACCCATAAATGGCAAACGGGAGATGCGGTGGCTGAGCCAGGACTGGGTTGGCCAGCTCCACACTCAACACATCTTTTGCCCTCCCCTTGCAGGTTATTTTGATGCTCATTCCCTGGCCATGGATTTCATGAGCATCGGCTTCCGGGAGTGCTTGACAGAAGTCGCGAGGTACCTGACTTCGGTGGAAGGTCTCGACACGTCCGACCCCCTGCGCGTTAGACTCGTGTCTCACCTGAGTACCTGCGCCTCTCAGAGGGAAGCTGCTGCCATGACGTCCTCCATGGCCCACCACCACCACCCCTTGCACCCTCACCACTGGGCAGCCGCCTTCCACCACCTCCCGGCCGCTCTGCTGCAGCCGAATGGACTCCACGCCTCCGATGCTGCCCCGTGCAGACTCTCCTCGGACGTGCCCCCGCACGGCTCCGCCCTGCTCACGGCCACCTTCGCCCACGCCGATGCCGCCCTCAGAGTTCCCTCCGCTGGCAGCATCGCTCCCTGTGTCCCTCCTCTCTCTACCTCCCTCTTGTCGCTGTCGGCCACTGTTCACGCTGCGGCAGCAGCAGCCACTGCTGCTGCCCAGAGCTTCCCCCTCTCCTTCACCGGCACCTTCCCCATGCTTCCCCCCAGCGCGGCCGCCGCCGCCGTCGCTGCGGCGACCGCCATCACCCCTCCGCTGGCCGTGTCAGCCACTGCCAGCCCTCAGCAGGCCGGCACCGGGGGCGGCACGAAACCCTACCGACCCTGGGGGACTGAAGTTGGAGCCTTTTAAGTCCCCCACCCCACTTCTTCCCACTCGAGCTCCCTCCTCTCCCTCTCGGCACACGTGCATGTGCTCACGCCCACGAGCCCACACATCCCCCCACCCAGCCTCCGGGACTCGGTGTGTCCTCCCTGCTCAGCCTTCACCCAAAGGGCCTGAGAGGTGCCGGCGAGCCCACCGAGGAATGGCACAATTATCCTCCTCACTGCAGGTGTTGGAGAGGACACGGGGTGACACCTTCTTCTCCTTCTCAGTTTGTCTTACTGGAGGCACCTTAAGGGAGCAGCAATGGCTTTCATAACAGTGTGACCATATCGGCATGTAGAGGTTTCCTGCAAAATACGTAGAAATACGTAGACATTAGAACTAATAGTTCTCCAGCTATGCATCCTTGTTTGGCAGAGAGTTGAGGGATTGCATCTACCAAGTCTCCCCAGGCTAGAAAAGGAGTTCCAGTTTCATAAGTGCCTGACATTGAAAAAATAATAAATAAATAAATATATATATATGTGTGTTCTGCTAAAACAAATAACATTGCACAGGTATGGAAATGGTATGGGAGAGAGACGAATTCTGCATTAAACTTCAGAACTAGGATACTTTTCCAGGACAGAGTGTGCTCTTGAAGGGGAGAGTTTTTTTCAGCCAAAAGATTGCCGAGGAAGAATGTTTAGTTTGACAGGCCTAGTTCTCGCTTCCTTAGTTCACTTTCTTTGTACAGACTTGCCAAATTGTGACGTCTAGCATAGCATTGGCAAAAGCAATTATCTTATCAGTGCTGGGATTAATGAACGTTCCAGCGCTGCCTGTGAGCCCTGAGGCACCCATTTTTATGGCTTAAACATGGTGCTAGCTCCTATCTGCACAAACAGTGAATTTATCATGCACCCAGAAGTAACCACCTATTTAAAGTGTGCACACTTGGATACAGTTGATTCATGCCAATACAAGAGACTCAGTGTTATAAGAGTTCCACTTAACTTATTTAGTTGTATTTGGACATTTACTTTTAGCCGATTCAGTGCAAGATCCCTCTTCTTTTCACTATCAACTTCTGGGAGAATGATCACTCTGGGTATGAATGAAGTTATGGTAGGGACGATTTTTAAATTGGCTATTAACATGCCAACATTGTAATGTGGGTTTGATTCCAAACCAAAATGAATGTATTAATGGGATGTGAGTAAATTATTTTGTCAATACCCAGATACCTAGTGCTGCATTAAATGGTTTGCTTTCAGTTTTTATTACAGTGACTTAAAATAACCTAAGTATTTTAATACAACCAGTCAAGAACTAGAGATTTTATGTAAAAAAAAAAAAAAGAAAATAAAAATAAAACACAGCATGTATTATTATGCACTTGATTTCTCTGCTGTGTGGAGAAAGCAATAAGCATTGAGAATGTTAAACATTATGCAAAATATACTTTAAAATATTTGTTTTAAAAATACTGTACCTAGTCGGTCTTTTATGCATTACTTTGTTAACCTTTTTTCTATGCAAAAGTCTTTACATATCACTAATTAAATGAAGTCCTTTTTGACTGCGTTTTATGGATGATTTGTTGCAGTTTTTGTTTGCTTTTGAGAATACTTGTAGACTCACAGTTGCTTTCTGCCACTGGTAACAAGCCTCTTGGCTGCTCTGTACTCTTCTGCTCCCCTTGCTCAGCCAGGAAGCCCATCTTGTCCAGCATGCTTTGGAATAGGCAGGGAAAAACAGCAAATCGGCATTGGTTATCAGGCTTGTAAAATGGCTCTGCATTGACGGTACACTTAAACATACAAACCTATCTGTCCATCCTGAAGAGCCCCAGAAATCACTGGGGTTTCTAGATTCAGCTTTCCAAAGGGTTTTGAAGTCAAAAATTTTAACCCAATGACATAATTTCATATATGGAATGAGAGGAGGTAGTTTTTACTTCAAGTTCTGGTCTTCTAATTTGGCAGTTCTCACTGAGGCAAGGGTTTGTTATTGTTTCATCTGAGACCTGCAAAGCCCTTCTGTGGAAAGCTCTGTTTATAGGGACGAAGACAAAGTCTTACATGTCTGAACGCCAAAATAACAGCTGGCAAGACTGAGGCACAGAAAAAGGGGATCACACTACAGCCAGCCAGACACTTCACCTGTCATCAAAAGCCTCAGCAGCCTCAGCTCAGTGGCTCACTCCCTATCAGCCTTTCTCCCAAATATTAAACCTGGAGCCCATCCCTGCCTCAATCAGCTGGTCTCCAGCACTTAAGTGAGGAGGGGTTGTGATTCATCTTAAAAAATGGACAAAAGAGGGGGAAGAAGTCTTGCAACCCCTACACTGTTAATCAACCTTGATATTCTTTGAAGTACTGCTGTTTGGGGGTAATATGACATTTTTTTATTGAGGGCAGAAATGCTGTACTGCTGTACTGGCATATTTAGCAGCATACACATGAGGTATCATTCACTTTCTAAATGTGTATTTTGAGGAAAAAAGAGGACATTAATGGCCGGTAGATAAAAAGTGGGGTTTATTTGCATTAAAAAGCAGGTTGCAGCCCTACTTCACTTGAAGCTGTTAACTATTAACCTGCCCTCTAAGAGGTAGGATCCCCTGGCAGGAGGTCTCTCCGGCATGTATCATGTTAAAAATAGGCACCCACTGACTTGGTTCTGCCTAAGGTCTTCAATCTAATTGATGTGCCCCAAAACATCATTTGTTTCCCCAAATGCAATATTCTGCCTCGTTCTAAAAAAAAAAAAAGGCAGTTTGAAAAGACACTGATTAGATACACACCATGGATAGATTTGTGGAGCCTGTTTGTGCTTATCCCATTTTCACTTTCAAAAAACAGGCCACATCTGTGAGTTGCTGATGTGTCCTCTATTCCTTGTTGTATTGCCTTTTGGTCTCCACTACTGCTTGTTGTGTTGTCTTTTGGTTTGGTTTGGTTTGAATCGAATCACCTAGAGGACATGAAGAGCTTATCCTTCATGCCTGCTTATTCCTAGGCTGTTGGGAATGTTATCTCTCTGGGAGCAGATTAAGATTTTCCAAGTGAGAAATTAATGGAGAAGATGCATATTTGACATGTGCTGTTGGAAAGACATCAGAGGGTAATAGCTCCTGATGGTTTTGGTTGTAGCTGTGCTAACAGGTCAGAGCTGAAGGTATCTATGCAGTTTTTGAAACAGAGCAAGGGAAAGCTGTTTCCTTGGCATAACCAAGATGCAAAAGTTAGGACTCGTGGCTGTGCATGTGCAACGTTACTTCAGCCCTTTTCTATCTTCATTGTGCATTCAATGACGAATGGACCTGGATGAAGAATAAAGTTAGTAATTTATATAATTTAGGAGTAGATCATGGCACATACCACAAAAACACAAGTGAGGCTGCTTGTTCAACAGTAAGCAGTTGGCTTTGACTAACTTTTCGATGGGTGGGTTTGCAACTTTAAATTCCAGTTATCAAGAGGATCAAAGCAGGTTATGCAATTTCCTAGAATGTTTTTCTTAAAAGGAAAAAACTAAAAACCAATTCTGTCACTCAGCATTAGCAGGCTCGAAACCTTAGCCCTCAGCAATGCAAATAAAAAGCACTTAGGCTGCTGAGAGAAGATTATTACCCTAGAGAGGAGACAGGCAATTGAGAGGCGGTGCTGCCTGTCCTCCCTTTGCTCTGATTGCAAGTGGAGGAAATCCGGCATTAGGTATTGCCCCGAAGAAAAACTGGCTACTGTGGCCGAGGGCTGAATGCATATATTCAAAGTAGAATAATCGTCTCCTGGCTGTGACTACCTCTGCTTGAACAACTGCCAGGAGGTGCCAGCTCATGCTGCTGCCTCCTTAGTGTGAACCCCCAAAATGTTTGCAGCTATTTTGAAAGATGATACTTCAATCAGGATGTCATGAGATAAGCCTGGGACATGGATTTTGGCAAATTCTTAGGGCTATTGTAAACGAGGAATTTCTTCTTTACAACAGGAAAAGGTCACAAGAGTCTTTTAGTCAGAACATACAACATCACAAAATACTGACATGTGAAGTGGACCTTTACCATCTCTGTAGTCACCAGCCTCATTAGTCATCTGCTCCTATAGGCACAGATAGCCTGAGATCACACAACTGAGGACCTGAGTGATTGAACTGGTAGTTTTGTTCAACTTGGAGAAACTATGAAGGAATTGGTATAGCTTTGTTTGCAAGCTTCATGTATCCAGGCCTCGTTTGTGTGAGGCCATTGCATGAACCTGAGTTAATTTTACTCAACACTGAACTTTTTACTCGTGCTCTCTTTCTCTGCTTCATCATTTTACGCAGCAAATACTTGGAAATTAATGTGTAAAAGTCTCAAAGGAATGAGTGCAGCCACACATCTGATCATAACCAGAAATGATAAGCAGAGGAGCACCAGGCAGGTACTAGAAATACTGAGATCTCCACTCGAGGGTAAACAAAACCTTTCCTGCTTTATAAATGAAATAACATTTTGACAAATAGTTGACAGATAATTTCCATAAAATACGCAGGATTTTCTTTTTGGGAGAAGGTGTGGGGATGTGGTTGGTTTTGATTTGGTTTTTTATCCTGGTAATTGCTACTATTGGAAGTTGTTAAGTGCTATGAATGTGCAAACACAATCACTTAGTCATCATTCAGTTGTCTAAATATTTTCCATGTCCTAAGTTGGGCTCCAACTATCACTTTGGAGGGGGTAGGTCTCCCTTGTGTCCTGTGTCACCTCTGCCAGTCATGTGTAGATGCCTGGGAAATCCAAGTTTCTTAAAACGCACAAAATATGTGTGGCCAGGCAACTGAATTTCTCCCTATCTTGCATCATCTTTGGAGATGTAGGATTTAAAGCTTAATAATATTTTCACATGTGATCAATTTTTTCAAAGAATCAGACTCCTCACCAGAAGAAACAATAAAACAGTATCAAAATTATTTGGTGATAATGCATTATCATCTATCACTCCCGTAAAACTAAGACCAGTCAACACCTCAATCAACACTAATTTCAGAAGTTCTCTTAATGCTCTGACTTCAGCAGTGGTGGTGATTATGAGATGATGTCAATAGAATTTATTTTTAAAGGGATATTTTTCTGCATTCATGTGGCAATGCAAAGCCGGGACACATGAAGTAGTGTTGTACCCTAGATACTCAAATACCAGAAGCAAAAGGAAGTGATTATGGGAAATAAAATGAAATATGTCTGGTTGAATTACTTTCAAGGTCTGAAGAGGCAGACTCCTTGTTTACAGATATACAACTGCCAATATTTAATTCAAGCAAAGCTAAATGTTTTAGACAATGTTTATCTGAACAGTGCTATTACTTATTCTACAGGAAAGTCCTTCTGAATTATTGACTTAATTTTGCTTTCCACCCAGTTCATTTTTGGGATTTTTCTCTTCTACAAAAGGAAGTCTTCAGGATGAAAACACTGAAATTGTGGTTGCTGGGAAATTTCAAATGCTGCCTTTGTGAACCGCAAGACCTCTGCACACACTCCAGGAAACAGTATCTCAATGGAAGATGTAAAGAAAACGGTTTTACCTGTAAAGAATACCCATAGATAGTACTGTGTGGTAAGGGAAAATCTAACAAATTACTACAAGGCAATACATAAACCTAAGGAGACGAAATTGTAGTTATGTAAAGGCCTACACTTTTTTCCCCTTACTTTTGACTTAACTCAGAATGCTGTATTTTTTTCATATCTCACAGAGAAAAGTAACTTTAATTTTCTTTAGAAAAAAGGACTCTCTCCCTTACGAGTTTAAAACAAAAGTTATACGTTTAAGGTACACTTTCACAACTTGATTAACAAGACGAGGTCTGTTGTGTGTGGATTGTTCACATAGCTCTTAATGTCACTTGCCGGCACAACGCTTGGCTTTAATATACAAGCCCTAAAATAAAGTAACATTGTTTTTCTCCCCACCCCCTCTCCCTCTGTTGCTTTCTAAATGTATTTTGGTGGAGGAGAAGGAAGTTTATTTTTCTTGGTTTTTCTGGGGTTTGTTTTTCTGAAGAGGCACCAGGGTGGCAAGGGGAAGTAGCAGTGGGGACACTGGCTCCTTGGGCACCAAGAGCATCTCCTTCCCTCTGGGTAGGCAAAGCTGCTTCCTCTCCTTTTCCCTCCCCTGCCCTCTTTTTGGGCAGCTGTCTCACTAGTTGTCTCCCTCCCTCCTTTCCCAACAGAAAGGGGATGCAACCTCAGCCAAAGGTCCTTGCCAGGCAGCCACTCCAGCAGGGGCTGGTGGTGGGGACCAGCTGCCAGCCCGGGGCTTTGTGAGGCTGTTTCAGTCCCTCTTACCACACGTTTTCATTTTGTCAATCATAAAAGCTGAAGTGAATGTTCTCTGATAATTATCTCAGACCTTCAGCTGCAATCTACTCTGACCAACGTCTGTTTCCTTCCCTCCTCATGTTATCAAGAAGCCGATACCTGCCCAGCCACAATGACTTTGACCCTTCAATTTATTATTGCAGTTAGTGAATAAAAATGCTCCAAACAGGAATCTCAAAACAAAACAAATAAAACCATTTCTTGATACTGCTGAAAATTGACCTTCATGTGCCACCCTGTCCTCCTTCAAGGCCTGCTAAACCGACAAGAAAGATTCCCATTAGTAAATCACTATTGGATCATTAAACCCTTTTAAGGCAGTATGTGCCTTACCAAGAGAATGAGGATTACAACACAGCAGTGGCTGCTGCCCACCAACAATCATGGGAACCGACCTCAGTAATAAATCCATTAATTATCTGGCTCACTTTGACCGGTTCTCACGCCAGAGCCGCTCCTTTGATGTGACCGTCAAAACCCAAGGATGCCCAATAGCAGTAGCCACCAACGAAACAAAAGAGAAGTAATAATTCAATATAAATATGTAAAACCTGCCCATATGCCCAGCTTTTGCAGTGGGGTGTTTCTGTGCCTGTGGTTCAAACTGGAGGCAAAAAAAAAAAGGGAAATAAAGCTCTTTTTTCTCCTGTAGATAACCTTTAAAGTGAAGAAGAGCTAGGCATGTTAGATGCATTTTTTAGCTATTGTTGACATGCGTGACTTTTTCAGCTATGGAGATGGGGTTCCCTGTTGCTTTTCGAAATCAGTGATACAGTTCATCACCAATATGACTTAGGACTTGTCCTATGAAGGAACTAAGGATGTATTTCTGAGGGAAACAGGAACTCTTCCTCTTCAGTGTGATTATTTATATAAACAAAATTGTTTATGTTTTTAAGCCCCCTGCAGGACCAAAACTTTAGAGGATGCATTTTTGTCTGATTTTTAAAAGTTTTAAGTGTCAAGCTACTTTTGAGTGCTTAAGTACATCAGAAATACAACTTGTTTGTTAGTTCACTTCTTGGCTACTCACCTGTAAAATGGGAACAGTGTTAATTAATTCTTGTCCTTGATCTTGTCTAATTAGACCTCACACCCCAGGGGAAAGATTAGCTTCTAACTCATCATCATCTTGGGCGTACTTTCAAATCAAGTTTCTAGCCCTTACCATAAGCCTCTGGTTAATAGAAGATAGTAGCTCTCCTGGAGCCCAGATGCTACTGAGGGAGGTAAATTTCTGATGACATAATGGGTGACATGGGAGAAAAATCCCCTTTGAATGTATGAGCCGAAGAGAAGCAGAATTTATTAAATTACATTTAATAATTTGGCTTTTTACTCTTAAAGGCGGATCAGCAAAATGTAATAAACTGTCGGTACAAGAGATTTTAAGATACCTGGCTTTCAGGTAACTTTTAGATACCTGGATTTTGCCCTCATCCACAGCAGAACCACCAGCTACATGGCACTCCTTTCTCACCAAGAAAGGGTGAGGGAGAAAGACACACTTGGTTGGATCATGATGGCAAACCCAAGAGTGAGTACTTCAGAACTAGGTTTGGCATGTACACAGAGGCTCTCTTGTGAGCCTTGCAGCAGGCAGGGGAGTCATGGTGGTAGGAGCTTAGGAGCTCATATTCATCTTCTCACATGCTTCACACTCCACTTCAGCCTGGGTGCTTAAGGGGAGATGAGCGCAGTGTGGTGTAGGAAGGATGAAAGCCCTTGCAGGCTACAGCAAGAAACTCCATTTTGATTGACCCAAGGCCACAGTCCAAACAAATCTGAAACTGAGACTTACTGCCTGGCTTGGGGTAGAGAATGAACAAAGTGCAAAACTTCATCCTGATAGAATGAGGCAGGTAGTCTCTTATCTGAGCAGACAGGAAGATCATTCCTGTTTTTTCATTTATTTTCCTGGATCTCTTATGTAGAACTGCAGCTTCCACAACACCAATTATGCCAGTTATGGAATACAGAGTTGTCATTTCTGTAAAAAAATCCCTTGCAAAGCATGCAGGGGCAGTTTGGGTGCACAGACACAAAGGCACCCTACTGTGGCCACCCTCCATCAGCCCAGCTGTCTTGTCCTTGTCTGGGTCGCTGCTATTCCCTGCTACATGCAGCAGACAGCCCCACCAGCCAGAGCACGTATTGTAATCCCAATTTATAGTCTGTTACTATTTTCCTGCTTTTGGGGAAAACTGGCACCTCCCAGCTCTGTTTTCCTGCCAGCAAGACAAAAAGTAGGCATAGCACAATAACGTTGTCAATATAGTTTACTAAAATGTGATTAATCAAAAGAGCACATGGGAAACAAAGCATGGAAAGGCGGAAGGTAATGATTGACTGTAGCCACAAGGCAGTGTAAAAAGGATCTAGAAAGCAGATTTGCAGCATGCAAGAGAAAAAGTTCAGACTTTTAAAAGGATCAGAGCTTTCATAATTTCATGATCAGAGTACTTCTTAATAGGATATGGCAACTGCTCCCGGACTTGCTGGAAAATGGTCCTTGGATAGTATTATCTAGATCTGTGAGTGGTAATTAAATCTGCATTGGACTTTCATTAACATTACCTTAAATAAACTGCCTTGGCTTGCATAAAATAATTTATCTTAAAACACAATTCAGAGTAAGTTTTCCAACTGGAGTTCTCAAGGGATGGTCCTAGGAGGATGTGAAGTGAGGTTGTCATGTTTTTTTATCTTACTGTCAAGAAGGTGTTTCATAGTGAATCTGTATCTAGGGAAGAGATTTATAGTTATGCTTTACGACAGCAACATTTTATAGAAAGAATATTGGGATAGATAATAGGACGGGAAAAAAGCCTGGAAAAAGGACTGTGTGCCTGAAAGCATCTTTTGGGTTTGTTTTTCCTTCCACCCCATCAGTTTAATAAACAATTTGCCTTGTTTGTGTCCTTTGACTGCCATGGTGACAGCACTAATGTCATAGCACAGACTGCTCCCATGGCTCACTAGCCTTGTGAATCCATGCAGAAGGGAAGGAAACCAGACCTTATCTTGTGTCCTTGGGCAGCTGATGCCCCGGGATCCTGACCTGGGATGCAGAAATTGTGGTTCCCTTCTTCACCTTGGCACAAACTTTCTGCATGACCTTCAGTTCAAAGCCTACAGGTGAAAAGCAGAGGTGCTGCTGACCCCTAACAGAGTGGCTGTGGGGTGAACATGTTCAGGGACATGTGGTTCTTCGTCACTCTGGTAATGGTATGTGTCATCATTGTATTAATGCCACAGATAGGATGAGGTGAGAGAGTCTGAGTCACACTCCTGATAATATTTTGTGACTTTTTCTTTCTTTTTTATTTTTTTAATGTTATATTAAGACTGTTTAAAGACAGCTTGTAAAGTTTCCATGTACAGCATTGAACTCAGAAACTAGGCAATGATTTGCCTTAATAAAAGCTTCATTTGTACATGAAATTGGCTTAATCAGCAAATACAAATCCTGCATTACTGTGTAGTTCATTGGAATGAAACGGGCTCGACGTTAAGCTATTGAATTGAATCTGAAACTCCAGAGGAAGGGCCGCTCTGGGAACCCGGGCGGGTGGGGGCAGACACAGGACCAGGGTGCCACCTCGTGGCGTGTTCCAACAATATTTATATCACTAGGCAAAGGCTCGTTGCCTTGTAGAGGATACCACGGAGTTGCACTTGTTTATGTTCACAATAAAACAAAAAAAAAAAGGCGATAAGCGGCCAAGAGAATGTCCTGGGAACAGAATAAATTTAACGACTGCATGACTCTATGCCCTTCAGATAGAAGTGAAATATGAGAGCAAGTAGAAAATATGCCTTAAAAAAAAAAAAAAAAGTGGGAACTTTCATTTCCCAAAGAATTGCTAGTTGTAAAATTTTATGTTCACTCACAGCCAAGATACTTCATATAAGATTGGAAAAAACTTAAAAAGTGGAACTAATGTAAGGCTATAACTTAAAGGAGGTAGCAAGAAAGAGAAGTTGACTCAGCTGCTGGTTTACGTTTATCTACAGTTGAGGTATTGTCTTCCGTATCATTCTTATTTCTTCTGCAGTTCATTCCCATAAACCTTTGCTGTGAGATGGAAAGCACTTGGTCACACTTTTGAGGAAGAACAGAAATGAAAGCAAAAATACTTGTGAGCCAGTATCTCAAAATCTACCACAATGAGAAGCGAATTCAGCTACGCTTTGAAAATGTGTTATTAATAATCTTGTATTTGTTTGAAATACCTCTGCTCTAGCCAGATAACTTTCCTGATGTGCTTTTGATTGCACTACCAGTCCTCTGTAAAACAGCCCACCTTCTCCGAGGCTTCAGCATGCCAGCATCATGAATTACTTTTTATGTAAAACAAAAATATCAACAAAAGCTCTAGGAAGGATGGTTCTTCTACCTGTTTAAAACAAGTAACCAGTTCCTTCTCTCCATCACATCCTTCCCTTCATCACTAAGGTCCAGGAACAAGGAATTAGAAACTGCTGTAACACTCTTCAACACATGCTCAAGGTGAACACCGATCTGGGCTCTTTTCATCCCAGACCAAGACACCTTTAATCACTGTGGGACCTGAAGTGGAAGGACACCAGCCAAGAGGACTGGTGCCTACTCCTTGCTGGGTGGATATTTGCTGTCTGTGCAAGGGCAAGTTTCAAGTCTGGCATTGGACCGAAAAGGAATTTGGAAGGCCATTAGATAGCTTCTTCAGACAGAGATTATGCAGCATTCCTAACAAAATATTGGAAACTACTCTTTCTTTGTGAGCTATTCTGTGGGTTTTTTCATGTTTCTAAAATCTTACATATGATTATCCTTTCTCTGATGACTCTAAAACTGGACTTACAGTGTTAAGAGCATGCAAATGTCCTACGACAAAATGAGTTAAAACAAAAGGAAATGCTTCTTTTGTTCCTATTCTGTAAAACCATATATATGCCTTTTCTGGGAAGGTAGTCAACCCCTGAAATTCATTTTAGCTTCTTCTAAAATTGCCCATAATTTTCTGACATAGAAAGCAGCAACTTCTTTCACCAACTTGGTAAGGCATTTCACTGAGATCAAAGAGGGAGAGAAGAATCTCAGAGGCCTACACAGCTCTAATTAACAGGTAAACTGTTAATTACAAGGGAAAGTGAAGGATGAAATCATATAATTGTAACTTTCAGGATCTTAGGAGATCCACTGAGCCATTCCCCTTGCCCAGTTTGAAAGACTTGATAACTTGCCCAGCCCACTCTTAAGAACCTCCAGCCTTAGGAATGCAGTAATTCCTTGGGTGGCAACCTGTGGACCTGGTGTTTAACTATAATTTGACAGCACCTTTTCTTGATATCCAAAGGGTGACAACAGCCCTTTTGACTGTTTGCTTTCTGCCTTAGAGCAAAGGTGATCCCATCCCTTTGCACCTCCTTGAAGTTTCTTTGTCATAAAGAATATAGTGGAGGACCTTTCTCATGAGACACTCCTACCTGCAGTGGAGGGCAGCCTAGGCTCTGGCACGCCCTGGGAAAGGCAGGCAAAGCCATGATTCCCAGTGGTACTTTTGCATCAGGCCAAAGTACTCCGCATAAAGTGTGGACTGCCAGGGCGATGGGTGATGCAAGGGCCGTGGCTTGCTCCCGGCAGTAGGAAGGATCCCTGCTAAAGCATAACCTGCCAGGTGTGCTAGCCTCTGGTTTGCAGTCTGTCTAAGCTAACAATAACATTCACTCATTATCAGTATTTCCTGGTTTACCTGCAGCAGTGTACTGGGTCCTGCTGGGGTGCTGTTAATTTTCCCCATAGCAGCCCTCACAGTGCTGTGCTTTCCATTTCTAGCTAGAAGGATGTTGATAACACACCGGTGTTTTAGCCCCTGCTGAGTAGTGCTCCCCCAGCATCAAGACTGCCTCCAACACTCCTTCCTCCCAAGGCCAGTAGGCTGGGGGAGTTTGGGCAGGGACACAGCCAGGACAGGTGACCCAAACTGACCAAAGGGGATATTCCCTACCATATGACCATTGTGCTCAGCAATAAAACATAAGAGAAGGGTAGGCGAAGGGATTAATTTTTAACATACTTGTCTTCCAAGTAACTGCTACATGTACTGGGCCTTTGCTTTCTTTCATGAAACTCCCTTTCTTTCATTAAACCCACAATTTTTTAATCTTGTTTTGTCCCCCCATCCTGCTGAGGAGGGGGGTGAGAGAATAGCTGGGTGGGTATCTGGTAAGAAGACAATGTGAGCCCACCACAGGCAGGCACTATTAGAAGGTGAGAGAAAAGGTCCTCCCACAGACCTCTCACCCTACAAATCATGGGCAGGTGTGGGAATGGAGAGCTACAGGTGGAGACGAGCAGCTCTTGCTGGAGCCTTGGATTTGGATGCTTGGACGCGCAGGTGATGTGCGCTGCTGTGAGCTCTGGGAGGAGGAGGGGTGGCACCTCACTGTGGCAGGACTGGAAGAGGCTTTACCCTGTTCTCAACACCTTTTCCCTTCCCACCTTCTGGAGCACACACACTGTTTTTAGGAGCTGAGGAAAAAAATAGCCTCAAGTTTCACCAGAGAAGGTTTAGATTATATATTAGGATTTTTTTTTTTTTTTCATTAAAAGCATTGTAAAGTATTGGAACAGACTGCTTTGGATTCAGTGGATTCACCATTCCTGGAAGTATTCAAAAAAGTGTGGCTTTGGCACTTGAGATCATAGTTCTGTGGTGAACAACGCAGTGGTTAGGATCTTAAAAGGTCTTTTCCAACCTTAACAATTCTAAGGTGTGGTGAGGGCTTCACTGCAGGACAGAGGGAGATGGGTGCTGATTGCAGGGAGGTATTAAAAATCCCTTTGTCCTCTTTGTTTACTTCTTTTCACTTCTTTTACTTTGTTTCACTTCTTTTCACAATATCTGGTATCTCTCCTGCAACCCCTAACCATATGCCCTGAATGGTGCGGGCTGTGCAAATACACTGCACAGAGACAGTCTGTTGCTCAGCTGAGGAAGCACCACAGAGAATTGCAGTCCCCCTTCTGCCAGGACAGGGGAGCAGGGGACAAACCCTTCCCACCTTCTCTGTGTGGAAACAGCACTTGGCCAGAGAGGCACACACACACAGTGACAGCTAAGCGGGTCACAGAATCACAGAATGGGTGAGGTCGGAAGGGATCACAGTGGGTCATTTGCACCAACCTCCCTGCTCAAACAGGGTTATCCTAGAGCACATGGCACAGGATTGCATCCAGGCAGTTCTTGAATATCTCCAGCGAGGGAGACTCCACAACCTCTCTGGGCAACCTATTCCAGTGTATGGTCAACCACACAATAAAGAAGTTCTTCCTCATATTCATGTGGAACTTCCCATGCATCAGTTTCTGCCCATTTCCTTTCATCCAATTGCTTGGCACCACCAAGGAGAGCCTGGCTCTATCCGCTTGGCACCCCACTTCAGATACCTGGAGATGTTGATGAGGTCCCCTCTAGCTGTCTTGTTCAAGGCTGAACAGGCCCAGTTTCTGGGCCCCTGCTGCCACGGTTCGAAGATTCGTGATAGCACTAAGTGACCATTCACCTGTGGAGGGGAAAGTGTGGGAACACCCTAAGCTATTAGAGCAGACCAGAAAAAAGGAAATTATTTCTAACTGCTGAGCAACAGCCCTACTTGTGGCCCTCTAGGCAGGCCTCTGCTGACTTCTAGAATCCCTGTGGGTGGGCATGGGGTGTCCATAGGCAGTTTCGTGAAGGGAAGATTTCCAGGCAGATGCTACACTTGGCCGGGCTTCCCCTGCCCACCAGCACAGGGCACTGAGACTTTTCACACTTTGTTCACGATTCCTCCAAGCTGTCAACTGTGTCTTAAAACTCCCGCGCCTCGGGCTCGCACATCAGCCAGCCGACAGACCCAGAACTGCAAAAGCAGAAGAAGAGGGTCGGAGAGAATCCCAAAACAAAGCACAGATGGAAGGAAAAAAGGAGAAAAAGACACCTTCCCTGACCGGGAATCGAACCCGGGCCGCGGCGGTGAGAGCGCCGAATCCTAACCACTAGACCACCAGGGATCCTTACATACGGCCTTCCACTCCTTCCTAAAGAAGCAATAACAAAACGACCTTCCTCCCTCGGCTGCGTTGTGCTGCTGCTTTCTCCTCGTTCTCCCATTTTCCAGGCAGTACCAAGTCCTGGAAGCAGCTACGCCTGAAGAGGGACGTTCTATTCCACCATACGGAAGAGAATAGCGGCGGCGGGGTGGCGAGGAGAGGGGACGGCCCAGGCGAGGCTGGTGAAGGGCCCCCACCGTAGGCGGGAGGCGGGATGGTTGTGGGGGACCGGGCGGGACGGAGCCTCGGGCGGGAAGGAGCCTCGGAAGGAACGGCCAGCCCGGCGGTGCCGCAGCGGGAGCGGGGGTAGCTCCTACAGCGCCGCAGGCAAGAGCTGCGCGGCCACGGCAGGGGCGGGGGACTCGGAGGCGGGCGCCGNCGCCGCTCCCAGCAGGCGCGGAGCCCGCGCGGTTGTTTTCCCTCATTTCGTGTTGCCTTTACGCACTGTTCGTGCCACCATCGTCTCTTTATGGGGTGTCGCTGTCACGGCTGCAGGCGGGGCCTCGTATGAGCGGTCTGCGCTGCACATCTCGGCCGGCGGCTGCCGGGAGGGGAGGAACGTGTCGCTTCCCTCCGCGCCGGCTTGGTTGCTTCCCGAGCAGGCTGTGGAAACACCGCGGCTCCCCCCGGTTCCGGTGCTAGGCCTGCAGGGGAGAAGGGTCCAAAGGCCTGTCTCAGGTGGGAGCCAGTGGCTCCACAGAGGGGATCGAGGTTGGGGTTCGCTTGCCTTGTGCTGCCGCGCCCTTCTCACACGATAGATAGTAACCTGTGATCTTGTGGGGCTTTTTGTAAGGTTTGTGTGAGCGGAATGAAAACGGCCAGTGCTGCGGATGACCCCTGTGTAAAGGCTCTTTCCTCTGGCATGTTGTTTTCATGAGCATAGTGGATGTGGGAGCTGTACTAGCAAAAATAATATTCCCTATTTAGGCAGTGTCCAGCGATACAGGAGGGGTGGCTCTGCACAAGCAAATTTCTCTAGTCCTCAAGCCCTCTGCCTCTAAAAAGGAAACACCTTTCTGTGTTAAGATAGATAAGCTTCAGACTGTGTACTTGTGGACTGTGCAAATATGCATTAGCTGATCTTTAAAAGCTTTGGAGTCCGAAAACAAACTTAGGGGGATCACTTTCTTCTGGGAGGAATGAAGGAGGTTGGAGGTGTTTGGTTTCCATCTCATCAGCATCCCTGTTCAGCCAATGGTTCATTTAATCACAAACCATTCACTGTAGCAGTCTTGAACAAAATGCGTGTCTTGATTGTGATGGAGCTTTCTTTGGTCCGAATTCAGCAATTTTACTGTGCAGGGAGGAAGATAAAACATGAGATTAAAATCAGGCCCTCTTAGATACAATCTAATGTCTTATATATGGAAGAACAGCTTTTCACATGTGTAGGATCCACAGTATCTCATTTGGTGAGACCAAGGCATTTCAGGCCTTGAGGAGCCAAAGCTGTGGAGGGCTGGAGGCTGAGGTATCATTGTGGCCTGAGGCCACTGCAAAGAGGCAGGTGTGCTTAGGTGAGAGAGGTCAGCTGGTCCCAGCAGGTAATCTGCCCATTGTTGAGGAGAAAGGCAAAGTGGCACCTGGTTTCCTATAGAGTGGAACCTGCAATGAACACCAGCCAAATACTGAGGTGGTTATATTGCCAAAACTGAGCTAGCCTTAAGAGTTTGTATACTCCACTACGCCCACAGTGTTGTGTTTAAAAGTATAGGCTTCTCTACCCTGGGTGCTTCTCAGGTGGGTTTTGGAGGGGTACTGACTTCTATGGCTGTGATGTTAGCAGCACTGGAGACAGCTAGGTTAGAATTAGGCTAGGTCCACAGCAGCTGCATTTGCAGGGCTGAAGATGTATGTTACAGAGTGGTTACTGCCACTCTTAAGAGTGTCTCTGTTATGTGACACCACAGAGGAAGGCAGGGGCGAGCCCCTTGATTCTTAAGCTGCCTGAGTGACGGAGACAAAATATTCCCCCTGGCAATTTCAGAAAAGTAGCCGAGCCTATGAAAAATGTGATCTTATGGTGATGGCAGGGTGGGCAAATGTGTTTTGTCCATGCCCTAGGAAACTGTTAGATGTAGAAACAAATCAGTCCTGCTCTGTTGTGCTTGACAGTTAGCAAATCACTTTCCAAATGAGTAATATATCTTCCTAAACTTCTCCTGAGCAGTGAAAGGGTTGTTGATTACAGCCACAGGAGCAGCGAAAACTAAGAGAAATTTAGTGAAATAAGAAATCTTTTCCGTGATGTGAATCTCAGGGGTGAGGGCTGACCACTAGACCACCAGGAAAATAGCACTGAGAGTCATATGCTGCCTAGTTATTTTTAGAAATGTCTTTCTTTTCTGTACAAGTCATGTGCACTGACAAAAGATTGTGCCTCTTCTCTGGCTTCCTGTATCTGAGAGAGAAGTGCATCAGTGAAACTGTCAGCGATTCAGCCTCCTGCCAGCACAGAAGCAGCCAGTGCCTGTGCCTGCATCCCTGAGATGGTAGCTGGAGAAGAATGATCTTCCCAAAAGCACCAGGAAAGGAATGTCAGAGGCCAATGTTTCTTTTCACTTAGCGCTGGTGTGCCTGTAAAACCGAGTGAGTAGCATTCAGTGTTAGAGGTCCTGTACCACGTCTGTCTCAGTTTGGTAGGTAAGGCTGAATTTTGGAACCTGAAAAATCAGAGCGATTCCTTTAAATGCAATCTGTACAGCAGCATGCAATTAACTTGTCTGTTCCATATGAATACATTACATATTGTTATTACTTTAATTTGACACGCTGATTGATGTGTGACAGTAGGCTTACTATGTAAAAATGAGTAAGAATAACATCAAAGTAATGTGCTAATTTATGGAAAGTATATAATTTGAGTATGTATCTACTGTATAATGGTAAGTACAAATTGTCTTTCGTACCCGGGGTACATGCTTCAGCTCTAGTGAAAACCCTTGATCTGCACAGAAGCTACATTTATCAGTCTCTCTTTCCTCAACTGTGTGTTTCATGTGGAAAGTCTTGATATCAGATTTTCTTCTGTAAGTTAGCCTGACTTAAAATATACATCATCCTAGTTTCAAGGAAGTGGAAAGGAGAGGGAAGGAAGAAATGATGCACAGTCTTTTGCTATTTTATATTAAATTTCCATGTACGGTCAGAATGGTGACCTAACTGCTAGATTATAATGATTTTCTGGGGGGAAAATACTATCGTAGTTTGTACTTATTATATCTGTTTTAACCGCAGTAGTGTTTTGATGGAAATAGTGTGAGGAAAGCGCGGAGAGGCGTTGTCCAAACGTTGCAGCAGCTGTGGTACTCCCAGCTCCAAGAGCACATTCCGGGCCGCGCGGTCAGTGGCTCCCTGTGCCTGCAGGCGGCGCCAGGGGACGCGACGCGGGGACGGGCAGCGCCAGGCTCGGGGCCGGCCGGGCGCGGCACTCCCTGTCCTGGGGGATATTTTAGTGGTCCTGAAGAACGAGATGGGGAGCAACCAGCAATATTTTACCAATACTTTCACACGTTCTTTTTTTCTTTTTCTTCAGCTTCCGTTCTTCCCCTGGCACTGCATTTGACTTAGAAAAGCCTGGGTCAGCTTTTTTTTCCTTTTAGCCCATGTTAAAATGCACGTGATTCTGGGGTTTGGGATAAAGCATGGAGGTGAGGTGCTTCATCCAGTGTCCACTGAGCTACCTTAGTTGAAACAAATTGGACTTTTTTGTCATGTCCTCTTGTATCTCAGCAAATTCAATTTCTTTTTATAGTCTCTCCTGCTGAGCATTTTGGAAGCAACTTCTGGTTTGCTCTTCTAGACAGAGAAATGAGTGCACAGAATCAGTTATTAGGGGAGAACTTCTTATAAAAGTTTCAAGCTACGGTCTCTTTCTCATTTTTGTAAAACTTGTGGAAAATTTCAAATATAACTCAGTCAAACTGAGTTATATCTAGACAATCAATTCAAAGTTAAAGGGTGAGTTGGGGACACTCTGAAAATTCATCATTACATAAACTAAAGAAACCAGGCTAAGAATAGCCGTCAGTGCAGTAGGATCAAGCAGAGCCTCAATTATGTATGCATAAAAGTCTGTCTGTATGAAACCTATTTTGTGACTACTTCATGGTGAATAATGGTAGGAGTAATTGGCAAAAACAGAAGGACTGATAATGGAAAAAAAAAAAAAAAGAAGGATTGGTGCCACCTTCATTTTTATATCTTTTCAAAACTGGACTGTTAAAGTAGTCAAGGTTGTCAGTGTAATTCTTTATGGCAGGTTGTCTTTCTTAAATAAATGAGCTGTAAGCTAACTATTACAGATGTAAAAAAAAAGAAACAAAAACTACATGAACCACACATGAGCAATACAGTATTTTTTCCTGCTATTACTGTAAGCTGATCTGAATGCAGGCCATAAACATACTGTACCTCTTGCAATTTTTTCTCTTGAATGTGTGCAACTCTGTTAACATACACTGAAGGAGAAGATCAAAACCCATTCAGATGTGGTATTTTAGAATCCCAAATCGGTTCTGCCTTCCATGTGTGGTTATACATGTGAGTTTGTGTGAGAAATCTTTTTCTAGGCTAAAAATTCACAATTTGGAAGTGATGAAAATAGCAAATTTACTTTTTGTCTCCATCAAAATAATGCAATCTGTGATAAAAAAAAATTGCCCAATCCTGAAATCAATGAACAATGTGAATTTAAGCTTTTCACAGGTAAAGACATTCTAAGCACTGATACCACAAAGACAATTAATCAAATGATGTTAGAACATTTGTATTCAAATGAATTGGCAAGGAACATACTGCCATGGGAAAGAGCAAACCATTCAGACTGTCTGCTATCCCCTATACTGTAGAGAGACTAAAACTATATTTCAAAGGTGATGTGCATGTGTGTCTAATCTACCTGTTACCTGCCTATCTCATGTTCATTGTTGCAACAGAAAGGCAGGCATTACTAAGTTCTTCCAGACTCAGTGAAATAAAACAGTGTATTACATCCCACTCACACAGGTTCTTCCAATGACATGAAGTCTGCGGGCTGAGCCACAGGCAGTAACCCACAGTGCCATAACCAGAACTTGTACTATGCTTCTGTCCCAGTCCTAGCTTGCTTATCCTGCTGCTCTCACAGGAATTTGAGTGATTTCTCCCCCATGCCAGCAGTCTAGAATATGTATTTGATATGCTCAGGGCAACATAAATACCATAGAAATGTGTAGTTCCTTTGCTATATGGAGTTTATGCATTGTCTTCATAGAGCTTTCTGCACTGTATAATAGAGGTGACCATGCTTGGAATGATGATGGACAGCAAACTGGTACATTAGGACAGGGATAGCTTTTCCTGGAGCTAAAATAAGGTGTTAATCACTGTCACTGTTGTGCAAGTGCAGCTAAGAGATAAATAGGGTTTCCACCACTTTGATGGATAGGGCTTCACAGCTTCTGCAATTTGGCAAAGGAGGTTAGGTAAACAGTACTACTATTCTTCTTCCTCTTTTCCCCCTCAGTTTTGTTATCTAAGCATTGCTGGAAGAGTAACTGAGAGAAGGCCCCTTTCTTCTCTGTAGTGGTAGAGAACCCTTGTGCCAGTGAAGTCTTCGAGATTTTAACCAATAAAGCTTTGGGTTTGTCCATCTTTTGCTGGGTAATAATAAGATGTAGTAACTGCAGTGTGCTATCAGAATGTATCCTTTAGGCAGCAGACTATGTTTTTAAAGAAAATCTGTCTCTTGTAAAATAAACTGTTTTGGTAAAAAAAAATCAGATGGAAACTTCAATTTTAGCTGAAAGTGCAGCAGCAAATTTAGTGGAGGAGTTGATTGTTCCAGTAGTGACACTGAGTGGTAGCAAGCATATGCTACAAGTAGGATAATGGCAATGGTGGGAGATGGCTGTGTCTGTATTGGAGATGCATTTGGTCCTGAAAATGACACATGTTTTTGAAATTAATCTTTTAAGCAGCTGTTAAATTAAAAAAATAAGCCTCTGACAAATCTCTTACTTAAAATTAAAACTTGTTGGATTCATAGCATTATAACTAGTAAAAAAATTATTCTTGAGACAGCTGTGTGCCACTTGTTATTTTGACACACTCTTTTAGCATCTCTATATATATGTGTACCCTTTGTGTCACCTTTTCATTTATGCAGGTATCTGCCTGTCTTCAGGCTTGAATTTTTGTCTTGCAGAATTTGGAATTTAATGGTGTTACAATGCCTTTGCACGTCTCTCCCTAAGCTTTCAGTGTTTCAGAGCTGATTACTAACCGAAGGAAGAAATAAGAAGCTAGATCTTGTTTAGGCTGGCCACAAACATCTGCAAGGGTTACCTGCAGTTATCTCGGGTAAGGGAGTGGAGTTTCTGGTAAAAATAGCGGGTGCTGTTTTGTGGGGATTGAGTGAAGAAGCCTACTAGCGGACAGTGTAGAAACAGCAGATGAGGTTTCTAGGCTTTTCAGTTTCCCACGGATCTAAAGGCTTTGGTTAACCTCAATTTCCAAAACTGGTTGTTTTGTTTTTAGTACCGCCCTTGAGAAAACTCCCCTCCAGAGGCAGACTCCGGCGCTTGGGCTTTATAGCTCGTAGGACTTCTTGCCCCGCAGACCGACCCCCTTCCCCAGGACAGGGCTTGAAGCCCGTGAACCGGCCCAGGAGCGCGGCCACCGCCCCCGGCCCCGGGCCCACCGCGGTCCGGCGGGGCCAGGGCGGCCGGGCGGGGCCGAGGAGAGGCGGGACCGCCGGGCGNGCGCGGGGCGGCTGCCGGGACCTGCCCACCCGCCCCAGGTTCTGCTCCCGGGCACCCGGGTGTGCTCTGCTGCTGCCGCTACCCAGCCGGTGCAGCCGAGATGGCTTTCACGGCTTCGAACCTCATTTATTTCCTCCCTGTCAGGGTCTTGGATGAATTACTGGAATGTTCCAGGCTCTCTCTCTATATATTAATTTGTATAGCCTTAGGTCGTCGTGGTTGAGAAGTGCTGCCGGGTGCCAAGGTGTGTCAATAATTTATTTTTGTCTCTAATCAGCGCAGTGGACTTTCCTCTCTGTACTTCATCATACGCTGCTTCAGAGTTGATTTTCGGGTGGAGTGGCATACTTGTATCTTGGGTGATGTGTGTGCAATATCGTGGCGCTAAAGGATGCAGTAACTGTTCATCCCCTAGGTGATGAAATGAGATGATGAACACTTCGACTCAATAACAGGCTTTTAGCATGTGTTTACTTTACATGCTACAGTTATCGTTCTCCCATTAGGTAGTCATACGTTTCTTGTATTAATACACAGTGGTGGGCTTTTAAGATGGGTAGGTGCCCATTAATCGATTATGGTTTGCTTCAAATACTATGACCCAGTCTAAGGGGCCTGTATTTGTGTGATACTTAAAATGTGTGTTGATGAACTCTGCCAGCATATTGTATCAGGTAGTGTTTACACAGTATGGAAATAATAATTTCCTGATATTGTTCTAGCTGATACTTATGTGTACACACACAGCCTTTCAGAAAATTAATGGAGTAGGCAATGGAAAATGCCAAGAAAAGTATGCATGAATATTTGCTTTCTGAATGAAAATTACCTTATCAGGAATATATGTCTTTAAATGTAAATCATGATAAAAAATAAGTAAGTTGCGGTGCATTTTAGACTGCCTTCTCTTTCATCCTTTTACCTGGAAAATGTCCATAAATACACACAAAATATTTAAGGACCTAAATAGTCAAGTGATGTTGATCGTTTGAAGAGTTGTTTTGAAGTAGGTGCTTGTAGCCAAAATGCTGTCTGATGGCTTCCTTTTTTTTTTTTTTTTTTTTTGAAGTAGTGGATCAAAATCTTGGGCTTGGAGGGACGTTCTGTGTCTTTTTTTTTTTTTCATTGTTGCGTATTATGTTATGAAAAAGAAACACTTCTGGAAGACCTGATTTGTCCAAGTTGGTTATGAGGCAGTCTTTGGGTTTCACTCCTCGGCTTTGCCCAGTGCCCGTTCTCACTGCAGCAGCAGCCACACTCCCACCAACCCCATATCTGCTGCTGAAATGATAAGTGATTCCTTTTGGAGATGAAGTGAGTTAAAATTAATTGGAACAGTCCTTGTCTTATTAGGAATGTGGCTTTGTTGCTTTGTGTATCCATGATTTTCAAAGAGAAGGTTGAAATTGGTTGGAGGCTGGCTCTAGTAGATATTTGGCTGCCTTATGGTCCTGACTTCAGGGGACAGCTTGCAAATCTCTTTAAGTGTTAGGGAATAAGCCCTTCTATTCAAACAGAAGTGAATTCACTTGAGAGTGATTTGGGTTGGAAGATAACATGTCTTCAGAAAGGTAGTTAAAAATTTTGTGGGAATGCTGTGGCTGGTTACTGCAGCCAGAGTGACTCCCTGCAGTCACCCATTTGGGTGAGTGTTTCAAAGGTGGGAACGTAGTGTGAGCCTCTGCAGCAAGATCTGACACAAGAAATTGCTGCTCTAGGCAGCTGGAGCTGCTCACAAACAATAATTATGGAAATGAAGGACAAAGGGACTCAATTTCCCTTTGCTATCCAGTAGGCGTGAGAGGAAAGCTGGAACATAACCAATGTTGAGAAGAATGGTAAAGCTCTCTGTCTTGCCACCTGGCTTGTGCCCTCTCTGTCTCAGCAGGTGCCCAGCGCAGCAGCAGGCAGTCATGGTCCTCAGCTCATCTGGCAGAGAAAATTCAGTATCATCACCCAAAAAGCAGCTGACTGACAAACCTCTTCCTCATCATGATCAATAAGCCAAAAAAGTCAAAGGCTTTATGAGTGTAGCTTTTGTTTTAGTGAGGTATTCACCCGCTGGTGAAGTTATTGATGGTGGGGGTGTCTGCCTGCCACAAAGTTGATGGCTTCTCACTCCCTCCTATGAGGGATCTGCACTCTCACGGAAGAAAATGTTCAAGTCATGTTGCTGCTGCTTCTGCTGTGAGTTTGTCCTGGGGGTTAAGATCACTTTCCCAAAAAGAGGAAATGTAATGCTACATTTGATGAGTGAAGTCAGCATTAAGAGCACTCACTCAAGTGACCTCCTTTGACTAGGAGGGAAAGCAAAGCAGGAGAAACAAGTCTTTAGTTCTTTTTTTCCCTCTACTCCTTTTTTTCTTTTAAAATCTTACTCCCTTGTCATTTTTCCATAGCTAGATTTATGAAACAGTGAGTTAGTGACAAAATTCACAGGAGGCTAGAGGAATTATATTTCCCTCCCCAAACAAAATGTTTCAGATTGATATATTAAACACATACAGAGGTATATTCTTTTTATTTTTCCTCCCCCTTTTCTTTGCAAACCTTTCTTATTGTAGGTGGAAAGCTGTATGTCTTTATTCCTGGTCAAAATGTCAGGTGGGTGTGAGTGGTTCTGCTGGTGCTGGAGGTTGGATTTTGGGAGCTGTTTGTTCAGTTTTGGGGTAGACAGCACTCTGCAGCAGTGCATAGGGCTGTGGCTGTGTATCTGCAGTCCCTCCCCGGCTTGCCTGCAAGGGCAGAGTGGAGGCAGGCTTCGGGGGGTCTGGTGGTGCTTCCCCGTGGGTTGCAATGCAGAAGGTTGTACTAAGTGCCCAGAACCAGCTGCAATGCTTTGCTCTTGCACCTGTGCTGCCCCCAGTCTCTGACCAAGCTTGGAGAAAGAGTACCAGTATTTCAGCTTGGTACATACAGCATCCTCCTGACCTTGCTACACTTACTTGAGAATTAATGACTTGTCATGGAACCACAGTTCATCCTTTAGGAAGACTTCTGAATAAGACTTGAATTTTTTGATGTGTAGAGTACTCATCATGATCTCAGTAAGCCTTTCTGATTGTTTTTTATTTTAAGAGGTGAACTGTGCTTTCAGTTGCATGCCTCAAATTCCTGGTGTTGTGTGGTCCAATGCCCCTGTCAGAGCTCGGTGAAGCTGTTCCCTGCTCTGTTATTCTGTGCCCTGTAGTACTCCTGAGCTGTAATTAAGCATTTGGCCTCCTCTTGGATATGCTATGTGTAGATCCCACCGAGGTGCCATTTCTTTCCTGTTGTTGCTTTTCTTATGGCTACTCTGCATGTTTTGCAGGGGTTTTTTTCAACATCCTTCTTGAAATGCAGGTTGTATGAGTACCCATGTTTAAGTAATGGTAATATCAAACTGATTTACAGGAACAGAAAACATGCAAGCTTAGCAGGGAAATTATGTCTGTTTATACAGGCAAGATATGTGTTTATCTTTCGGCTACAATGTCAAAATAGTATTGTTTATGTTTCATTTTGTGTTCACTTTAGGATTTAAAAGCTTTTTTATTAGTAGCTACCAATTTCTAGAAAGGAAATTTTCTTACTGTACTCTCACCTGTTAGTGACTGATTTTGGGATCTCATAGTGTTTCTGTAGATATTTGAGGGCCATTTCCTCAAAATCCAAGACTCTGCAGGCAAAGATCTGTTTCAGTGCACCAGATAGAGGAAATCACAGCTTTGTTTTACAGAAGTTCACAGTGAAAGTTATTGCTTCCTTGAACTCAGCTTTATCTTAGGGAAAGGTAATGTATTCCCTGACTCATTTTCTTCAAGTAAATTCAACCTTTTCTATCAGTGCTGTCTCTGTCTACTGCTACTCCAGTCTATTTTTTTTCTGCTTTCTGCCCCACAGGCCATCTGTCTTATTTTCTAGTTTGTTTTCTTTATAAGTACTCTAAGGTAATGCAGTGGATAGAAAAGAAGTATGAATAGTCACAAAGCATCACTGCCACCTTGATTCAGAAGGGAAGAGGTGTAGATGGCTTCCTGCCAGATCAGGTGATGCTGTGATTGCAGAAAATCCTTGGGTCTGCCTAGGTTGTTACTTTGGAGAAGGTGCTGCCTGGAACAACTCGATGTTGTCAGTGGCTTGGCACTGCTTCTATGCTGTGTCAGTAGGCTTTTGCTGTAGTTAACTATCTCATGGTTAAATAGTGCCCCAGTCTGGTGGCAAGGGCTTTATTTTACTCTCAACTTAAGAAGTTTCATTTTTAGAATGCTTTTTAAGCAGCTGTACTGATGCCAAAGACCCGGGTACTTGTGATAAAGCTGGGTTTAATCTGCATGCAGATTTTGGTAGCTGCAGCAAACTCAGCAAAACTTCGTAGGCCAGAGAGTGTCTTGAGTTCCTCCTTCACACTTTCTCACAAAGGTTCAGATAATTCAGGGAAGCAGTGAAGTGTATAATAATTTTATACATGAAGACTATTGGCATGATATTTAGAATTTATATTAAAAAGAAATTCTTCTCTTATATAAGCAGTGTTTGACAGTTTGTACTCCCTTTTTCCATCCTGGTTGCTGATCAAACCTTTTGTAGTGAAGCTGCTGCTGAAGACTCCTAAAGATAGGAGCTGTGGTAATCTGTGACATAAAATCTGGTCTGTGCCTTCTGTCCCAGCTCGAAAAACTTCTGAAATGCAGGTATGTCTGGTAGCTGTGTGGTGTAAGCAGTAACATCTTGGTGACAATGGGTGAAGAACCAAGGAGATGAAACTTCTACTTTGTTACAGAACAGTGCACTGAAATGTGGCCAGGTATGTGGTGACAGAATGACTTTGCCTGTTGTGAGCCAGTCACTTGTGCAGATCTGGCCCAAATGATTAACAGCTGATGAACGTGACAGTCTTCTTGCCACTCAAATACATGGGGTCAAGTCACAAGCAGCCTCGGTAATCATCAGGGCAGTTAGGAAACAAGTAGAGGACCACAGAGGAATGACAAGGATGGCTTTTTGCCAGTGCCATGAGTTGTTCTCCAATCCTCATGGTTAGGTATCCGCTGAAGAAATTTCATTTGGTTTACAGGTAATTTGGGTTTTGGTTTTGTTCTGTAGTATTTATTTTTTTTTTTTTAATGTATGGTGCTGGGTGGTTTTGATTAGGTGTGCCTTTTAGTTAGGGGTGAATAGAGGGTAGCATCACATCAGTGTGCAGAGGCTAGGCAAAAACTTCTGTGATATCTGCCTTTGTGTCCTGCTACAGTCATACTTACAGGATGGAAAGGAAAATCTCCTTTGTTGGGCTTGTGCTGATGTGGTTGCTCACATCACATCACATCAAATGTCCATTTGTTTCCTTCTATCAGGAATTCTAGATTCCTTGAAAAGGGTCTCTGCTGCTAACTGATCTGTCAGTGGACAAATTTTTAAGTGGGTTGTTTGTTTTGAAAATTGGATTCTGTTTGTAGTGCGTAATTTCTGTTAGTACAAGTAACACATTCGTTGTCATGAAAAGAGATTGAGGAGATGAGGATTAGTTTTCTTTTCTCCTGCACTGTTGACACTGTGCACCTGACCCTATTGCATGAGAAGTAAGTTTCAGTGTTTTGTCAACCACTTGTGTCCTTTTCTAAGCCCTGCACTGGTAGTTCCCAGTCCCAGGCTGAGCCTGGCAGATAATAGTCAGGTTTTAGGGGCAGGGGACTAGAGACTGATTTTGAAACCAAAATGGTACCACAGAAACAAGAAATAATGAATCTTCTACAGGGAGGTGGGAAAGAGCAAGGAACACAAACCCTAGGAGTGAACCAGACCTTATGCACTGACATGTGTTGGAGGATTCTCCTGGCCTCCGTGGGTGGTGAGCTGTGGGAAAAACACTGCATCCAGGAGAGTTATTCCTAGCCCTTCTGCTCAACTGTGAACACACTTCAAGTTAAGTTTATGAGAAGAGCAAGGCAGGTGCATTCGTTTCTTTGTTTTCCTCCAGGAAACGAGATGTAGACCCAGACCTGGCAAAGAAGAGCGATGCTGGTCCTTGCAAAATGGGACCCTGCTCCATTAGGAATGAGCCACAATTGAAGGGTGCAAGTGGAAAGCCAAGGAGGTTTGCAAAAGGAAAGGTGGTGCGGCTGAAGGAGCCACTTGTAACACCAAACCTGATTTTTAAGGTGCTTCTGAAGAGACATGTCTTTCTTTTAACTTGGTAACTGTCATGTGTTCATTTTGTCCTGTACCAGTGTAGGGTTTGGGATGTAAAGGCTTCAAGTTATGAAATGCATTTCTTGGGAAAAACTGTCATCCCTTAGTAAATGGTAGCAGTCCTTCAAAAGCTTCTCCTCTGGTTGTGGGGGTTTTTTGTTAGATTTTTGTTTGTTTGTTTGCTTTGGTTTAGTTTTTTGGGTTTTTTTTTTTAAGGATCGAGAAAATTTGTAAAGAATCAGACTTCCATGGATGACACTGGAATCAAGATTTCACATTCAGTACTGAGTACAGTTTTCAAATCTTAACTGCTTTGCTGTCAGCATTATATCGCAATTGAAATAAAAAGTTCTACCAGATACTGTGTTTTGCATCTCTGGTATGAGTTTTGATTTCTTCTTCATGCCATTTACTATTTGTTGTGAATTCTGTGATGAAAGACCTATGGATGATTTTCTCACTGAAAGGCTCTAGGATGACAGAATCCCATGTTATAATTTGGAATTTACTTCATCTGGCCTTGAAACATATCTCTCTTCCTGCTTCTTTTCACTTATTTTTGTTGTCCCTTCTTTTACTTCCCCAAGTCCAGCATGCAGATATCTCAGAAAAGCAATTTTGACCTGTGAAAGCTAGACCTGTTAATGAGGTCAGCCCAGCCATGTGTTTGGGATTGGGTGTATGTGTTTAAATCCTGGGTCCAGTCATAATTATCAGGAAGACTATGAGTATGTTTATGGTTAAACTTGATGACCTTAAAGGTCTTTTTCAACCTAAATGATCTTTGATCCTATGAATCTAGCTCTGAGGTGATACACTATTCACAGGTAATGTGTCAGTCCTTTTTAGCTACAAATCACTAATGCACCCTGACGGGGTAGGTGCAAACTGCTTTCCCCCCCCCCCCCCCCCCNNNTTTTTTTTTTTCAAGTGTGGGTCTCTACCCGGTTTGGACAGATTTTCAAAGACAATTTTAACGCCAAAAATGGAAGGACTACAGGGTCTCAAAAATAGGTGCTTTAACATGGGAAAAAGCAAAACAACCAAATCCAAAATTTGTTAATGCCTTAACTGCTTTGGCTGGCTTCAACTTGAGAAGGGCAAGCAATTACATTGATGTAGCTATAAACAAGAGAATACAAAATTTTGTTTGAAGTGCTACCAGCTATGTTAGGTGTGACTTGTGAACAGAAATTTAGCAGCTTTCATCTTTGGGCCCCACTTGTGCCCTTGTGTGCTTAGGTGTCACAAGCATAATCTGTGTGAGTGAGTAGTCCCTCTGAATGCACTTGCTACAGGAGTAGAGAGCTCAGCGTCTCTGTTGTGGTACCTGGTTGATGTGGCTGAGATGGATGGCTTTTGTGAAAATGCAGCCTGGAGGAATTGAAGCTGTTTGTCATTTTTCTGACTTTGTGGTGGTTGGTTTTTTCCCTCTAGCAAAAGAAAATATCTAGCTTCAGAATGCTGAGTTACTTCGTCTGTGCTATCAGTATGTTTGAATTTTAGTTTCAAAATCAATCTGTTTTGTTTAACAAGAGAACCTCAGTTCTATAATAATGTTTAAAACACTTGAGTAATCTGAAAGTAAAATAAATACTGCTACTGTTTCACCAGAAAGCTTCTGCACATCTGTTTTTATGCAACAGTACTCAAGCTTAATTAAGGTGTATTTTTAACTTTTTTGTTGTTTAGCTAAGTCCTGAACCATCTCACTGATTGAACACATGCAGAGTTGAGCAAGTAAAAGCCAGATTAAATATGCTGAAGGAAGGATGGCATTTAACAGTTTTGCATGAATCATAACGTTGTTCTATCTTTTCTGCATACATAGGCTTAGGTAACTTTACTTACCTGAATAATTTTGTGCAGTTAGCTGTGCACAAATGATTAGAACATAGGAAAGTATAAAGAACTTCTCTGTTTCTGCTTCTGAAGAAGCAAGCAGCTCTTCAAAGTGATGCTCTCTAATTAGTAGGTGAATGTGATTGTGCTCCGGTCTATAGCAAGGGGAATTCCATTTGAGAGGGGAGTTTTTGCACTGTATATAGTGCAAGGTGACTCGGTACAAGGTCAGCAACTGTGTGTGGTGTTTACAGTAATCTGGAGGTGGAGGAAGGAAAAATGGTAAGATAATGGAGGTTTTTGGGGTGTTTCAGAAGGGTAAGACAACTAAATAATTTTCTGTTACACAATGCCTAAAGGGATTTTGCAAGGAAGAAGGAAATAATTAGAAACATTGCTGCTTTTAAAAACAAGATTTAGCCTATGCAGTGTGAAGAGAGTTTGATTTATTGTTGATTGTTGTAATTTTGATGCACCTAACACTGCCAGTATTGGAGCACCTATGAAACTGCATAGGCGTAATATAAGATCACACTCAACACACTGTAATGCAATAAGTTTTGCAGGTTAAGCAATTCAAAAGTAAATAGTGAAGGTTTCCAGTGTTAATTTTGTACATTACAAATGTACAGGATTTTGTGTTACAATTAAACTGTTCAATATGTACGTAATATACATAAGTGTAAGCATGTGACACAGTTCACGTTGCTATGGAAACCTGGTATTTTGGTTCTGTTAACAGTGTTTCAGATAGGAAAACATTTGCATTGCATTACTGTTAGACTGCTTTCTGCCCCCATTCCTCAGCCTCCTTGTTTCACAGTTGGGAGGTAGATGATAGAGAAGAAGGTATGACCTGGAACTTGCATGAGTTAGGGTCAATTGTAAAAAGAGGTGTTGAGCTGAAACTTAAAAATTATAATTTTACCTTTAAGTAGCTCTTGCATCTGGTTGCTTTTTTGAAGTAATGAAGTATTTTAATGCTTAACCTTTTACAGTGTAGTGTGTCTGGGTTGATTTGAGGCTCTCTTGGTTTGAGGCTCTTTTTCTAAACACCTGAAAATGATGGGTTACTTTTTGAAGAGAAGTTTCCAGTAATTTTCACTGTGTGATTATGTATATTGCTGGAAATGTGCTAGATGTAAAAAACTGACCATTTCTAGTGCTTCCTGTTAGACTGATAGATTTGTTCATCATGGGTTTCTTGTTGTCTGGTCTTGTCCTGTAAAGCATTGAGAACATGTTAACCAAGTCTCGTTGAGTACAATGGGAACATTTAGTATAAACCTGCTTTTATGCTTAAGCATTTTGGGACCTAAACTAATTAAAAATTGTAAACAAAAGATCATTTACGTTACCTGTGATTGACAGTGTAGGTATTTGTGCCAGGCATCGAGCCACATCTTTGTGATATAAGAGACTCTTCAAACACCAGTCTCTTTCTGCTCTACCTCAGCTTTATTTACATTTCGTATAAAGGCCTTTCTCATGTTGGTGAGAAAAGAGCTGAGAAGAGAGCAAGTTTGCTGTGAAGCTGAGGTCATGCATTTGTCTTTCGTAGTCTGTTTCTCATCCCATGAATGCTGGCACTCACCTTTCCACATGTGTGGTTGCTAATGCCCACAGAACAAAGTTGCTGCTCAGGGAGTCATGCTAATGGTTTTCTGCCCAAGCTTTCTGCCGCAGAAGCAGTCTGCCTGCTGTGGCAGAAGTGAGGGTGTGCAGCAAAGCCTGCTGGAAGGGGGTGTGAGCTGGCATGGTGGGATATAAACTGAAATGCAGATACAGAGCCACTTCTGCTGAGTCTGCTGCGAGTCATTGGTGTGGTAATTTTGGGTGGAGGAGTGTTACCAAGCAGCTGAAGTGGGAGAAAGGCAAAGGGCAGTAATACTTGAAACTGACAGCTGCTTGCTCCGTGGACAGATTCTAACAGCCTCAGACAAGGGAAAGCCTAAATTCTTTGTCTTGCCACTTTGACTGATCAGGGTCCCCTTGATCACCAAAGGATATTTGCTGTGCATCTGTCTGCTGTGATGCTGCTGTTTTGCCAGTGCAAATCCCACTTCGTGTCCTATGGGAGCTAATTCATAGAAGCAACTCCAGACTGTGGCCAGGCCTGTGATATGTGACATTGTGGATCCAGTGGCCTTTAGCAGCATTCTGAGTATGGGAAGAGGGGAATCTAAGGAGGACTTGATAATGTCCCTTATAAACCTGGTAGAGAACTTGCAATTCATTGAGTCTGGGTGTGATGTGGTATGTATCTTTCTTGACCTTATCAAAACAGATGTGCAAGGCCTTCTTTGAAATACGAAACAAGTCATGAAACTAGCAGTTGTTATGAGCAAGGAACACGATGGTGTCGACTGACAAAACAGCAAGGTAGTGCTAAGGGGATTGTCTAAATGCTAGTTGATGTGTTGAATGTTCATCACTTTTTTGTGTTCTAGAAAAGTGCAAATATTTGGTGTTTTACTTGAATGCTGGGGAGCATGTACTTGAAAAGTCTTCCGTATATATGCCTACATGCTCCAGGCAGAGGAAAGGGGACAGTGGTACCCATCTTACCCTCTCTGGGTATGGTCAACTTCATCCTTCTGTAGTTCTTATAATCACAGAGTCATTAAGGTTGGAAAAGACCTCCAAGATATCAAATCCAATCTTCGACCAAATCCATATTGTAAAGTGCCATGCTCATTTTTTGAACACTTCCAGGAATGGTGACTCCACCAGTTCCCTGGGGAGTACAATCCTTAACCACTATTCTAGTGAAGAAATGTTTCCTGATATCTACCCTGAACCTCCCCTGGCACAATTTAAGGCCTTTTCCTTGTGTCCTATTACTAGTTGCCTGGGAGAAGAGGCTAACTGCCACCTACCCACCTCTCCCTTTCAGGTAGTTGGAGAGGGCAACACTGTGTATGCCTCTACAGTGTGAGTGTGAAAAGCTGTGGGGTCAGGGGGCTTGGACTTGATGTTTAATTAATTGGGGTGGGTCAAAACAGGAGATACAGTAAGATGAAGGTGTTAATTATTTTAAAACATCTGCAGCAATGTTCTTGTTGACCTAAAAATGAAAATCTTCCCAAGTGGTCTGATTTCCAACAGCACTGCACTTTTGCGTTTGGAATAGCATAGCACACTGCCTGTTAATAGTTGATGCTGTGTTTTTTAACAGTGTCTGTCTAGCAACTGAAGGCCAGTTGAACAGTAAAATACATGGTTCCCTATGGAAAATGCATCTGGTGATGTTCAGCGGCCAATGAGGGAAGATTAAATCTCGATGTTTTTGTCTCGTGACAACCTGACTGGTGATGTGGAATTTCTGGTAGGTCATTTGCTTCCCCTTATTCTGTGTGAAACGTGAGTTAGTGGGTTAAAGCCTCTTCCCAAGTAAGGCAGGAATGATTGTTGTGGAGAGTTCTTTGGAGCTGAATCAAGTTTTGTTATTATTCTGTTTCTGAATCAGAAATGTTTCTGTTGCATTGATTCTCATTTATTTTATTTGAGCTTTGTTCATGTGGACAGACCGTTGGAAATCCAGTAGGGGAACTGAAGGTGATCTGAGCTTAGCCTGTTCTTACTTCATTAATAGGGAATGGAAATGCTTGAACTTTTAGTTTACTACACCACTGTAGGGGGGATAATAACCTCCTAAACATTGTACCCTATTCCTCAAGAGCAGGGGTGTTTGTTTTCTTTGCCTGTCTTATCTCCAGATCTTATCTTCACTGTCCTTGAGAGCCCACAGCATGCAAATAGCCACATTGAATCTCTTTGTTTCTCTCTATTTGGAGACACAGAAATTGTGACTGTTCTATGTTTAATATGATCAAGAAGTCTAGGGATTGCTTCTGCTTACACGTTTTATTTTCAGTCTCTTTATTTTTGTATTATTATTCTTTGTGGACCCTTGTCACAAGAAATGTGGCAGGCGTAATACTTCAAATATGAAAGGCATAAAGAAGGGTTATTCACCTGAGCAAGGGCTGAGTGAACCTCAGGTGGAGTAGCTCTGCTGGGTTAGTTTAGCATCCTCCAGTTATGTGTAATGGACTGGAAGCTCTTTATAGAGCTTATTAACGTTTTAGAAATATCAGTACACTTTACATTGTAACTATAATGTAACTATGTAATTGTATTAAAAGAATTTCATATTTCACATAGCTTTAGAATAAATGATTTTTTTTTGTCCACTCTAATGAATTTATTAAGTCTGTGCTGTGTTTTATTTCCTCATGCTAGGTACTTTTCTGAAAGCTTCCAATCTTTTATTTCCTAGGGCATTCTGCCTGAAGAAAAGACTAAAAAAAGTTGTAGCTTACTCTCTCCTCTTTGCTGGCTTTGCGTTTCTGTTATGTTTCATCTTGAGATGCTGTAGTGTTTATACAGAAACTTTTATCCTTTCTATTACACCAAGTAAAATATACTAGCAGAACCTAAAAGCAGTAGAATTCAACCTGGTTAGTCCAGTCAGTGAGGCATTAATGAAATGCTGCAAAGTTTAGCACTTCTCATAAACTGCAAGTGTGCATTCACCTTCCTGGTTTTAAAAATGGGAGATCTATGGAAATGAATGCAAGAGTTATTATTAGTGTTTTGGGTGGTGAAGCTTAATAATAGGCATTTATATGACCAGCAGCAAATTAAAATGACTGCTGTGTTAAACTGTTTCTGTTGCCTTATGTGGTGTGTGTTTTTATTTATTTGCATCTCACAGTGCATTGGGCTCATCAGAGGCACAACTAGCAACATGCAAGGGTTCAATTTCAGATCTAATACACTAGAACTCCTTCCCTTCTATCTGTGATTTTTTTCTACAATTTCTTACTCCTCCAATTGATAGATATTTTTAATATTGCTCTTGAAGTACTACAAACATTTCTCTTTTTTGGTCTTAGTACTGGCTTATTGGTGTAACCCTTGTCATCTCTCATGCTGCATCTTTTAGGGGTCAGAATTGGCACATGTACCCAGAAGACTTGTTTTCATAAGAAGACACTCAGTTGCAGAGTTGCAGATCTAAGCCAGATCATTAGTAATGCTTCATGTCTGAGTATGACCAGTTTTGAATGTTGGTATTTCTGCAGGTGATAGGAAGCGTGCAGTGCTGTGAACGGATGTGTGTGGTCTTTGTAGTCTCGGGGCAGAGGTGTAATAGAGAAGTAAAAATTAAAAATTACTGTTGTGTGGGACACTGTACCAGAGAGCAGATGAGAGCTACGTGGTGTGTCTGGGCAGCATCCTGTTCCCTCAGCACAGTGGGGTCTCCCTGCTGCATCCTTGCTGTGGCCATGTCCGCTTGGCTGTCCCACTGAGAGTCTTGTGCCTTAATCTACTCTGCCTTCCTAACTGGAAAATTTGTGCTTAGACCTCTTTCCTTCCCTGCTTGTTGTTCACAGTGTGATTGTTGCCACTGTCCCTTGTATCATGAGGCTCCTGCTAAGGTATGGAATACACTACCCTTGACTTGGTTTTCCTAAAGTCAATTAGTTGTTTTTTTTTACATACTTGCTGAAGGAGCCAAGTGAGCCTGGGTCCTCAGAGGAGTTAGGCTTTTTATTTTCTTTTGTGGATCTGAGCTATAATTCCTGTGTATATGCCCGCAGAGCCAGATAAAATCGAGACTATGCTATTGGTTTCCAAAGTTAGTCAGTTTATATTTCACAGAAAATAAAAACTATTTCCTTGTCAAAGTAGTCTCCTCCCGTGTTCTCATTGCTGCTGGTTATTGAGGCTGGTGGATTAAAGCTACTGGGAGGATACTTGGACACGTTGCTCATCTGTTCTCATTTGAGCATGTGGAGGCAATTCTTACAGGTCAGCTCCCCATTTGCAAAGTAGGGAATTATATAATTTTCCTACCTCATAAGAATTGTGTGATCTTGCATGTTTCTTTTTCTCTGTATGTTTTTCCAGGACTTGCAGTGGGCACAGATGGCCAGAGACAAGCTATCAAGTCCACTGAATGTTCTAAAAATAATCCTTGGCTTCTGCATTGCTGTGCTGTTGGATGTACTGTTGTTCATGTGCATGGTTTTGGACAATAATGCCCACAACTGAAGGATTGCTTGTTGATGCTTTAGAGCCAGTAGACAGGATTTCTGGGGGCTTACCCCTCAGCACAGCAAGCAGGACTTTTTCTTGTTTCATGAAAATGTGAACTACTTAAACTGCAAGTAGCAAGGTACATTATTCTTCATGCATGAGAAGGGAAGGAAAAGGGAGAAGAAATAATTTTGAAAAATCGGTAAATTTATCAAAGTCTTTAAAGGGTGCTCTATTCACATACTAACTTATTTTTAATGTTCCCCTTCCCTTTGTTTATCCTTGCACTTAGAGCAACTGCTGCTACTTGGAATGTACCAGTGCAGGAAGCTGCTGTCCTACAGTGGCAGGTTGCAGGGAGGACAGCAGGACCTGGAAGCAGGTTCTGGAGGTCTTGGGAGTGTAGTGACAGTTGAAGTGGTGAGGGTATCCAGAGTCAGGAGTTCACTCTCTTCCTGTGATTATAATATTTTTAAAACTTTTTTTGTGGCCTTGCTGGAGCATTCCCATCCTAATTACAAATTTTCAGTAACATCCCCAAAACTCCCTGGTAGCAAGACTAGATAGACAAAGCAAGTATCCAGAAATGAGTAAATATAAATTAAAATATCCAGAGCAGTAGGACTAAAATCAGAAAGAAGAGTATATTTTTATGTATTTTGTTATTTTCTTTATATAATTATCTAGTGCTGACCCTGGCTGAATTTGGAGAGTGACAAATTTTTAACAGGCTCCTTACTGAAATGCATTGTTTGGTCATCAGGTTTGCCTTGAAAATGCCTATTTAAAGAATTAGCATTGCTGTAGACATGTAATAAAAGCTTTTCACAGTCTGCTTCTGTTTCGGTGTGTAGAAAGTGTTAAACTGAGTTTGAAATTTATATAAAATCAGCTTTGTCATCATTTGAGTTTGGACTGAACTCATGATATATGAGTAAGATGTCTGTTTCTCAGCATATAAATATCCCCCAAGTATGTACATTTTAATTGTCTGCTGATTCAGTATTCGTCTGTACCAGAAAGGAGCTGCCATGAAACCAAGATTAATTTTAACCATATAGCCTCAATAATGTTTTAAGCAGATAATAAAGAATACCTTGGATTTTTTTTCTTGTAAGATATCAAAGGACAGATAGGGGAGAAGTGTGGAATAGGTTTGCCTTTTTTGATGTAACTTTAAAATGTCAATGACAGCCTAGAAAGTAAATGTGGCTTTTGTGCTGTTACTTCTTAAAAAACTGAAAATTGAAAAGGACCTCTCAGAAAAACTAAATACTAGTTTTTTCTGTAGCAATTACTGCAGGCTGTGCTATGTTCCTACTAGCTGTCAGGCCTTCTCTTTTTTTTTTTTCCTTTAAGGCGACTAGTACAAAATTCCCAACAACACAAGTAAACTCAGAACTTAAGAAGTCAGCATTCCGAATCAGTTTGCTATTTCTAGTACTGTGTTCAAAGTATAGTTTTCAGACTTTATTATGCCTTTCTAGAACAGCACCATTGTTTCTTCTAAGAAGGTAAACTAAGTAAGTTTTAAGTCAACAGGAATCTGACGTTAAGTTATTCTATTACGAAAATTTACTCTAATTGGTTATTGGATATTATATTACTGTATATTTTTATTAGCAAAAGAAAAAAAAAATTGCCTGAATGCCTTTGCTGTGTCTGGTCCGTGGTTAACATTGCAATTTTCTGAGTGCCCATCTGTTACAAATATAATTGTATGATTTTTTTCAATTCTTGATTTATTCCTCCTCACCATGTGAAAGGACTTGGAGTTGCATTTATTTTGTGTGAGAAGAACAGGCTCCATACCCTTGTTGCCGTTGCTGGCTTTGTTTGGCACTGATGAAGGCAAACAGCAAACCTCACGCTTGGGGAGCTCAGCAGTGCCTCACTGGTTTGGTGCTGGCACCTCCTGCAGCATCTGTGGTTAGGTCCAGGCTTAACCCCCTCTCTCCTTTTTCGTGCCCCTTTTTGCTGGAGGAGGGGTTGGCTGTTCTGGCACTGGGCGTGACAGGGATGTGGGCAGGCAGGGGTTTCTCCTGGCTCCCTGGGTGGTAGTGCTCTCTTTGCCAGCCTGGAGCAGGGCAGTTACTTCCCTGGCTGGGGATGTCAGATCATGAGAGAGGAAGAGAATGAATGGAAAGAGCATACCACTGACTCCTGCATGGGATTAGGCAGTGAGGACAGATCTCTCTTGCCTCTGTTTATCCCAGCTGACCTTGTTTCAGTGAGGTGAGGGACTCTTCCCTCTTCTCATTCCCGTGGGTCCTGCTATTCTTGTGGTCATGGGTTTGATACTATATTGATGCTTTGGGGTTATTTGATAGTTCTTGGTCTCAGTGTGAGACTCAACTCTGGCCTGTCAGTGGACACATCACAGTGTTGTGAAGGCAAAGCAGGTGAAGGGGGAAAAGTGGTTCCTCTTTCTTTGAACTCTTTTTGTAATTCGCTGGAGAGGTTGTAGTTGTACAGTTTGAAAGACTTACTGTAACTCAGAGGCAGTGCTAATGAAGCCACCAGTTTTGATCCTTTGAAGATCGAAGAACCTGCCCCAACAGGGAAGATAGAGATGGATCAGAATTCTCAGGAAGGGTGTGGTATCTTCATACAGACTGGAAATCTGAGCAGGCCAATTTGTTCTGATGCTGCTGTTATGCTACTGTCATGTAGGTTTTTGTGTCCAGCTGAAGACTGCATCAAGTGTTATCTTGCAGAGATAAAATAGTGTTCTCTTCATAAAGCTAAAGATGTCAGATATTTGCCATTTAAAGAGTACCTATTACTGTAAGACTACCTGATGTGTGAAAATCAGAGCAACTTGATTCTTTTTGATGCACTGGATGTATTCAAAACTAATGAGTAAGAAAAAGTGCATTTTGAAGCAATGGGCTTCATGTTCTCTGGACTGCTCATCTGTCAGTAATGAGAGAAAATTGTGGCACCTATTTCTAGTAGACTCCAGCATGATTTGTTCTTGGGCGTTTCAAGTAGATTAGTCTGTCTTTGCTGCATCATCTCTTTTGTTGACATCTGGCAGTTTGTAGCTTGTGATCTTTTAATGCAGGGGAAAATAATGGGAACTGATTAGGTCCCAGAGGAATTTTTCTTCATTTGCTATGAATCATAATTTATGTGGCTTCCATTTCTTTGTTATACAGCCCATTAGACTAAAATGTTTAGTAGTAACTTCTGGTTTGAGTTTATTCTGAAATACTGATAAAAAACTCAAAAGTTAACTTATTTTGTGCCTGTGCACAAGCCATCAGGGTGGGTTAAATGTATGTTGAGGAGGGGAAAATGATAAAACATCTTGGCAGGGGTCTTGGACAGCAGTTGATTATTTGAATGTTGTTAATTACAGTAATGATAAAGCAGTTCAGAAATTCTGAGCTCCTGATTTCCAAGTGCCTTGGTACGGCGTTCTGCCAAGAGGCGGTGATTTTCATGTCAAAACCCAGTATTACTGGTCTCCCTTTTTATTTTTTTTTTTTTAACTTCTCAGATAACCTAGATAACCTTCCCTAGTCCCGCCTGTCTCAAGGTGATTACACTTCATCTGGAGAGCCAGAGGTCCATCTTGTTTCTCTCTCTATGGTTGGTTGAACTTGTATATTGGTCACAACAGTCAAACCTTGTATAGAATGTATATCACTCTTTTTTCCTTTACATTGTTTTAAAACTTTCAAATCTCTCACAATTTTATAGTATTTTTAGTGATTTAAAATTTAAACTCAAAGTGAGCATTGTGTATCTTACTGGTTAATCTGTTTGAACTATATATTTCCAAAGCTGCTCTTGATCTGCCTGTCTAGGAAACACATGAGACCTGGAAGATGTTTGGATATCAAGTAGTTTAATCTTTCTAGAGTTTTAAAACTTGATGCTGCTCTTTGGGTTACCTGCTTTGCAAAATGTCTCTTCCGCTGCTGAGAAACTGGCCTGAGTGCATTTATGCGTTTGTCTCATTGTATACTAAATGGATATTGCACAGCAAACATTGGTTAAAGTTTTACTTTGCTTTGTCACTTGGTCAGTTGTATTTCCACAACCTGTTGGGTTTTGTAGGTGTTGTTGACATGTTGATTTATGAACTTCCTGTTTTTAACTGTTATATACAGGGGACTCTGCCTGGATATGAGGTACTGACAGAAAAAAGAGCATCACGCTTGGCTGCTCACCTTGCCCATTTGACTGTAAATAATGGAGACCAAGGAAGAGAAGAAGGAACGGCGACAAGGCTATTTTGCTCGGTAAGCTTACAGGGCTTGTTTCAATGTTAATTAAAATACAGAACTCCTTGTTCTGCCTTTCTCACAAGGCTTTATGATTTTTCAAGTATGTATAAAAATGAAACCCATGCTGCAGTATGTATCCAGAAAGTGCTTTCCTTGCTGGATCCCTGATGTTGGAATGGTGATTTTTTCTTTTGGGTAGTAGAGGAAACTTGAATTACAATTCTAATTTGTAATATTAAACTGTTCTTGGGTACTCAGTTGAAAATTGCACTGCGTTTGAGCTTCTGGCATTGAGTTCCTGGACAGTGTTGATGAAAACAAGCATATCTGAAACATATGTACGTCTAAACCTGAAGTTTATTTGATTTCAAATAAAGCACAGATTAAGTAGTATTATCTCATAGGGTAAGACTAGCTAAGAAAGGGTAAGCTGGCTAAACCATATGATTTTTGTAAATAAAAGCAATGTTTTTTCAGTCAATCATTTTTATCATTTGGAATTCATGATTGGTGATTTTTAAGAAATAAGTGACGTTGCTTTCCTAATAACTTGACTTTGTTAATTTAGGAAGTCTCTAATCATCTCTGAGCTCTGGTGTACAAGAACCAAAGCTCACTTACTCTTGACAGGGGATAGGAAATGGGTTTAAAAAACATCTTTGCCTCAAGGATGTTTTCTGTTCTGTTGAAGAGGAGAATTGTATCCTCTCTCCACTCAGTACTAAATAACTGTAGCCTTAGTGCATTACAGACATCTAGAGACTTGCCTGTCACAACATTTAGTGTGGGGAAAAGTTGCTGCTTCTTTATTGCTATTCAGGTTCTATGCAATGGTGGCTAAAGACTGGAGGAAGTTTTGGTCATGTGTTAATGTCTGGTGACTTGCTTTCCATTTGGAGAAACGCAGTTATGTTGATGTTGGCAGAATGTTGCAGTTTGGGATTCTGAGAAGGGGAAATGGATAATGGCACCTAAAACAGGAAGCATTATGAAGGATAAAGCAGAAGTAGCTAAAGGATTGTGCTAAGGAACAAGTAATTTTGTGTTAAAGAAGACTCAGGCTTTGAGACAGATGTCTGAGTAAGATGCTTTAGTATCGAGAATGTTTTGTGTTCTAAGTGCTGTCTGCTAAATAAGTGGAAAGCCTCAAGAGGCTTTCAGGAAAAGTCCTTGACAATTGCATTTAATCTGCTTTCCTCTGTCATCTTGTGAGTGTTCTCTTTTAAAAATTCACAGGGGCAGCATGTCTTGTATGGGCATAGGACATTGAGGAAGGTTCAAAAAGATCCGAAATCAATTCATAGTTCTAGCACTTAACTGCTGTGTAACTTTGGGGAGGTCACCTGTCTTTTACCCTCCCAGCTTTCATCTTTTTTCTTTATATAGGTTGCAGGCCCTTAAGTGAAGTCCCCACTCTAAGCAAAGTCATGGATGATTTTTACAAGAATGTCCTTGCAGACCCTCAGGTCATGTGTTAATAGAAGCTGAAGTCTGTCAGTAGGTGTCATGCCCAGCTTTCCTTCCTGTGCGTTGTCTGTGTGTGCAGTCAGGGATAGACGCAGAACTGAATTTACATTTAGCATCCTAAGTGTAGCAAACTTCCTGTAGTAAACAGGTGCCACAGGATCTTGCAGATGAATGGTTTAAATGCTTTGCACGATGACCCAGATAAATGTCATATGAATACCTGAAAATAATAGGCAGATTATATTGCCTTTAGTACAAAGACAGTTTCAACAATGTCCCTGTTTTTTTTTTTAAACTTTAAAAAATTTAGACTTGATGTCAAAAGTCAGATTTTGACTTGACACAGAAGTTACCAGCTTAGGTGCCTCATACTGGGACACAGATCCTTTAATCAGGTGCATGCTTTGTTGCTATCAGCTTGTGTTGTTTTGTACCTTAGGATTTGTGGGAACTTGTTCTGTCCTTACATTTAAGCACCCAAATTTGATAAGTTCTCTCTCTCATACAGTTTTGTGTGCTGCTTCAAAAACACTGCTTTTCCTGCCAGTTTGGGCTCATATTTATGAAGCTAAGAGCAACCTTAGCTGGTTCCCAATCACATGGGCCTCTGTACTTCCATTACTGTTTTTTTCCCCTGTATATCTTATTACTGTTATGTTTTGTGAGTCTTAAGATAAGAGTAGTATTTACAAAATTTAAATTTATGTGTAGTAAACATTCTCATGAAGCAACGACTCTTCACCTCACCTTTACTTTAATCTTGTTGTTTTTGCCTGTGATCAGATGTTCATGGGAGAAGACTCTACTGTTTACTAAGGAAGAGAACAGGAAATGGATTAGACTTTTTGCCAGCAGGAGGAAAATCTGTGCTTCTTGTCAGAAGGGTGGGGAAAAGGACTCCACTAAGGGCTGATAAGAAGGATCCCTTTTGCTTATATCCTTCTTATAAAGGGGAAAATGTTTATATTCAATGCTGGTGGAATGAAATATTTAATATAGTCTACTAAGTACCTACAAATGAAAATACACAAATTTTAATAGAAAATCTCACTCTTTAATGTGAGGGGAAAGGTTATTATTACATTAACAAGGTCAAAAGCTTTAACTGAAAAATGGGAGATGATGCTTTTTCTCTTAAGCTCCTGCTAACAGAAACCCAAGTTCTCTGTTGGCAGAGCTGGGGAACATGTGAACATGAGCAGCGGGACAAACAGTTCCCTCGCTGCCCTGCCAGCATCCCAAAGTGTCTGACTTCCCATCAGAAGGTGGCTTTTGGCCTTCAGGGTAGTGTAATCTTGGTGCCTCCTGGGCAGCTTTTGGTAGGTGTGGTGCTCAGTTGTGTGAGTGGTTATGTTTGCAATTGTTGGAAGGGTTAGCTTGAGAATCCCAAAATACGTGCTGACAAAACAGCTCCTGAATTGCAAGATCAAGATGAACATGAAATTGTCTGCATCTCTGTCCCCCAAATTTATTGCTGTTTACACATTTATCCTTTAAAATATTTGAAATTGCTCTGTAGAAGAGACCCACTCAGCCATCCTGTCTTTCCACTACAGATGGTTATGGTCCGAGTGCCTCAGTTTTCCCAGGTCTTTCCCCCTCCCTGTGGCAAGTGAAGCTGAAATAAAACCTTTCCCATCCATTTTTGCTTCTTACCAAATGCAACTCTACCCACTGTGTTTTGTGGTAAAGGGCTTACTTTTTGCCTCAGATGGCAGGAAATGAAAAAAGTGATTTTTTTCAAACAAAATAGAAATGTCTTCAAAAAATTTTGAAGAGTGATTTAGATTTCTTGTGTAGATAAGATGTTACAGCTTGTGGGAGTTTAACAGGCAAGAAGTGAAAGTATAAGAGTAACATGTGAGCATAAATTTCTCTTATGCAATAGGTTCTTTTTTAACTGTTACTCCTACTTAAAGACTATTCTGTGTAGTTTTTTCTTGCCTTATTTTCCCAACCATGTTTTTAGGCTTTTCTGTTGCCTTCTGTGTCACCGGCTCCTGCATGGACCAGTATCTGTGCTGGTATTCTCAGCAAGTCCAAAAACAGATGGCACAGTGTAATGGATGTGCAGTGGCACATCTGTGTATATTGACTCTACTGTGACATTGGTGCTTTTTATTGTGATTATGTGCCCATGAACCCAGGTACAGCTTCCTATTTCCCTCTGCTTGTGCATCTTCCCTCTCACCTTACAGAATGGAGAGCTTCTCTGTTTTCCCTTGCCCATTGTGTAGGCTTGAGTTCAGGGGTATTTCACTTGATAAAATGAGTAGCCATTAAAATTTTAACTTAATTTAGAAAGAAACTACCAAAATGAGTGTTGTGTACCACATGGAAAGAATTGCCTTGGATATAAATTGGCAGTCTGGAAAGCTGAATGTACACCTTGAAACTGGAATTGGTTTGCATGTGCTATTGTGTGATACTGGATATATTTTGCATGTGCTGTTGTGTGATAGTGAATATCTTTGGACAAGCAGTTAAAGGAGATGAGAAATCATAAGGGAAGAGTTTGAATAGTTTTTTGAAAGAATGACAAAAGGGGTTCTTTCAGTTTCAAGTTTTCTGTGTCTCAGCATTCATCACAGCAAGCATTTTCCATGCTTTGTACAATCCTATGTCAAGTAGCTGTCTACTACTGTCTTAGCAGGGAAAACAAGTAAGTATGCTTTATTTGAAAAAATGCTGCTTTTCAACAAGTTGACCAAAATACTTGCATTAATTTTATTAATTGTCTTCAAATTGTGGTGACCTTAATCTGAAGAATTTGTGTGGAGATGGACTGTAAAAATGACGTTTACATTGAATGATTTCTTTATAGTTTCCAGGGGAATTATGAATTTTAGTTTTCAGTTTCTTTTTGGTTACCATTGAGAGCCAGATTTCTGAAGCCAAATATGAAGAACTTGTATTAGGGAAAATATTCTCACTGGGATTTGGGTACTTTTGTGTTTATTGCATTTACATTTGTCTTACTACAATCATTTTTTTGAGAAATCTACATGAATGTCTAGGACATGCTCCAAAGGCCATCCCAGTAGGCAGAGGCTCCCTTTAGCTCCAGACTGCTAATACTTTGTCAGAACCTGAAGCCAGTTGTATGACATGATGCTCACCTCCTGTTTCCTTATGATGTCAGTATCTAAGGGAAATAAAGGAATTCACAGCACCTTTTTAGTTCATTTAGATTCTTGGCTTAGATAACTAAATTTACATCCATAGAGATGAAGGTTTATACATTAAACCCAAGATTAAAAAGATATGAGTGTTTACTGCAGTTGTTGTTTACTTGTTACGAGCTCCATTTTACAGCTTTTTTCCCCTTCTAATTATTTTTAATACTTTAAATAAAACCACACAACAAATGGTGTACAGCTTTTCAGTCACATAGTTGGTTATGACCTAGCCTTAGGTTTCCTTTTAAGTATTCACAACAATTCCTGCAGTAGGAATCACTGATACATAACTACTGAGCTGTAAACAGCTGGAGTCTGGAAAGCTTAGCTGGGGAAAGCATTATACGTACTTGTCATATTGTTATGGTTTTTCCCTGATCCTTGCTCTTGGCAGCTGTTGGAGGCAGGATGTTGCCTTGCACAGACCCTTGGTCTGACGTGCTGTGGTCATTCCTTTGGTCAGTCTTTTGCATACTGCAAGCTATCAGATTTACGAGCATCTCATTTGGACTTTTTCCATCTTATGTTTTATTCCCATATTCTATAATTGTGCACTTCATAGTTTTTATTCCTGTGGCTATTAAGACACAGTAAGATGATGAAATAAGAAAAACACAGTAAGCACAGAGGGACTGTGTGGAAAGAGGGTATCAGTGGTGGCTGGGACAGAGGAAAACCTAGATAAGAAATATATGCACAAAGTTACTTTCTTGAAGGCATCTGCTATATGTGAGACGTTTTCATAAGTTTTTCTGTTAGGTGCGGTTCTTGTTGGTCAGACTCATTATAGCCATGTAACAGACTTCAAGTGTTGGGTGCTCCTCAGCTCACTGTTTCTCCAGCAGTTGCCTCCTTGCAATTGTTCTTACTGTGCTGAGCCAACGTGTTGATGTTTATTCAGGTTTCTTGTAGCACCCATAATTTATTTTTTGCTTTTAGGAGGAAAAGTTTTCCACGCATTGTTTTTAAAACAAACCATCATGGAGGTTTATCTTGGGTGTGAAGAATAGTCAAACCAAGATCCTGGAGATGCTTAAATTTTTTTAAATGATTCTAGGAAATAATACATCATTTCAGTTCGTCTGTACAATGAAAATATCTTAACTCTGCTTCCAGATATATAAACATTACCTCATAATCCTGTTACTGAAACTGAATAACAGTATTGCATTTTACTCACATTGTTTCAGGCAATAACATGTATGCCTGAGTTATTGCCTGAGGCATTCTATTTTGTAAGAAAAGGCTGAATATATCACTACTTCAGATTTATGAGGTGCAATGGTTATTATTTGCTCTGCTTTTTAGGGTGTGTGTGTGTGCAGGATAGTTGATTTGCTAGGTGAATAGCTGAAAAAAAGCCATAAAATATATTCTGAAATATACATATTATGATTTACCTTCCAGGTACTTATACTTGAGGGGTTTTCAATGCTTTTGGCAGCTTTTCTGCTTGCTGCACTGTAGGTCAGTATTTTAGCTGCTATTTGCAACTGTCATAGTGTAAGACATTTAAAAATGTCTAGAATTTCACAGACAGCATCACTAGGACCTTTTGGGTGGAGCTTTGGGAGGTGGTCAGGTCCTTCAGATGCTTGAGAGACACTTGCTATTCGTTGCCCGCAAACCTTTTAGTGTGTATGTGTAAATATATGTATATTTATATAAAGTTTTCTTTTTATCATAGGTGTAAATCTGGAGAATGAGAGTTGGGAGGGAAATTCAACCTGCTTTTTCTGAAGTGTTGCATGGGATAAGTTGAACAGCTGTTTATCTTGGGAACTGTTTTCTCTTCTCACATTGGAGATGCTTTCTGGATTCCGAGGTTTCTGTGTTAGCAATCTTGTAATTCTGTGGTGCAGGATAGAATTCAGCAAAAGAGCATGAATCACCATTTTCTGTTTAGTCTTTAAATCACAGAATTATTCCCAATGTGAGTGCTTCCTCTGGGAAACACAAACAAGCTAGTGCTTTCTGCAGTCTTGGTTCTTTCCAGTGCTTTCATCCTCAAGAGTAGTGGAGTCATTTAGGATTGAAGAAGAATTTTGTTACTGGTAACAGAGTTAGTGAAAGTATTTAATGGGGCCCTGAGGCTTTCCTCAGGCTTCTTCAAAACTTTCCAGTACCAGAAATGCTGTTTATGGAGATACAAAGCTTGTGTAAGACAGGAAGCATGGTTAACCTCTTCGCCCATTCACTTCCCCCTGCATGTGAAGTGAGACTTGGGTAAGTGAGTGTGGCCTCTGTATGAAGAGGCTTTTTTTAGGACAGGGAAGAAAGGTGCAGTTTTGTGATGTTCTTGATTTCTTTGAGAGCTGTATCACAGACTGTGCAGAGAAAAGAGTTTATTTAATCTTCAAATGTACTGTCTGTGTCACACCAGTAACTTCAGTTTTTCACCTTGCAAGATTCTTGTAAGGTTGGATTGTTAGACAGAAGCATGCAATGACCTTAAATTTGCTTTTCCCAAAGGGACCTTTGGGTGTTTCGTATAAGCCTTGAAAAAGAAACTTACTTAGCCTCCTTTATAGAACATAAATAGTTACACGATGGGCCTTTTGATGTAGACATCTGTGCAGTTTTGATAAGAGTTGCTATTAACATAGTTGCAACGTAATTTGTCTTCCTCTACTTCCTTTCCCTGTGGCCTACAGCTGGGAATGCCGGGCACTGAGGGGTGGGCTGGACATTCCTGGCGGGCCATGCCATTTACCTTTTTGCTCTTGGAAGGATTTAAAGACATCTCTTAAAGATTATAAAATTTGTAGGCTTCACAAGATGGCTTTCTGGATAGGTGAGATACAGGCTTCTTACTGTATCTGATATAATTACATTTTTAAATTGCACTGTTTCCGTAGTATCTGCATATATGGTCTTGTCGTTTCCGTGTCCCAGGCACGTGTTCTCTTCTGCTTTTAGGTGCTTTATAAAATTCTGCTTAACCCCAGTGAACTGTTTTAAAATTAAGTCTAGCTTAAACACTGGTGGAAATGTAGCGTAATACTTGGCAGTCAATTTTAAAGTGATGTTGTGTAAGATGCTACTGAAAGGAGGTGGTCCCACTCTGCCTTCTGGTTTTGCCATGTCTCTTATGGATGACAGAGCTGTCATCACTGAGCTGCTCCAGCATGAAGGCACCTTCCAGAAGCAACCACCTAAAGAGATGCCTAATGGTACTGACTTTTTAGTGATGCTGTTAATCATCTTGTGCTCATGCTGTGAGAAACAGCAACTTTTGGCAGCAGTCCTGGTCAGCTCTCCTGTGCTTTGTACCACGTGGTAGTAGGGAGTGGGCTGTACAGTATTTTGAGTAGGAGAACAGTCGGAATTGTGAGCTATGTTAGAGTTTGCTGGATTGAAGAAAACACAGGTTGATAAGAAGCCAGACATGCACCCTCAGGGAAGGTGTTTCTGGCTCACAAATGAAATTTCCTGCCTTTGTTTCTGCCGTCATTCAAGGCATTTGCCTGTATGGTTTTGGCATGTGCCATGCTACCTTGTATAGTCTATTTCTGGTAATGGTGCTGCATGTTTAAAAGGAAAGGGATGAATGATACCTGCAGGAGCATGCTTTTGGAAAGGGGCAGTTTTTCCTCCTCTGTCTGAGAGAGTGGAAAGCACTATACAGCTAACTAAGGGAATTCTGTTCATAAGAGAGGAAATTCTGTGGATCCTCTGTGGGTGTACTGGATACCTGTCTGCTTGCACTGTATCTGAACTATTAGTCGCATGTTCTGCAGTTTTTGCTGCATGCCTCTGGGCATTGGGCTCCCCACTCCTGCCTCCCCAAGGAAATGAAACTTTTTCCCTCTGCTCTGGGGCTTTGAACAGGGTAAGAGGCTGTGTGCATATTCCTGGTGGCCTTAGGTTCCCCTTCGTAAACTCTCATGCCCTCAGCATTAATCCACCTTCCAGACTGTTTGGAAGGGATTTCTTCCACCCCACCCTGCTCCTGCCAATCTGATTATGGGGAGGCAAGTTGTATGTGTAGGTTTTTGGTGGGTTTTTTCTGTCCTATTCTGTAGTCTGGGCAAGGAGTGTTTCCTAGGATTATCTGAAATTTGAGCATGTGTGTTTGCTATGCTCCAAGTCTCTCATGCTGTTCCACTGAAATCTGTGGGATTCCTGCTGTTGATTTATGTGAGAGAAAATCCCAAGGAGAGCAGCAGAAGTGGTTAGGAATTTGGGGAGGAGGGAGATAATTGTCCTTGTGCTGGAAAACCTTTGTAATGTAAATGAGCTATAAATCAGCTCTCTGGGTGTCTTAAGACACTGAGTGTTTTCCTGTGAGACAGCAGTTTCTGGCACAGAGAACTTGTCTTGTATAACACTTAATATACTGCTAATAACTCCAGGCTTTTGCTACTATTTTTCTGGACTGACTATTTTTATTTCAGTAGGTGTAAGTTTACCAGCTAGCCAATCACTGGTAAGCTTAAATTATATTATGGTTTTGGCATAACAGTGCATTTCTGTAATGGATTTTTGCTTTCAGTAATGCTTCTATAAATAAATGGCTTGAAGGTGTTAATCACATGTTTCAATCAGACAATCTTTAAAAGTCAAATCTCCTTAAGCAGAAGATTTGTCTATTAGTGAACTATATGTTAAAAAGATGCTGCTGTTCTGTCCACCTGGACCACAGCAGATGCTGCATGTAGCAGTTCTGCTTGCCTGAGGCTGAGAAGGATTTTTTGTTGTTATAGAGATGTTCTGTGTTACAAATACTGCCAAAACTCTTCTTCTTTTTTTTTTTTGGCAGTTCAAAACTACAGCATATGACTCTGGTCCCATGGACAGATGCATTTGAGCAATTTTATGCATGTGAAGAGCCATAGTGTTAGGTTTTACAGAACAGTGAAAGCTGCTGGTAGGAGCTGAGCTGTCCAGGCACGAGTGGTAGGAGTAGGTCCAAAGCACTGTGGCTGCAGGGAGAAGTGCCAGGGCACCAGAGGGGAGGGAAGGCCAGCAGCTCCTTACCCACCTGCCATAGCAGGGGTAGGACCCAGCATGCCAGGAAACTTTCCTTCCCAGCCAGAAGGGAATGGACGAGTGGTCACAATGGCAGGCAGCGGGACAGAATGTCACAGAGCACCTCCCTTATCTGGTTTGGGCTGGCTGGATTTGGCAGGAGGTGGTTGTCCTTGAAAATACCAGGAGACTGAAGATAGCTCCTGGCCTGCTTCTCCCACCACCCTCCTGCTGTGCACCTGCAGGGAGGAGGCGGCGGCACTCAGCTTCCTGGATGCTACTGCAAGGACCAAGGACACTTGGTGATAAGCAGAAGGGCTGCCTTACAGGATTAAATTCAAGAGCGCTGTAACTTCTGGTTTCCTCAACTTATTATTCTAGTTCAGCTACTGCCTCAAGTGCAGAGAGACCTCATGTATTTGCAGAGGCCGGAGAACATGGGAGATGGAGCAGAGCCTCTTGTGTCCTACTGTTGACCCTTCCTCCATCATGCTGACAGAGGGCAAGATTGACTTTTTGCTTTTTCATTTTCCCTGAAGTAATTGCTTCTTTCCCTTCCAGCCATATACATTTTGACTGCATGTTAAAAGTTTCAGCTGAAGTGAAAATGAAAAAATCCAAACTATTCTTCAGGCAAAACCAAATGCATAAATAATATAATATTTATATAAAACCCACAGGGGAGTTTTAAGATGTAGTAATTAATACACATTTTATCTCTTATGAGTGTAATTGAGGACCTGCTACAGTACTGTAATGGTGTAGCTGCTGGAAAATATCAGACCATGTCAAATTGTCATTTTAAGGGTATGCTTGTGAGAAGTTGCACTTGTACGTGCCTGCCATGTGACTGTCTCACGTAGACAAGCCCTCCCTGTCTTGTCATCTTTATACCTGTGGTTAATGGTCTTTTCACTATAGTATTAAAAAGGTGGTGCCATATTATTTTGTATAGAAGATGATGCAGACACCTGCTCTGGGTGTAGATTGATCATCATTCTCACTTATGTGAGAATGATATATATATATCTGTTGTATGAGACAATATCAGCCATTATTCTAAACCCTGAAACTACAGATTCCTTTTTTTTTCTCCCACCTGTTATCAGCATGGCTGGGTGTCTTTTCAGAACTTTAATCCATGTAACAAGATCTTCAGTGCACTTGGACATTCCTTCTGTGCTGCATGCCAGTTCATGGGAAGTCTGTTCAGGGAAGCCATTAAACTGCTCAGCATTCAAAATAGGTTGCAAGTTGTTTGAGGACAATGAATGCAAACACAGAAATGAGATACGCAGTTGGTCGGTTGAGGTTTGTTTTTAGCAATTACTCTGAAATACATTAAATGAAACCTTTTTACACTCACATTGGTGTGCTTTTTGCTGTAAATTTATTCCTGAACAGATAAGTTTTCAACCTGTTTGTAGGCCTGTGGACAGCATCTCTTACACTATGATCTCCAGCTGTTATGAATAGAATCTGTGAGAAATACATGGTGACATTTGGATAATTCTAGTGTCATTATGAAAGTTAGCATTTAAAGCCATTGGTTTGGCTTCCATTTTAGTGCCTTTTTTTAAAAGAAAAAAACTTAGCCTTCTGTATTAATATTGAAAAAGAGAAAGTGTGGGTTTTTTCTTTGTGTTTTTCTTTTTTTAAACTACTTTTGTTTACAGCAGTATTGGATTGGTAGTTTGATGCCATACAGATGGGTGATGCAGAGCAACTCGACATTTAAATGGTAATTTTCAAAGTAACTTTCTTAAGAAAAGCAAAAGCTAATGCAAAGACAGGTCCTTTAAATCTAAGTCCTCTCTCTTTCTAAGATATCTTTGTTAGTGGTCATTTAAATAAAGAAACTGTTGAATTTTTGACTTTACTTTGCTCACTGACTTCTCAACCATAGCCACTTTTAGATCTCCCCGACTCTTTTTGTCAGCAAACACTGACAGGTGACTTCACTTACTGAGTTTAGTCAACTTACTCAACATTAAGATTCTTTTTATGGAGAAAATAATGCTTTCTTCTCCCTCTGCTGCCGTTGGAGAAGCAGAGTCACTGTTTCCTTTTTGCAGCAGGGGAAGCTGTCCATCTTCCAGCCCTTGGAGCACCAATGATTATGAAAATTTCCCATCATCAAAGCACCTTTTCTGGATAAGTGGGAAGAAGCTGCCATGACCACATCAGTGCTCCTGTCCAGAGGTCTGTCGGGCATGGTGTGGTGTGTGCCTGGTTTGTCTTTCTGGCATCCTCTTTTTACTGATCTCAAGTAACGTAACAGAGAACAGCCAAGGCTGTTGCTTGACGAGCCCTTCCATCTCGGCAAAGTGCCTGCTTGGAGGAGCAGCCTTGCCTCTGCTCATGGCTCTCCTTTTGTGTTGATACAAATGGTAGCACAGCCAAGTGGGATCTAATGGGGGAGTGATCCAATTTGGAAAAGTTAATTAATGTATTGGTCTTTTTGCTGGGTTACCTTTAACCTACATAGTTTCCTGGGTCTGGTCCCTGTGCATCTGCAGCAAAGGGGTTTGTGCAAGAATGGGGACAACTCCTGGGGACAGAATCAGTGGTGAGCAGAGAGAGGCACCTCCTTTTGCTAACAAAAGTGGCTTAAAGGTGCTTCTTTGAGCTACAGGCTTTGAGACAAGTCCCCTTTTCCTCAAATAGTGTTGTGCCCTGGAAGTTTGCTGTGCTTTTTGCCTTGTTATGGTTGCACTCACCTTAGGTGATTTCTGCTGGGGGCTAGGCAGGGATGCTCAAGAACAAGGGGCGAGGAAAAAAAAAGGGAGTGCCTGCAGGTCTCCTTCAAGAGTCTGCCCATAGGTGTACAGCCTTCTAACAGCTTGCATTGTAGATTCCTTCTGAATAAAAAACAAACAAACAAACCCCTAAAACCAAAACAAACCAACCAAACCACCAAAACTGAAAGACTTTATCCCTGTCACTGTGGTCTCCGTGGCCCTGCCATGATGAATTTTCATATTTGCTCTTTGTACCTTTTTACAGCTTTGGCAAACAGCATGCCTAAGGTATTTATTTTTATCTGCTCTTCACTTTTATCTGAATGTAATTCTTGGAAGAATTTAATTTGGTGTCTTTGGTACTTCTCATATAAGAAATACTAAGATAGCACTCCTTGAGTTTTTTTTCCTGGAGATGTGTTCCAGCTATGTTACTGCTGGACAATGTATGGCACATTTCCTGTGGGTTTTGCTTTAACTGACCATTGATTTTCACCTGCTGTTTTATTGCTTCCTTGCAAATGTTTTATTGCCAGTTGAGTCACTGAGCACTAAATTTCTTTCTGACTGTTTTCAGTCAGTTTAATCAATACTAAAACTGCTTTCTATTATCAGGGAATTTTGTTACATCGGTGATCTGAGAAAGTGGGTGTGCAGGAATCATTGTATGGAGCAGCACACATCCCCCAGAGCTTTCCATGTACCCTGTTGTTGTCTTTGGGGTTGTTCTTAATTCTTGCACTTTGTTTCCCTATGTTAATTTAATATTAATTTTAAAGGGCCTTCCTCTTTCTTTCATGGAATTTGAGTTTTATGAAGAGTGTTCAGTTGAGGCAGGGAGTGAGGAGTTTATCAGAGTTTTGGAGAAACCTGAGATATCTTATGAGCTTATTGTCCTCGTCAAAATAAAAAAGTTTTACTATGGTGTGACTTTCTGTGCAGCTTCTCAGTAACATCCTCCTTTGCTGTGTAACTGCAGATCCCTTTTTCTTGCAGTTTCACTCAGCTGATATGGAGGGGAGGGGTGGCTCGAGGGGCTGGCTCTAAGTAGAAAACAGCTGGGAGCCAGCACTGGCTGGAGGTGACAGGGCAGGGCCATCCCTCCCTTGCCAGGGCTTCAGTGCAGGGAGGGTGTCTTGTTGAGCCACTTCCGGAAGAATTCCTTGCATGTGTGGGAGCAGTTTGGGGTGATAAATGAACACCACAGTACGAGAGAGTATTTGGCATTGTCAGCAGAAGAAAACAGGAGGAGCACAATGCGAGTGTCTTAGGAGTCAAGTTGGTATTTGTGACAAAATAGATCTGTGGTGCTGCTTTAATTGAATAAACCTGTTGAGTGAACTTCTGCCAAAGTTAAAGGAGTCATCTGAAGGGAGGGATTTCTTCATTTTGCCTTCTGCCTAAGGCTGTTCTTTGAGAGCTTGCAGTAACTAAGGTTGTAAGGGAGAGAATAAAATAGTTGTCTAAAGCAAGCAAAATAGCTTTCCAGAATCCTTTTCCTATGGAAAAGACTTTATTAAATTGTTGTCATAGCAACAGAGTACTGAATACATCATAACCTCTTTTGCTAAGTAAACACAAAAGATGGGAGTACTTCTTGCCTTTGAAAATAGAACGTTTGTTAAGATGTGTGGGAACATTGTAGTCTTAAATTTAAGAAAAGAAATTTCTGACAACTCAAAACTCTCTTGAGTTTTACCCAGAGAAACTGGGATTATTCCCACCCTCCAAATAAACATGAAGGATGTTAGATGGGATGTTTAAAATTCCCTGATCTAAGTCAGAAAACNCTCATTTTGTCAGAAGGTGTAGTGTCTTTAAAATTCCAGAACAACTTTACTACAAATCCTTCCTTTCACATTATAGATGATGAAACAGATGTAGTGATTTGGTTTTTAAGCTAATGGCAGTATTGGGAAGAAAATAGACATACCCTGGATTGTCAGTACAGCACTTCACTCTTTGGAGCATGCCACCTTTCTTGAGCATTGCTGCTGGCTGACCATCTGTCAAGCCTGGTGCTGGTACTTGTTGTCAATCAGTAACAGGAGTTCCAATAAAAGTGGAAATTTCCAGCTTTGACCTGTGCTACTAATATCAGAGCTTTCAGGAGTTGATTTTTGTCCTTTGGAGTGACCAGATTATGGACACTTTTGACTGTCTGCAACCACCATACTGGATCCACATGGTTGTCCTTGATAATTTTTCTGAATTTTTTGTAGTTTTTTCCCCTCTGCAGTTAATTGTTAAATATCTGGCAAAGGATGTGTTCTCTCCCTTACATTTGCCTTAATAGTCTGTTTTAATAGTAAACATACACCCTTGTGGCTTGCTTGTTTCCAAAACAGGACATGTGCCAACCTGAAATGGCTGGTGTTCCATGGAGTGTGCTTTCTCGTGGGGTGGATGCTGTTCAGTTTTAGGAAGATTTCTGAGGTCGAATGGCTTTTTATTTGTTTGTGTGCTGAAGTGAAAGTAGCTGCACTGGGAGGTCTGGGTACGGTGTTATGGTCTGGCAAGCAGTCTGACTTCCTTTGGCTTTGCAAGCAGCACTGATTTATTTTGCCTGAGATTTGCTTATTCTTCAGATTACATCAGATGGGATGAGAGCACAGCCATGCCTGGAGCTGGCTGAGTCGTGCTGGCACTGAGCTGAGTGAAGGGGAGTGGGGTGATCTCTGCAGGCTGGGAGAGAATGGCTGATTAAGATCAGACCAGTGGGTGCCTTATGGAGACTTTTACTGTAAGATTTGTGTACCTCCATATGGGGTTTTTTTTGACATGAATTTGATTTATTTAGCTCTTCTGGATGGCTGGAGAAAGGCATGTAGGGTAGAAATAAACTTGTACATATTATAATCAGTGCAGAGATTTAAATTAAGATTAAAATGATTAATTCTGAAGTAAATAATTGGGGTGCATATCATTTTTATACAAAGTAAGTTAATAGGTATCTTAATGGGAACAAAACAGATTAAGATGTTTGAAGTGTTTTAAAGTGATTTTCTTTGTAAGTTCTGTTAATCTTATTGTATATATGCATAAATAGATTTTAAAAAATGGTGTTTGAGGAACATGATCTATTTGTGCTGTGCAGGATGTTAAGCTGATTGTATGCCAGATATCAAGGCACATTAGAGGATGCACATTATGGAAAATTTTCAAAAAGGAAAATTTCAGCCTGTCAGCTGCAAGATAAAAAGATTTCTTCTCCCTTCCCCCTTCCTTTTTTTATATTTTTGGAGGGCTGCTTTGTTAGATGCTTTTGTTTCTAAAGCAAGAGTTGTACATGGTGTATGAGTTTTATTAATCTAATACATCATAAAAAACATGCCTCACTATCACAGGAGTTTTTTAGAACGTTCTGTGATATGGACCTCATGCTCTTTGACTGTGATATTATGCATTGAAGGAGGTCCTATTGTCTGTTAGATACCTCTACTGAATAAATGTTAAGCGAAACAAAATGAAATTTCTAGGAAAAAAGTTATTGTCAGATTTCCATGTCTTTATTGTCTCAGTATCAGAGTTGCTTTACTGGTTGCTTGTAGTTCCTAGTGAAAGCTGGGCAGATAACATCACCCCTCTTCTCTGAGCAGTTTTCTTTTTACACTAACCACCTACCTTGTAAGTGTAATGGGAGTTCAGGCTGTTTTATTCTAAAACCTAGTTATTTGCCTTTGATAGGCAGTCAGATAGAGCTGGGCCTGAAAGATGAAGTAGGTCATTTCTTGGAATCTTTCCTGGCTCTTTTCCTGTAAGAGAGTGCCCAAGGTATTAAACAGTAAGTTGCAAATTAATTTAAGTAAGCACTGCTAACCTTGCATATTTACCTGCCTCCTCTGTGATTGTGCCCATTTCAGATCATTAGTCTTTATTAAATTAAATGATCTTTGTATTGCAGTTAGTTTTGCTTTTGCTGTTAAACTTTGTATTTGGACAAACTTAGAAAATGGCTTACTGGTTGTTGCCCAGAAAGCACTTGAGGGGCTGGAAAAGGATGCCTCCGTATAAACTCAGAAGAAATGTCTTGCCTGTCAGAACCAATTAGCTTGAAAAATGTTATCTGGCATCTAAATGAAATTACAAATGTGTAAGACTTTCTTCATAAACAGGAGTGTTTTTGCAGATAAGGTATTTTTTAATCTGCCCTCCCTGTTTCTTTCTTTTTCTTTCTTCCCCCAGAAGCTTTCCTAGTGGAACACAACATATCCATCAACTGATACTGAAAACCAAGCATTTTCTGCAGTAACATTTTATGCATTCACTTCATGCATCTTGTTTTGTCTGAAAGGCTGATTTAATTGCAGAACATGACACTGATCAAACTGAGGGGTTTAAGTTTTTTTGGCTTTTGTGTTTTGGGGTTTTTTTTTGTTTTGTTTTTTGGCTGTGGTTTTTTGTTTGTTTGGTTGGTTTGGTTTTGGGGGGGGTTGGTTTTTTGTTTTGGTTTTTTTTTTGTGTTCAGCTCAATTTTACTTTCATAACTATAAGGACAAAACTGAATGTTGGATTTGTTCACAGACATCCCCTTAAAAACTGAACAAAACCACTCAAAATCTTCCAAAGTAGTTGAAAAAAGAAATGATTAGACAAATGATGTTCTTAAAACCATCATCCATAGCAGCTCTTGTCATGAAGGTTGGGAAATACCTGAGAGCTGGGAGAAGAGTAGATTAGACTTTCCGCCTCCACCTTCTTTAGGAGGTGATGGGTTTGAAATCGAAGCGGGAGAAGGACTGGCAGCTTGGGTGGGATATACAGAGTGAGAGAAGGGTGAGTGGAGGCTGAAGGAGGTACCTCAAGGGGATGGAGTTTAAGATGCAATAAACCCTCCAGCTGTGCTCTTCCCAGCCCAATCTCTGCTGCACTGTACCAGTGTGTGTTAATAATGAATTGCCTCATGTGTATACAGGGCTTTGCTTTGCTAAGAGGGTGCATAATGTCAAAAAGCATACTAGGTTTGAGGCTGCTGTTACGGCTTGAAATGCTGTTGAAGACTTGTTTTGGTTCCTTGGGATATTACAGGCAAGGCTTTTCAGGAATGGTGAATTGGAGGGTTTTGGTTAATTTTTACCAGGCTTTAGAAACCTCTGGAAGCAGCATCTTCCAAGCAGAGATTATAAGCCTAGACAGAGTTGCAGTTACTCTGAGTCCTGTCTGGAATATCATGGATACTCGGTCCTCATTTAGTCTTTTTTCCTAGTGCCAAGGTTACCACTTTTGGAGCTGGATGGTCATGGCCTTGAGACAGAGCAGTGGGCAGGAGTAAGCTTGGCACCATCTGAAAATCTGATGTGTGCCGTGAAGATGGAATAGAAATTATGGAGCGCCCAGATTCTTGATCCCTTGTACCTTGAAAGATGCCCATGATATTGTCCATTCGCAGCAGCAGCAGCAGCTGTGTGCTGGGAATGCTGCAGGTGGTGTAATGAGCTCCCGGTGGGCTGTAGTAGTGGGAATGCAGCAAGATTAAACACTGAGGACAAGAACCAGTCAGTTGCATTGCACTGAGTCAGTGCAGAGTCTCCTTTCTGCTTTCCTTTTTTCTATCGCTAATGGACCAGTTCTGTTTTAGCTCTTCATTCTAAAAGTTGCCAGGGGCATCATTGAAAACTCCAGTTCAAATGAGTACGTTTTAAAGAAAGTACTGACAGAAGCTGTTAGTTTTGTCACAAGGACTGTTGACCACTAGAGAGGTTTTTCTCTTAATCCTTTTTCTTCCCCTGCTAAAAAGGGTTCTATGTTTCCAGTAGTGGCTTTTTTGTTGTTTTGAGATACTACATTCGTACTACAGAAAGCTTACTTAACAGAGTTTGTGATCAAAACATAGACTGTGAATCTGAAGACAGAAGTTTCTGATGCAGTATGAATAGAAGTGGGGTGCCAGTGGATGCTTGCTAGTTCTCATCTACTGAAGCAGGTGATTTGGCTATCCTGTGGTATGCACACATGCTGGAAGATCATTGAGTCACTAGAGTCAAAAGTCAGGAATGTGGCTCGTTTAGAAGTCTGGAATTGGGTATAACCATGGTAGGAATATGCCATTTCACCGTAGAGGGCTGCTTTGCCTAGATTTACACCAGAGCCAAATACACACATTGTGCATGCAAAGTGTCTGTAATGTTTTGTGATTGCTACAGCAGCCTTTTGTAAGGGCTGTGGCTTATTAGTCAAAAATAAGCTTCCTTTGCATATGCAAATTTTCATTGGTCTAAACAGTTTAAACACTTCATTTGTTATATAGATGTAGTCCCTTGTACTCTGTACATCCCCATATGGTGTTTTTGTGTGTAGTCAGGACTGAATCCATAAAGTTTAATATACAGTTACTGTCTCTTGCTGGGCAGAGCATGAACTACTACTGCTAGCTGTCTTACAGATCTGTGGGTTTGAATGAATGGGGAACCACAGCATCCTCACTGGATTGGCTGCAGGATGTGAATCTTCCTATTTTGGGAAGCATTTAAGGAATATGTATACATACATGTGTGATAGACACAGTTTGTAAGACAGTATTTTGAAGTGTTTCGCTGGAAAGTGTTGGTCACATGTAGTCGGAGAAACTGACCTTTCTGAGAGGTCTCAGTCTAGACATTCTAAACTTGGAACTGGTTTTAATATTTTATTCAAGAAAGGTGTGTAGCCTGAAATGTCTTCCTAAAATTCTCAAATGCTCTGTGTATTTATTTTTATATTGTAGTCTATAAAAATACATGAAAAGCATATAAACATAAAAGGTGGAAGAAAGAATCTCTGAAATTCCTGCATTATATTAATAACATATTAAGTTTTCACTTACGTAAGCTGCTGCTGTGAGATCATGTAACCTTTTCCCACTTGTGGTGACTCACTGATTGTCTGTATTTTCTATGCATAATTCTTCCTGTGCGCAAAACAAAGTTTTTAGCATCAACAAGATAAATATACTACTCACTCCCTTAGGTACCTTGAACCAAGAAGTTAATGTACTGAAGAGAAAGACCATTAGATAGATTAGTTTTTCATTTTGTATGGTATGAGTCAGTGATTAACTGGGAACTATTTTAGTGACAGTGACCCTCAGCCCTTCAGGTCAGTCTTTGCTCTCGCTGAGCAAACTCAGTGCTATAGATGGTGATTTAGCAGAAAATTCTGTGTTAGGATTCCTGAAGCATCTTTTTCACTTGAAATGTGCTTTAAGGAGTCTTCTAAAAAGAAAATACTCTTGTTGCTATAGTGGTAAGTTGAAAGATTTATAGGCAGCTCATTAAGATTTCTCTCACAAGAAATCTAGGCAGCTGGAAAATGTTCTGGCACAAGCAGTTTGTGGCCACATTGATCACGTTGCAGAAGGAGCTCCTGGGTGACACTTGGAATACCAGGTAGCGTGGGTTGTGCCAGAACAGCTGTGGAGTCGCATGAGTGGCCCCTAGGAGATAACCTTGGACAAAATGGAAAAAAGTAACAAGTTTATATGAGAACAGATGGTTTTATAAAGCAGGAGCAGTGGACTGTGGAATTGTTGTTAGCTGTTGTGTTATAGTACATGGTGATCTGAGGTTTTATTTTATCCCAAGCTTCATCTTGAAAACATGAATTCAGTACTTTGTTTCTACATTTAGATGTATGGTCCTTTAAAAAAACCCCAGCTTTTCAATGGTTTGTTTGTTTGTTTCCCCCTGTTCCTTCTCCTCAGTAAACAACAGTAAAAACTTTATTACCTTTTTTGTTATTCTTGAGAAAGTGTCCTTGAGATCATGATATCATGGAAGAAAGAGTATGAGGTAGGATAATCTTAGTTACCAAGTTACTGATGCCAAGTGTGTGATTTTTAAAGGATTGTAAGGAATTGTAATATTAAATTAATTTTTAAGAAGATGAATTGAGAAAGTGAGTTAACTTGTCCCTAGAGGCTGGCTAAATCTTAATGTGAGTTTCTTTTCTTTATGCACAGTTTGAAAAAGAAAAGGCAAGTCAAACAAACCACCGAGACTGTCTCTGCCAATTCCCCTGGATCTCCTGTTTCCAAAACACCTTCTGAGAAAGATGATGAAAGTAAAGTTATTTTGGAGCAAATCAGTTCCTCTGAAGACAATTGTAAATTTCCTGAGGAAAAGGAAACTGCTCCAGACAAGGAAAAGAAAAAGAAAAAGTACAGTCAACTGAAAGACATCAGACGCACAGAACTTAAAAGATACTGTAGTACTGGTGAGTTATGTTACTGCTGTCGTCTTTTAAAATATGTTTGTTTTGATAGCTTGCTAATGTATTTTTCTCGTATTCTGTGGGTCTTTCTTAAAAGGATAATTGATTTTGGATATTCTTCCTATAAAAGCAAATAGAATTATATAGTTCAAAATATCATCTGCTTCTAACTTAAACCTTGCATTATCACAAAAATTCCTATATCTTGTTTCTCAGTTCTAAAACTCAGTGTTTTTATAGGCAGCAGTTAGTTTATTATTGCATTTTATTTGAGTTATTCTTAAGATTAGTCTTCAATGTTTTACAAGGTTCAGTTTTTTTGGCAGAGCTATTTGTTTCATAAATTGATGTATACTGTTTAAGACTTCAGTCTTCATTTATATTCATGTTTGTCTGTTGAAGTGCAAGGAAGTAATTAAATTAACCACATATTTTTGAACAAGATGTCAAAGGGCTTGTTTGATGGCGTTTTTCCCCCTCACCCCCCCACCTAAGTAACTCAATTAATTATAAATTCCTTTTTAGATTTATTTTTGCAAGTAATTCAGAAAAAAATGAATTGTACATTAATACATGAGATGAGTCATATACACATCTGTTTGCATTTCCGGATTGTAATTTGTTAGATAATTTAATTGATTCTAGATATGATTTATGAAATACTTCTCATTCCAGATTTTGTCTTGGTATTTTGTTGGAATGAATTCTTAGATTTGGAGAACTCTGGTTCCATCGTGTAAGCAGTCCTTTTCCACAGAGAAGGAAGGGAACAGAAAATCATAGCTATCCTCAAAACAGACTTCTTAACTGCTCACCCAGTATTTGCATGGATGGCTGACTCCTAAGGAGGAGTCCTCTTTAGGAGAAAAAAAGAAATCTGCAGTAGGAATGTTGTTACGTGTTGAGTGGTCATGCAGACTAGCTCACAACCGAAGAGTGCCTTTTTGAGGCAGTACAGGCCTTGCCATAAAGAAGATAAACCCTGGGGTAATGTTTCCTAGCGAGCTCAAGGGTTTACAGTGATTTATTGATCAGGCTGTAACTTTTGGAAGATTTGAATGTGGTGAGATCAGCAACTTGAAAACTAAAAGAAAACTTTCTTCTCTCTGTCTGAAGTTCTGACCGCACTGTTCTGGAAATAAAATCTGTAAAAGGAAAACTGGAGAATTGTAATGAACAAACCTGTAAATTCTTTCTGCTTTGGTAGTATGCTGATACAAAAAAAAACCAAAAACAGCAAAATATAAACTTCTGCTGCATTCCTAGTAAAGTGCTTCTGATAAAAGCACTTGTTGGTTTGTACCTAGAGGAATTTAGGGGTTTGTGAGGTAGCTGAATTTTTTTCCTCTAGTGTTTCAGGAGTTAAATTAAAAAATTCTGCAACATTTGGCACTTGGGATGGCGAGATGGGGGCAATGGGATCACTCCCTGTCACTGAAGAGTGTGGCGGTGCTGGTGAAGGAGAATGTAAAGATGTCTTTGAGTTGTCTTTGACTTGTGGTCCAACAGTCAGTACAAACTCAGGTTTTACTCAGGTTTGTTTCATAAGTGTTCCAGGGTTTCGTGTGAACTGGCATCATTACAGGGTGACTTGAAATGCTGCTGGTCATCGTTTAGGTGTGCAAAGCTTCTGGGTTCTGCAGAAATACAGAATTTCTGTTGAGAAATAATTTAATGCTGCTGTTGAGCTGAGCACAGACCTGACTGGCAAAATCCAGAGAGAGAGAAAAACCTCCTTCTTGTTTAAATGCCTTCTTTTGGTTTCCTAAAGGCTTTTATCCGACTGGAGCATCAAATTGCGGAAGTGGAAGTTCAAGTAGAGGCAGAAAAGAGTTGATTGTGAAACAAGTGCAGTAGCTCCATGTTCCCTGTGCAACTTTAAAAATGAAGTCTTTTCAGTAGAATTGGTAGTTGCCATGGCATTGGACTACATGGCTTACACTGCCTTCACCCACTGCAGCTATAGCTCACAGGATTACCTGCTTAGCTGTTTGTTACTGCTGCTCTCCTGAAAGCTGCCTCTGTTGCCAACATCCTGAGTAGTTTCTGAGAGCTGTCTGTACACCCACAGCCGTCTGAAAGAGCTGGACTTGTTTAAGCAGTTTGCCTTTTACCTGCATATGGCGTGGCAGAGGACAAACCCATCTGTCTCGCTGAGCTGAGTTCTGCCAGGTGTACATTCAGCAATTCTCTCCTGGAAGATCTGTCAGCTGCAGTGGTGGGAAGGTACTGCCAAATGTGTAAAGACCTTATCTTTTCATTGTTGATATACTTTCATATGAAAGTGTCTGAGAGGAATTATCCATGCATATACATCTGTCTCCATTATTTAACATTAGGGATAGAGCTACCTCATTTCCCTCTCCCCCCTTCCTTGTCTTTTTTCCCCCCTCTGACTTGTCCCATTATTGATGTTTCTGCAGTGCTCTGACTAAAAATCGTGCACTCTCTCTCTGCTAACCATTTTTCTACTTACGTTTTCTCGAGGGCTTGGAGGTTTTGGTGGTTGTTTCTGCCCAAATACCCAGCTTTGACTAATGTCTAGAACATGGCAGGGGGGTTGGAGCTAGATCCCTTTCAACTCAAACAGTTCTATGATTCTAACTTTACGAAAATCTGACACAGGAATTACATTTTTTCAAAATGCTTTCTGCACTTTATCAGTGCTTAAGTTTTCCTCATCAGAAGAAAAATTTATTAAATGTAGCAACAGCCTTGCATATTCCCGTGATACACCCAAACTTTGTGGCTTAATGGAGGCTCTTAGATGAGTCATTAGATGATTTGCGTCCAGAGGAGTTATGTCTGTCAGTCTAACAGAATGAAGACCACTGTCCTCTGAATAATCTCCCTTTCATATTGTATAGGACAATAAATTCTTCTTTATTTATTGTTCTAAGAGATGGGGGAAGGAACATAACATCTCATTATAATTTGTTCCTTGCACACCACGTCCCTTCATTAGAGGCTTGTGAATGTGTTCGCCTTTATGAATTTGTAAATACAGTGACATCCTGACTCCCACTTTGAATGTTGTGCTTTTTAATAGATTCCTGCAGGCACCAGTGCTGTCAGGAGGGTTTTGTCGACTCAGTAAATTCCTCTTCTCCGCTGGAAGGACTAACACAGCTTCTGAAGGCTGTGCAGAACTCGAAGTGGTTATCCCTGCCACGCTTTGTATAAAAGAGAGTGGTTAAAAGACTTGGATTGTTTGAGGAAGGTGGAAGCGCAGCGGTGGAGGGAGGAGCTCCTCTCCTGCATCCAGGTGTGGCGTTGTGTTAATGCCGGCAGCCGGCGGGTGGCACCGCCGAGCCGAGGAGGAGAAGGTGCGACTCGGGCATCCTCTAGAAAGGGATCCTCCAGCATCCCTCTCCCAGCCAAGACTGTTCAGTATTGCATATCGGCTTGCACTGTGGTGGCACCCTTACAAATAACCTGAAGGTATACGGGATTGGTCATTTTTCTTGAGGCACTGCTAAATGGCTGAACAGGTCCTGCTGCCAGAAGGTTTCTCCAGTATAGCCTCATAGTTTCCTTTCCTCTTAGCACTTGCATTGTTCTTCAGTGGCTCTATAGATCTGTAATAATTTGCACCATTCAGTCTCCAAATCTTACCCTATAAGACATTGCCTTGCAGATACAGCCCTTGTTCTCTTGCCTCAAAACAACAGAGATGCTAATGCTGCTTGTTGTTTGTTCCTGAAGACAAATGGAAATAACACTCCTTTCTCCTTATTTTTGCCTCATCTTTTGTCTTATGTGGTAATCTGCTTGTTAACTTTGTCTTACCTTTTCTGCTGTTGTTGCTGCAGTATACAGCTTTCAGACTTCTGAGGATAGGTCTGTCTGGCATAATACAATGGTTGTATAGGTGCTCTGGCTGCTATACTCTGTGCTCTCCTCTTCTTCTTGAGATAACCCACTTGACCTACTTGTGCAGCTTGGCTGCTTGGTTCTGGTATGCTTTCTCTGGGAAGCCTGTTTTTGTTGCAAGATGTTGATTTGACTCTGCTGAGATTAGGAAACTACGATTCCTGTTAGGAGTTGCTAAACTGGATGAAAACATTTATGTTGTGCCACTGAAGACACTGAGACAGGGAAAAGCGTGACTTTTTGAAAACAAGCAGTGTGACAGTGGTCAAACACGACACTGAATTTCATCCATATATTTATTCCAGGACAATATGATGTGTCTTTCTATCAGATGTGCATAATATTCCTAGAGTCCACTAATTTCACTTGAAAATAGAAGCAGGCAACATATGTGAGGAATTGGTCTCCATTAAAGAATATGTCATAAAGAAAAGTTTGGTTCAGGTGGCTTGTCCCATATCACAGAGTTACTTTTGTCAACAAAATAAAATCCAGTTGACTAGCTTATCATTGTGCTCCGTAATCACAAAGCCATCCTTTCTCATTCACTGCCTGACGTTCAATTTCTGCAGGAGTGGGAGGTGAGAATAACAAAACCCCCTCTTATTGTAGCTCTGATTTCCATCAAAACAAGCAGGAGTCCTAAACACCATGGGAAGGAAAGTGGTATGTGCCCATTTAATGAGATAGTATATCACGTGTCGAGCAGGAGGTGCCAGAGTATCTCACTAGAGGCAGAAAGCAGATGCCTTTTTTTGACTGGTACTCCCTGCCATCCCTTGAGCAGGGAGTGATGCAGGAGCAGTGCAGCATGTGTGCTGTTACCAAGCCTCTGAATGTTCTGGGTAAATGGCCAAGAACAAATTTTAGTAAGTAAAGCGGAGAGGGCATAGCAATTTTCATTACTCATTATGTGTAATGAGTAATATGAGATTTTCCCTGACTGGCACAGAAACAGCAGAGGCAGCTCCCATGATACTAGAAGCACTTTGTTTCAAAGTTGAAAGTTCCTTGCAATGCAGTGAAAATTTACAAAGAATTTATGTGTTATGAAATGGTGGGACACTTACTGATCACACATCACATAATAGTTAGGTAATTTGCTAAGTACGCTTAGTCTGAAGTGGACTTCTCAGTATATATTGAGTTAAAAATTAAAACTTCTTCTGCTTATGAGTCCTGGTTTTGTCTTTTGTATTACCTGGTACAGAACAGTAAGATGCAGTTGAGGACCTAATTAAGGTGCTACTCATAAAAGCAGAAAGAAATTTTAAAAAAAAAGAGAGAAAATTCGTATAAATTTTTGCTTGTAGCTAGCTAACTAATCAGCTTGGTCAGCCCTATTTGTGTAGCAAATACTTCCTTTTCTAAGTAATCCAAGTGATTTACAAAGTGGGCTACTCAGTGTTGTGTTAAGTTGCTTAATACAACAGTAAGAACGGGATCTAAATTTTCTCAGGTTCTGAGACCTTGCCGTAGTGTTCGTGCTTCAGGCCAAAAGTAAGGGTAGATATAAGGAGGGCTGAAAAGGGAAATCATATGTTTCTTTCAGAATGAAGATCTCAAAAAAAATGGAAGCAGCATAGGAGGAAGTTAATTTGGTTATAATTGCCTGTGTAGAATAACAAGAGGATTGGAAAAACTGGCATGTGAGTGTAAACTGAAGGTACTGACTGGGCAGTGGCTGATTGGGAAGTTTCAGGAAGCTGGTTTATTAGCATTGTTATAGAAACCATGTGAAAAGAATGAAGTGGACAAATTACTGAAAGGCAGCTGTTTTCAGGTGACTTGTTTTGGAATGAGAATAAATGATCAGGAATCCCACTGGATCACTGTTAAGGCCACCAGGTTATATTCAATCTGTGCTGTTAACAGATGTTTGCTAGAAACAGTTGCACAGAGAAGGGATGCCTTGACCACAGGCAGGAGGATTCCATCTGAGCAGTAAGTACCAGTAATAATGTTAGCATTTAAGTTCTGAAAATTTGTCATAACACTGGGCATACAACTGCTCATAGTTCATGCATTTAGAGTGCTCTGCCATATGCTTATCTTGCCTCTCCCTGGGCCTGTGCAGGTTTCTGCAGTATCTTTTGGTGAAGAGTGCACAGGTTTGCTACCATCTGCATGAAGAGCAATCTTGCTTCTGCTGGCTCTGTTGGGTGGCCACAGCTTCTTGTATAAGAAGCTGAACAGTCAGTCCCTACTCGCCATCTCCAAGACTCCTATGATTTTTCTTGTGCATTTCTTTGTTGTTTTCTGGTGGGTTGGTTGGGTTTTTGTTTGTTCTCTTCTCTCTGTATAGTACCCCTCTTCCATCATTTCCTTTCCAGGCTGAAGGCCTTTGGCATTCCTTACATGTAAGCTGTTTCATGGCTTTGCTTGTCCTTGTTAGCCTTCTCTGAACCTCCAGGACCCATGATTCTGGAACGGAGGATGTTTTTGCTCTTATTTCAGGTTCTCTGACTTGGTTTACTGTGAGTTCTGTTTAGCACAGCTCAGGGAAGAAGGAAAATGTTGGAGACTAGAGGGAGTTGTGAGAGACTACTTTGGTTATATTTCTTCTTGAGGGGGAAAAAAACCTCAAGAACCTTATCCTAAATTAATTATGTAATTGAAATATCATAGCAAAGAGTTTTGGCAGGCTCAGCAGATGAGGATATGGAGAGAAACAAGTGGAGATTAGAAATCAGAGATACCTTTTTGACAGTGGCATAAATCATTGAGGCAGAAAATTAAAAAGTGGTGGTTTTGTCACAGGGGAAAAAATACCAGGATTTGGTATTTTACTAAGTTAAGTACCACTATAGCAATTACTCAAAGCAAGATTTAAGGTAGTGACATCTTGTGATCTATTTTGCAAGGGTCAGACTAGAGAGTGACAGGGCTGGTGTTTGGTTAGCTAAAACTGATCTCACTGCTGAAAGACCCAGCTGTGTTTCCTAGGGCTGTCTATTTTTCCAAGGCCTGAATTTTCAGAAAGAATGAGCACTTAAGTTCTTAATTGTATTTAAATTCAGATGCACTTAACATCTCTGAAAAGGGGTCCCAGAGGAAGAGAGGAAAGCTGTGGTGCGATTGGTCTCATAGCACATGGTGAGACTGTGACAGGTGTGCGTGTGCAGGAGGTGAAAAGGAAGCATGTCAGGAGAATTAATAAAAAGAGCTGTCGTATTTCTGCCAGGGATAATGAAGGGAATTATGTCTTTGTGGTTAGCAAGTTCGTCACTTCCAGTATCCACTGGCTCATCATGCCTGGGGTAGTCTGGCTTTCCCAGGTTGTGCCAGCTGCCTGCTGGGTCTTGTGCTTGCTGAGCACGGGTGCCCTGTGAGGTTACTCTTGAGTACCTGCAGGGCACGTGCAGCTCTTTGGAGGTGGTCTTGATGGTGTATCCTGTGCTGGGATAAAGAGTTGGACTCTCACAGGTCTTTCTCTTCCATGTTTCCTGGGAGGGCTGTCAACCAGGCAGGCTGGGTCCTTTGTCTCTTCCCCCACCCCAGTTTCTAGGACATGTACCCTGAGTGCCAGTGCAGCAGTCCTCTGGGGCACCCAAGTGTATCAGCTCTCTCCCCTTCCCAGTGACTCACCATAGCTCCCTTGGGATCTCTGCCCTCAGGGAACAGGCAGAATATTTTCATTTTAGCTTCAGACATTCTTCTTTAAGACAGGAGTATTCATAAGCCAAGTACATAAGGAGCACAATATAGCGCATTTGAAATCATGTTGCAAATCTTTTGGTCTCCAAGCAGAGGTGTGAGGGAGTCGTTTTTAGGGTGTCTGCATAACTCAAGCCTGGTATCCTCAAGGCAGGCTTTTAATTTCTCTTCTTCACTGAGTTCCTATGTTGTGCTTGAAAAACACTGTTGAAAGTTAACATAAATGCTCTGAAAAGCAGAGCTCTCTTCACCTGCATTTAAATAATAATACAAAGTTAAGCCAGTTCTTTTTGATTGTGTAATACCCTCGCTCCATACTGACATTTCCTAATATCTTCTCAGTCTGTTGTGATGTCTCTGATGTGACTTGTTGGGTCACGCTTGGGATCAGTAGCATGTATAAACTGAGTTGCTCTTTTCTATGGCTTCTGAGGATTTGCGTGATGAAGTGCTGACAATCAGCAGCACATCAGATGCAGATGTCATCTCCAGACACGAAAATAGGGCATGTGTCCTGTATGTTTGGAATCCTTGTGATTTTCGTCTCTGTTTTCAACCTATGACCTTGTAATCACCAATCAGACAAGACAGTGCAGTGTTTGATTTGAAGAGACCTTGTCCTGGTTGACTTACATGGCATAGCCTTCCCAGGCAAGCTGTGGTGTGTTCAAGCAGCAAAATAAATGAAGAAAGCCAGCATGTGTAGTGTTAACAGTTTTCTAAAATGTCCATATTTTCTCTTGTGATGCCTAAGTATTCCTTCCCTCAGCCCTGGTTTGTTGACAGGCTGATTTTCCTTGCTCTGTGTTGTCCTTGAATACCTGATGTAGTGGATAGTCAGAAATTTTATGGTGATACTTTTGTGAAAGATGTATTTAGGTGTTGACATGTTCCTGAACAGGATTCACAAGTAATGCTGTCAGACCACAAAGGAGCTAAAGCCTTCTTGAGGATGAAGTAAATAAAGAGGGAATTTAACTTCCTTAAATATTTGCAGTTTTTCAAGTAGAAGCTGCAGTATGTGAATATTGCATGAATATCAATAGTCAAATTTTTATTGAAATGTTCCTAGAAATATCTTATAGCAGAAGTAGTTACTATATTCTTTATCAGTTCTTTGAACAGGTTGTCATTTTTTGTTGAGGGTCTGTATTTTCAGGTGATCTCTTTATTCCTTTGAAAGAATTGCTTGGAAAATAATTAGTGGACAATCAGTTTTTATTGAGAACGGAGAAAACTTGTTCAAGACATAGGTATTTCAGAATCATGTGTCTGGATTTGTACTGATCAAGGAATTGCTGTTTTCCTATGTCAGGAGAAGCTTCACTAATGAAGGAGCACCAGTGTGGTCATGATGGATGACATCTGCCCTTTTGTTTCAAGTGACTTCAGCAGTAGCGAAGGAAGAAGCCAACTGATATGATTCAGTAGAGTAAAAATATGCTGAAGTAAAGGTGAGGGCTTGTCAGGAGACTGTGGGGAAAGTGGGAAGCAGAAAAGGAAAACAGATACCTGAGTTGATGAGAAAGTGTAGGGTTTTTTTCATTTCTCTTTTAACATGGTAGCGGTACATTATTCAAATTTGAGTAGGGAATGTTTCTGTCGAACTTGCTGGTTTTCTTCAGGAAAATAGGTCTGATCAGATGGCCAAAAAACCTTTTCATGTGTCCCCTAACTGCTGCAGCTGCAGCTGGCTAAAGGAGGGAATGGGGCTGGGGTAATGTCTTTCTCAGAGGCTGCTGCAGCTAAAACGTCAGAGTGGGTGGAAGGTGTCCCAAACCAGAAATCTGGCCCTGTGGTGGTGGGGTTCACCCACGCTTGACAGGAGCTGAAAGAAAGACTTTTTATTTAAAACTAATAATTTTAATGTGAATCCTGTTCAGTTCATCACTTTGAGAGTCATGAGAAGAGCCAGAAACAAGCTTTAAATCACAATTACATCATCATATGCGCAGCTTTGCACATCGCAGAATTGCTGAAAGCTATTAAAATGTCAAGGTAGAAAGTAGGAATGGAAAAAATTGTTCAGATAAACAGATTTGTCTTCCTCCTCTATCATCCCAAGTAGGACTTTCATATTCTTGAGATCTCTGTGTTTAGAATCACTGAAGTGATACTTACTGTACTCCATCTCTGTCACCATAATTGGTATCAGGCCTCATTCACTGATAAGGAAACTATCCGAAGAAGCTTTGTTTGCTTAATTTCTTATCAGTACCCTGATTAGGTTACTCTGAATGATAGCTGTTCTCCCTTGAATTTATTGTGTCTCAGATTCTTTTAAGCTACCTGTAGGTTTTCACTCCTTTGTCCTAGTGCTTGGCTAGACTGTAGTAATATAGTTTTATTGCTTCTAATAAATTTGTAATAGAGATACGGGACTGGAACGTCTTGAAACAGCAGTGACGTACTGAGCAGCGTGGAAAAATGAGTAGTGTGTGATGTGGAAAAATGACTAGTATCATACAGGTTTAAGGAAACCCTCTTTTCTGTCACCCGCACAGGTTATTGTTTTTTTCATATCTTAAAATCTGTGTTTGGTTTTACTTCCTCCATCTTTAAAAGGATGTAGTAGGAGAAGAAAAGCTAACAAGAAGGCCAGCCTGTGTGATCAGAGAAATAGGAGAGTCTACAGTATTGCAGTATTAGTCAGCTGGAACAAGTGAAATAACTAAGAAAAGATGCTGGAAATCTGTGGCATCGTGAATGGTATGCAGAAGGTGAATAATGACTATTTATTTGTTCACCCTTAAAATAGCATTAATTAGGATGCTCAGTGAAATTATAAAGTGCAAGAAGGGAAGCACTGCTTTATGAGCACATCGTGTTAGTGTGGGGTTCATTGGCATAGAACTGGTGTGGAAGTCTTGAAGGAACAGTGCTGTTTAGTGAATGCTGTTACTCTGGGAAATCTGTCATTTCTAGAAGCCAAGGGGCTAATCAGGGGAAAGATTTTCCTATTTACATGTGGCCTAAGTCTTTGGTAAGACAGAAATTAATGAGTAAAATGGACTTTCGCACCAAGTATGCCATTGCCTCTATCCTCTCAGGCTACTGAGTTTGTTTGCCAGGTGTGGAAAGTGGTCAGTCCTTTGTCCCCTTCTCTGGTTCAGCATTCCTGCTAGCACTGCCAGACATGAGGCTGACTGGTGGCTTGGGACTTGCCCGGCGGGTTCAGCTGTCACTGCCAGCACTGCGACTCCTCACACTGATTTGGGCTGGCAGCAGGTTGGTCTGTAGCATCAGTGGTGATGGTATTGTCCCTGCAGGGGTGATGGACCGTCCTCTGTGTGGGCAGCCCAGGAGACTGCTGATGCTCCTTGACCTATTCTATCTACTTAGAGAGCTATTTACACAGTTGCAGAGGTGTAATTCTCCTATAATGCTCAAGGTCTTTTAGGTGATAAACTGATTGACCTCTTTATCATACTCCTACAGTAGTTGCTTTCCAAATTACTCTTAGGTAACTCTTTTTTGTAAGGTTTCCTGTAACACTACTAAACAAAATGTCAAAGAATCTGCTAGGAAACTAAGATACAAATACATCATTAAGGGCAGAAAAATTCCCATTCTAGACCTGTCTGTTTTCAGTAAGCCTGTATTTTCTTGCCTGTTCTCACTTGGCATTCTTCTCACTGCTCATTATTTTACTATTTTTACATAATTCTTACTTTACAAGTTTCCCGAAACCACTGAGAGGTTCGGTCCACCCACTCTGCCCTTTGCCTAAAAATGTGGTGTGATCAAATTTGCATTCACTCCTAGTCACGTCTCATGGCATGCAATCCCATCTCCAGTGTACATGCAGTGCAGGAAAATTTGGGAGGCAGAACCGTGAGTCATTTCACCACTAAGAAAATGTTCGAGTTCAAAAAGTAGCCAAAGGCAGTTGTTTTAAAGCCTGTGGAGCTCTTCATCTAGTTCTGACTGAAAGAAGTGTGGTTCCTGAGGCTTCCATCATGCCTGCATGTGCCCTGGGTGCCTTTGGGGCTGTATTAGAGCTACCTGCCTTCAGATCATGTCAGAAAATGTTTGGCTTCCTGGAGGAGGAATGAGAGAAGATAAGGGGATGTGGGGAGACAGTATATTGTAGTGTGTTGATTTGCCAGGCTTTCCACCCACTCTGCTGTAAGTCGTTCATGTAGAGCACAGTTTGTGACCTCGGCCTCACCATGTGTGCAGTATGTGGGTTTAGCAGTACCTGTCAGATTTAATGCATTCATTGCAATTTTTTCTTTTGAAGGACTGAAATTTTTAATTTATGATTTTAAATCTTTACATGAACAATTAAAAACATAGACTAGGTAAGACTTCACACTATTCGAGTAATTAGGATGTGGTTTTGAATTGCCCAAACCTGACTANAGAAAAAAGTATCCAAACACAAAATGTCAGATTTTGGTTTCAGTAGACAAATAAATTCACAGACTGTGACTGCTTCTTTTAGCCTGTAGCTAAACTGACTATGCAACATATATTCTTGCACGTAGGTGTGAAAGAAAAGTGTCTAATTGTTCAACTTTTTTAGGATTTATTAGCATTTATTGACAAAAAAAAGACTATTATTTTATTTAATCTAAACTCAGCATGTCTTTTGAACTTCTTCTGGTTTTCTTGTCTTGCAGTTAGGGATTTTCAACTGTATGCATATTTAGTTCACTCTTCTGTATTGTACCATGCTTGTATTCAGGACCCTACTAAACAAACAGGCTCACAGTCCTGTCAGCCAAGAACTAGAGCATATTATATGTCTCCTGTGAATACAGTATTTCAGGCTATAACATTTCCCTGGATAGTATTTTTTTAATCTCCAAACTTAGCAGTCAATGCAGTTAGGAGGACCTGGAAAATACCATATATTTCACAGTGGGAGGGAGAGGTGTCCTGCCTCCTAGGTAGGAAGCTGTAGGGGAGAAAGTTGTCTGTATTGCTATTTTGTGGTCTTCTTGTGCCACAGTGGTGTAGTGGTTGCTCTCGTGATCAGCTCTTCATTTTCAAAGACAAAGCTTTGGAACAAAAAATGTTTAACTAATAACGAATCTTATAAGCTCTTCAGAGAAACTGCTTTTATTGCATATTGTTGTTTGTCCCATCCACACCCAGACTTAAACTTTTTCCCATTCAGCAGGTACAAGATCTCTCACTCTCTCTCTCTACATCTCTCTGGCCTACTTTATTTTTATTCCCACTCCTCCAAGGTCTTACTGGTGCGTGTCTAATTAGTGTGAGATTATTGCTCTTAACTGTTTCCTACCTTGTGCGCTGTTTCAGAGATTAGTAAGGGTAAAATATCTGACAACCTGTCTGCTTTTTCCAGCTAGACGAAATAATTTACTAGAAGGTGAAGTCTACCTTTCTTGTCTTTTTCCAGGGAAAGGTCACAAAAAGTTAAGGTAGTTTGCCTACGTGGGAGTGATAGGTAGTTGTGATTGTAGTTATCCTGGACTAATCGAAGTGGTATCTCCTGGTAGCACAAAACAGTGTGAACTCAGAATGGCAGAGTTTCTTCAGGCAGGATTGTGCCATATTGGCCCTTGTATGTAGGTAATGGATAAAGAAAACATCCAGTATTTGTCAGATTTTTTGTCTGACGTGTTGTCATTGTGTTTCTGATGGATTAGCCCTGCTAATGCTGCCATTACCTATTTTTCCACACACTGTTTTCACTTTGATCAGCAGGAGGTGGTGTCACAATGGTGAAAATACAAATGGTCAGAAAAAGGCAGTAAGAAAGGTAATTTAAAAAGTTTCACTGTGGGTGTCCAGTCTCAGAGATGAAGTATCTGAGATCATTGAGTGATGCTGTGTTTCAAAATGTTACCAGGTAAAAGCCAGCATCATCCTGATCTTCCTCTTCCTTCCGCTGTCCTTCATGCCTTGTATACTATGTGCATGTACCTAAATTGTGTGTGTTTGGTTCCTACACGCTTTCTGCCTCTGTTGCCTTATCTGTAGTGTCTCTAACCAATGCACTTCTCATGGCTGCGTCCCTGGCAGGTAGGGGGTGGGATATGCCAGTAGTAACACCTGGATGCATGTTCAGGGCTCTTGTGAGTCTCTTCTGACTGAGGGAGATGGTCCCTGGCTGTGTAGCCTCTGGAAGACACTGAGGCAGCCCCACAGCCTTAATCTTGCTGTGGACATGGGCCAGCAGAAAGGTCCGGTGCAGCACACTGGGCCCCTCCCTGTTTTTTGTGTACATTACAGTGAGGCAGGCAAGTCCTCACCCTTCCTTTTACTACCTGCCTCTTGCTCTCTGGAAACAGCAAAGGTTGCAGCAAAGCCTGAATGCAGGTCAGAAGCCCTGCACTGCCATTCCCCGTCCTTTCCTTCCTGATCTTCCAGAGCTGCCGGCTTGGACCACAGGAAGAGTCCTGCCAGGAGGACGGTGTCTTCCTGCTCCTGGTGCTGGTTTTGCTGGGCCCAGCCTTGCCTTGTCTTCTCGCCTCTCCCCACCTCGTCGGGGCTGCAGCACCCTGCCGGAGGCAGCAGGACCTTTCTAAGGGCTTGGGGGGGGGTCAGGCAGGGAGAACAATGAATTGCCTCCTGGCGCCCCATCCCCACTCCTGGAGCTGGGGCTGCATGCTGCCCTTGCCCCCACCAGGTATGCAGGTCTGGGCTCTGGGTTTGGAGGGGAGCCCTGTGGGGCTGGGGCTGGCTGGGCAGCTGCATCCTCCCTGAGCCTTGGCTTTGCTCACCCACAGCTGTCAAAAGAATTGGAAATCTCTACACTGCTTGTGCTGCTGACAGCCCACGAGTGCCTTTTGGGTCCTGCAAGGGTTTCTGCAGCTGCAGTGAGTTCTGTGTATTGCAGCTGATAGAAAAGGTCTTCTGCACGAGCTTTCTGCTTTCTCATGCTTGACTGTATAAATGCATGCTTTGCAGGACTCCTGGCACACTTTTACCTTCAGAGTTTAGTGTTTAAATATAATGTACTTGTGGTGAAGTGGTGATTAACCTGTATTTGTTGCGGTTGTACCAAGGCAGTAGCAGTCTGTACCTGACGGTACAAAGTACTTGTATCCAGCAGCTGAATTGTGTAGGAATCACAGAAGAAACCATGGGAGCAGTTGTGTATTGATATGGTATCACAAATATATTATTCTTCCAGAGTTCCTGAACGATTGCTAAACCTGCTGAAGTTGATGAAGTTTTCTTGCCTTACAATGCAATTTTAAGGCCTAATAGGCATTTTTAATGTGTCCTCTTGTTGTTCTTCACAGCTGCAATTTGCACATACTGTAGATCTCTTTCAAAACATGCTGATAGGCAAACAGCTTGACAGTCAATTACTTGATTTTTTTTTTTTGTTCTTTAGATGGCAATCAAAACAAAACCAATGAAAAGAAAGAGAAGAAAATGGTTTCTCAGAAACCCCATGGTACCATGGAATATACAGTAAGTACTGGTGTGTAGTGTGTTCATGCCTGCTTTTTGAAAGTGGAGTTGTTGAGGTTGAGAGGGAGGCAGTGGCACAAAACTGAAAGCACTAATGCTTTCTCAGTTTGCACCTATCTCAGTAGGGATTGCCCCTGTTGATACCATTCAAATACCACCGTATGGGGAGAGCTAGGGTCATGTCCTAAATCTCTGTTCAACCCAGGTTCTCTGCCTCTTGCAGCTGCTGGTTCCATTTTTACTTCTGCATTATGGCACTCTAGAAGAGCAATGGTTTTGTTATTCTGAAAAATGCTCCCATTCTGTGGTGTTGCTTAGGTCATCAAGCAGTTGACCTGTGCTCAATGAGATCTGTTTCTCTAAGCTGGAGCAGGACAGCAGTGTGCTGGCTCTGCCCAAAATGTCTGTGTGAGCCCTCAGTGCATTCCACTCTCTACCATACAGAGCCTCTGTGGAAGGTGGTGTCCCAGCTGGGAACTGCACAAATGCCTGATGTGCTGTGGCTGCTGGATGTGTAGTGAACTTTGCAGTGTATGACCTTCTCCCCCTTGCCAGACCAGTTCTAAATACGGTTGTGCTGCTTTAAAGTTCTAAGAGAAAAGGAGAGGGACATCTGTAAAACCTCTACATTTATCTACTGTATAGTGTGAGAAAATACTTCTGTCCTTTTTTTTAATGCTCATTGATCACTTAAGCTATTAAATAGATGGGCTGTTGAAGTCATCGAGTCTATTCCCTGCAATCAGTCTGTTCGATGGGTTTTAGTTCATGTGTGGGGCTGTGTTCAGTATGGTATCTTAGTCATCACCTCTGTCTTCAGGCTGGAAATCAGGACACCATAAACAGCATAGCATTAAAGTTCAACGTCACCCCAAACAAGCTTGTGGAGCTCAATAAGCTTTTCACACAGACAATTGTGCCAGGCCAGGTAAATCTTTTATTTATTTGGGGTTTTTTTAATACCTGAAACATGATTATTTGCTGTGTATTTAAAAGCTTTTTACTACTTAGACATATCTTTTAGATACTTGGATACAAGGATAATGGACAGTAATTTAAAGCCCTCCCTCAAAGTGAAACTCAGTAGATTATTGCTTGGAATTGGTGTGGGGGGGAAGCTTCATAATTGCCATATCTGACTTGTTATTTATGTACTGTCACTAAAGCTTAAAGATGACAGGCTCAAGAAGATAATACAGCTGTTGCAAGGGAGTTGGATTCTTGGGAAGTCTGGATAAATGCCCTCTATAATACATTAAAGAATTAGAGAGTTAGATACAGAAATTGAAAGGGCTTTGTGCCATTATGCTGGGTATGAGTCAGTCTCCTGTAAGATGAGAAATAAATGGAGAGAGACTTTTTAGGTGAGTCCAGGACTGGAAATGCAAGTGTGGAGACTTAACACTTGGTTCATGAAGAGCAGATCTCTACTTCTGCTTCATAGCCTTGAGGAGACTGAAGTGTCTTGATTTGCAGGTAGGGAAACTGAGGCACAGAGAGATGGTGTGACTTGCCTCAGAATACCCAGCAGACAAAAGCTGGAATAAGGAAATTAGTTTAATTTTTCTGGATGTTTTTAAGGCATACATTGCAGATACGAGTGATCAGTATTGTGTTGTCTTTCTAATAGAACACAGTGAATAACCTTTTAAAGCTTGTGCCTCACTGTTTTGAAATACCTGTTTGTATTTAGATTCTCTTTGTGCCAGAAACAAGTGCTGGGAGGCTGTCTTCTAGTCCTGGTGCTCCTGTTTCTCCTTCATCATCAGATGCTGAATATGATAAACTCCCTGTAAGTCAAACATGGTTCACTGGTCTTAAACTCTCAAAATATTTTCTGATTCTGAAACTGAGAATCTAGGCTGTGTAAATAGCTTTTTTTTTTTTTTGCATTTACAGGCCTTGTGTGTAGTGTATTGTGTAAAAATAGTTTGCTGTACTACCAAATCTACTATGTCTTAAAAATACTCCAAATAAAGGGAATTCTGGGTGTAGAAACCCATTACAAGTTCAGTTGGGCCCTGAGTCTATCAAAACTACTTGAAACAGTGTAGTGCATAATCTTTAAAGAATAAAAAGCTAAATATGAAAAACAATTTAGTGTTTCCTACTGGAGATTTTTATGCTGCTCTGGAGTCCAGAGCCTTGATCCTGTATTGGTGTCCTTGAACAGGGAGGCTGTTGGTTTAGTCTGAGCAGTCAGTTTCTTTCTAGTTAAACAAATTGTGGTGGTACCCATATACAGACTTGTCTTTGGACAAGACTGCTGGATTTAATCTTTGTGAAAGGCCTCGGCATAGCTGATATTTCATTTTCTTTAGAAGGGTGATTGGCCATAATGATTTTTAGATAGTACCTTTAGGCAGTTTATCTTGCCTTTTAACATCTTCAGCATCTGCTGAGGTTAAAGTAATTAGTCATTTCAAATACATCCCTAATCAAAAGTGGAGAGAAGCTGGAGTGAATAATTGTGTTTAACCTTACCCTTATGCCTCTGAATGGGGAATCACACCAGTGCTCTGTGAGCACTTCAGTGTAGATGATGTGTCAGGGCAGGCCCTCTCCCTAATGAGAGTGTATAATTGAATTTTGGTGAGCTGACCTGCCTTGGTGTTTTTTAATTTCTTGCCTCTTATTTGTATGGAGTTTCTTTTAAGGTTACAAAGGGTTTTTTTCAGTGCAGGATACTGTGGGAAGTGTACATATATACCTACATGACCGTTGCTTTTCTTCCTTAAGCAAAAGGAAAATAATTGTTTGAACCTGGCCTTTTAGTTTTCAAAAATATGAAAGTATATGATTCTGGTCCTGTTGCTTTGCACTGAACTTTTTCTTTTCTAAGGATGCTGATTTGGCAAGAAAGGCTTTCAAACCAGTGGAGAGAGTCCTATCCTCTACTTCAGAAGAGGATGAGCCTGTGGTTGTCAAATTTTTAAAAATGAATTGTCGTTACTTCACAGATGGTAAGGTAGGTGGAACCTGATTTTTGGGCACTGTTTGAGATTCTCTTTGGATAAGTGAGAGATGAATACTGGGGGAGTCAAATGTGCTTCATGTTTTTAAAGAATGTAAAAGTTCTGTTGGCTTTATCGATTACTGCTGTGTTTGTACTGTGATAATATGCTGTATAATTTTGTTCTCTTGGTTGTGTGTTGCTAGATACACAGAGAGAGCTGCACTTCAGAGTTATGACACGTCAGGATTAGTTGTCCAGTTCCATCAAATTGAGCAACAGCTTTATAAAACGAGTACATGCCAATCCATTTCATTTATGACTTGAAGATAAATTTTAACTGTTTCCAGAGCAGTGTTTCCAAATATGTTTATGTTGCTTCTGCACTTGCTGATGAATGTTGTGCAAGCCTAATAAAAGGATAAATACTTCATAATACAATCTTTTCTTTCTGTTTCTTGTAAGCATTCTTGTAACATACACCAGGACTGCAATTCTGAATTACAGCAACTGTTTTAGAAGCAGAGGCACAAAGCTTGGGTAGTATTTTAGCCCTTTTCTCAAGGTTGCAAGACACTGTCTTCCTGAACTGCCTGCTTTGATATATCTGTCCTTGTTGACTCTGGTTTCAGTTAGCTGTCTGCGTGTTTGGGTTTTCAAGTTCTCTGGAATTTATAACACTGGAGATGCTAATCATTGTCGTTTCAACATTTTTTTTCCCTTAGTCCTGACTTTTGTAAGATGGATGTGTTTACACCTACAGTTTCAGGCTTCTTTTTGCACTGAGTGGATGTAGACTGTACTTAACAACTCTGCAGTTTTACAGTCTGCTATTTTGTAGAACGTAATAGAGAACTACTTGATGTCTCACATGTAAATTAGGGCAATACTGTCTCTTTGCTATGGGATGCTTGTTAGGTGCAGAGGATACAGATTGCCAATTTTATGGCTGCAGGACGGAAAAAGTAATTTGCAGTCAGAGCAATCAAAAATGAGATGGCTTTTTTGCCAGTGTAGCTAAAATCCCTTGTTGCCTTGCTTCCTGCAGTGGCTGGGTGGGAGGTACAGCCTACTGATGTATGGTCTTCTGGCTCCTGGGAGAAGCCTCTGCACTTTGTTTTGATTCTGTCATCCAAACACAAACCAAGCTTGTCACCCGAGTCATACAGGAGAAGCAAATGGGAAATATGAACAGATTTTGCTTTATAAAGGAGCAGACATTCATGTGCTCATTTGCCAGTGCCAAGCCATCAGCTTGATATCTTGCTGCTTTAAAAAAAAGCCCCACAAACCAAGCTTGTGGTCTTTTACCTGCCTATTTATGAGCCTTCCTTGGCTTGCCTTGCAGATGACCTTGGATAATTAGTAGTATCTGCAGTGTGGGTCATTCCAGTTGATCTGTGTATCCTGTTTGTCAGATATCATAATTTACAGCTTCTGAGTTAGTCTGGTGAATTTTGTAGTTCATCTGGAGGAGAGGGTGCAGAAGCAAGACAGTGGAAATGTTCCTTTTCAGCCTTGAAAAATGGTCAGTTGTCATGGATTGATGCTGAATAATGGCTGATGCAGCAGCCTTTTATCAAATCCATGGCTAGAGCACATTTTGAAGAATTAAATGAGTCCTCTACAGCTGTGCAGAATATGCTTGGACCAATGGTAGGAGCTGTTTCTAGGTTGGGAAGAATCTGTCTCAGATCCCTGTGTGGAGAAGCTTTTTGCATGTACCTCTGGGAAAGTAGATCAAGGGAACCTCTAATGTAGTTTGGCACAGTAAACTGGATGTTTCCATGAGTAAGACTGCATTCAGGTGTGTTGGTTGCATGTAAATTCATGGACCAAATAAAGGTGGCTGCATCCAGAAAAAAATGCTATAAAATATTAAAAAAAACCCAAAAAAACCACTAATCTGTTTTATCTGAGATTGATTAGCAATCATATTTTTAGCTTGTTAGCACTGAAAGTTGAATAGTTCAGATGTGCTTCTTTATCAGCCAGGAGCTTGGATGTTACTAAGAATTTTTTTTCTTTGCTCTCCTTACAATGTCTGACTTGATGCAATTGGAAAGCAAAGTATTTTGCTAGCAAACACTTCATGACACAGTATAAAGAGGTAGGAAAGTGGTTTTGCTTTTTAGGACAGTAGCCTAAAATCCAATACCCAATGATAAGTGCATTACATGTGATGTACTGACTCTTTCTTCTCCTGTTTCAGGGTGTTGTTGGAGGAGTCATGATAGTAACTCCAAACAATATCATGTTTGACCCACATAAGTCTGATCCTCTGGTAATTGAGAATGGCTGTGAAGAATATGGGCTCATCTGCCCCATGGAGGAGGTTGTCTCAATAGCTCTCTACAATGACATCTCTCACATGAAGATTAAAGATGCATTGCCATCGTAAGGAGTGTTCTTCCCTGAACTTACATTTGCAGATTTTCAGTAAGGGTCATGGAAAAGGGCTGGGGGAGAGGGCAGTGGAGGGGAGGAGTTTTACTGCAGCAGAGTAAAGTGCCAGCAGAGGAATGACTCACTTACGTTGTTCTTCCACATCCTCTTTAGAACACTAAAGTGGCATTAAACACCAATGGGTCATGAATGTGAGAACCAAAGTGCAAAGGAGACCAGTACAAACCAGTAATTAATAAAAGCATTTGTGGTATGCTGTGGTTGGGCTCTTGCACTGACCTGTCTCTAGGGCTATTTCAGTGGATGTGAAGAGGTTTAGATTTGGACCATTATCGTGCTATCAGGGCTGTTCTCAAAGGAGTATTTGAACCTTTGGAAGATAACAGCACCTTAGTGGCCATCTTCAGGACTTAGAGAACCACCAGACTGTGGAAATGCATTGATAGTTATAATCTGTAATACATAATAGACCTTTTGGGGTGGGTTACTTTCATTTATGCACAGATCAGGCACTGCTTATCTATTTGTTCTAAGAAAGGTTTTGTTCTTAATACCTGCTTGATCAGTGAAATTCATTGAATTCCCTCCCTTTTCTCATTTCAAGAAAAACTTTCCAGATACTTGTTACACTCATTACTGGAGTGTTTAATAACTTCTTAGTAACTTTTGAGTCATGAGGATATTGTATTCTCATTCTCCTCAGACTTTTTAGCAGTAATGAAGAGCTCAAGTTTTATGCTGATATGTTTTTTCAGAATTTTCCATTTTGAAATGTTTTATGATTGTCCTGTTTAAAAAGAAATATTTGGGGAAGTCTGCATTCAAACAGTATGTTTGAATAATAGAGTCAAATAAAAGAAGAAAGCTGCTAACTCTGTTGCCTGTTACTGTTTTGCAGTAAACATGTTCAAACAGGATACATCTTATCTTCGATTTGTTTTTCTCAGAAATACATTTGTACTGACTAGGGAAGCATGGATGGTTGTAGATGTTGACTCATTGTCAGGTGTGGGAAATTACAATATTCATATGATTTGAATTAAATCCCAGCAGCTAAATACATGTCCTGTGTTTTTTTGTTACTGAACTTCTGATGACTTGCACATTCTTATTACATGTGTAACATTTCTTCACCCACGTGGCATATTCTGCCAAGTGGTTTACTCATTTTATTTTGGTATTATACTTTTTTCTCCATTGTCTTTAAAGTCACTTATTTCCAGTACTGTATTTTTATTTTGGAGAAAGTTATTTTTCATTGAGTTTCGTGGTTTAAGTTGATATTTAGTTTTTATTTTCATTGTTTTTCTGTTTCCATTTTGCTTTTAACACCGTATGTACATCCATCATTTCCCCTGACAGTGACATACCAAAGGATCTTTGTCCTCTGTACAGGCCAGGAGAATGGGAAGACCTGTCCTCTGAGAAAGATATCAATCCTTTCAGCAAATTCAAATCCCTTAGCAAGGAAAAGAGGCAGCAGAATGGGGATGCTTGCATTGTTCTGGGTGCCAAACAGATAAAGCCTTCAGATAAGGAAAAGTCTGCTGATTTTGAAGTTCTTCAGTCATCGGAGAGTATGGGCTCAATCAAGTCAAAGTCTCTGGAGTTTCCCAACAACATCACTGCCACTGAACATTTGGAAAAGTTTGATGTGGATTCATGTACCAAGGACCCTTCCAGGGAAAAAAATGCTTCAGATACCAAAGAAAAATCCCTTCTAGGAGAAGGAGAGGGCGACTTAATTGTGCTGGAAAAGACATCATCTCATATGGAGAGAGGGTTGGACAGGAAAATCTCAGTAATGGAAGGCTTGCTGGCTGACCCCAAGGACTTGAGAACTCAGCAGCAGGTAACCAAACCTACTACAGAAGTCCAGGAGCACTTGACAGTTGATTCCTTGGAAAAAAAGGACAGTGTTGAACCTAAAGCTGACTTAGATTTAGAGCTGTGTGAAAAGCAAGATGTTATTCCAGAAGTAAACAAATGTGTCAGTTCCCCAACAGGTAAGGTGGAGACTGAATTGGACTCTAAGAAAGAGCTAGAGAAAGATAAACTTATTGAATTTTACCTCAATAAAGATGGAAATGGGTCTCAGTCATCTGAAGACTTACACAAGGCTGAAATCCAGAAAGGTGAAAACAATAAAGCAATTGGCATAGACCTTACACTTAGCTGTTCAAAGTCCCAAGCTAATGAAGTCCATACAGTTAAAAGTATGGAGCTTGATTCCTGCTGTGTTGAAAGGAAAGGACCTTCATTAGAAATCAGCTCAGCAGCAGCAGAGGAAAAGGATCTGAAAGAGTCTGTGGACTCTTCATTAGTACCAGCTATAGACAAGACCTGTCAAGAAACACAGTTAGACAATCAATCAGAAATCAGACTGTGGCTGCTGCAGAAAATTCAAGTGCCAATTGAAGGTAGGTTTCTGGTTATCCTTGTTTCCTCTGAGACTTGGACAGCATTATGACGGTAACCTTTGAATTGACAACCTTCTGCTCTAAATTTCTTCTTTCTGTAATACCTGGTCTCTTTTTTACTCTTTGTGTATTTCAATTTTATATTACCTGCTATCTTCAAATTCTCTAAGCTTGTAGTTTGATAAGTAGCTTGTGTGCTCTTTCCACATTCAGTGATCACTGTTTATATAATCTTTACTTCTGTTTGCTGGCTTTAAGAAGGACCGTGAAATGTTATCCAGTTTCAGTATTGGCAGGGACAGTTCATGGTCTAGGAATTGTCACTCCACATTGGTAACCACTGTTACCTCATTGAAGTCTGTCAGTGTGTTTCTGATAGTATCCAAAGTAATAGAGCACTGCTGTGAAGGGGGTACCAAAGTATTCTTCACACTATTTGCATGTGTCTCGTGTCTCTCATGCTGTGGAAACCCTTAAAGAAGTGATAAACAGGAATACATGTATAGTCCTACTGACTGATCACTTTTGTCCTGATGGGTCATTGTGTTAGCAGAAATAATTCAGGCTGTTCCAGGAAAGCATATAACAGAATGAAATCTGTTCAGTGTGCACACATGTTACCATTTCTATGGCAGCCCAGTGCCTCTAAGCACTAGTCTGTCCTGGAGTGTTGATGCTCCTCTCTGGGTAACTTAATGAACCAGTGGACATACCCTTGATTCACATCGGGTGGTGGGGGATGGTTAAAGTGGAAGTCTTTATTCTAAGAACAGTTGTTCTTAAAATGATTTTTCCTTTTTTTCGTAAGGGTTTATATCTTGCTGGTTGTATTTGGCTGTATGTGTACGCCTAAAACAAAGCAGGCAACTTCAGTGTGATGGAGGCTGTAGTTTAATAAGCAGGTTTTTTTGTCACACTAGTGATTTAAAGAGCTTAAACTGCTTCTTGGCTTGGCTCTGTCTTGTGCAGACAAAAGGTGCTTGTGTGGCTGTGTGATGGACAGAGAAACTGATTGGGCTTTTTGTGTGTGTGTGCATGCAAGATTACCCTCCAGCTGGATGGGTTTTCTGGACCCAAACATGTCCTCTTTATTTGCTTGCTTCATGTTGCAGGCAGCACCCAGCCTGGTCATCTTACCTATTTCTTTACAGGGCTGTTCTGTACATAGCTGTAAAGCTGAGGGGGATACAGGCTGTGACAAAATGGGAATAAATGGCCTCAGTTTAGGATGAACATGGTTTTACTAAACCAGTTGTGCTGTTGAAGTCAGGTGTAATTATGTGTATGGTGCCTCTGAGTATTCCTCTGCACAAGATTATTAATCTTTGTCACAGTGTTTTATCAGCTGCAGTATTTGTACTTTCCTGTAAGCAGACTGTTTCTCTTGTGTCTTGTTCAGATATGCTTCCTTCAAAAGAGGAGAAGAGCAAGACTCCTCCAATGTTTCTGTGCATTAAAGTAGGCAAGCCCATGAGAAAGTCCTTTGTGTCTCAGAGCACGACCATGTCTCAACAGTACAGTAAAAAGATAAAGCAACCAGAGTACTGGTTTGCTGTTCCTCGGGAAAGGTAAGCTGCACTCCTGTTAGCACAAAAATGTCTGTCTGTTACTTTTTAAATGTGTAGTGCTTTCTAGAGTTGAATCTGATATTCCCTACATGGTCCGAGGTGTGAAGTGCAGCAGGGATGCTGAGGGGTGCCGTCATTTCATTGCATGCCAGCAACATAAAGCAGTGTTTGCTGCTGGTCTAATATGGCTCTCAGTGGGAAGGAAGAAGGGCTCAGGTGCCACTTGAAGATGAAAAGAGTGATATATGTGCAGCTAACATATGATAAAAGAACTGCGAGATGATCGGGGTTTCAGCTGTAGGCTAGGAAGTGAGGGAAAGGGGGAGAGGGGAGCAGTGGCTGTAGGGGCATGGAATGCACTAAAGTGTCAGTGCTAAAAAAATAGCTATTTCACATGAACAAAGGACATCGTGGGAAAAGGGAGACACTCCTAACTAAACAGTTGTGAGTATTTCTGTCTTTTGTCCCATTAGAAAATAGTCCTTTTGCAGTAAAATTGAGGAACATAAATGTTTTCCTGTAGGTGTATATTAATGCATAAATAGTACTCTAGAAAAAAGCAGACAACAAACTAGAAAAGTGCAGGTCTGTGATTTTCCACATAAATCACCCAAGAATTTTCACTGGCTCTGAAGAATCAAAGATGTGATCCTTTTCTTGACAGAAGGTGGCTAGAGCAATTCTCTGGTCTGTTGATGAACCAAAATCAGCGATTCTGGTAAATTAGATACCAGGAAGGAGGGATCTGGACTTGTGAGCCATCTCAGAGGTGTCTCTTTCAGATGCAGTCAGTTTTTTAAAAATAATTTTTATTTAATAATTTTAATTTCAAATATGTAGCATGTGTGTTGATTTAAGTGTTTATATTTCTTCTGGTTTAAAAAGGCGTGTTTTGATTCTCTGTAGTAGTGTGGCAGTTGCTGTCCTGGAACTCTTCATGGAGGAGAGGGAGAGGTTTAATCCAGCTGGAATATGGCCCTTGGCAGAGTAGCTGGATAACTTTTGGTTTGCTTGCTATCTGCTGATCCCAGTCCTTGGCTCCTCAGGGATTGCAAAAGGGTGGGTTCAGAAAATTCTAGGTTGAAGTGTGAGTAAATACTTCAAGGAGGTGAAGTGATGCTGTAATACAACACAAGGTCAGTTACTCCTTTGGGGATAGTGTAGCTAACAGCGAATAAAGCTGCTGAGCTGACTGAGGTCGTCTCTAATCATTGCTCTGTGCAACAGGTAAATCTATCAAGCTTCTTACCACAGACTTGGAAAACAGCTTTTCTACTTGTCCTTTTATGAGCAGAAACTTTCTGAATGGTGAGCAGACCTAATCCATATATAAACTGAAGTGTTGACAACTGGTTTGTACTTCAGTTTTTATAATGAGAAAAAAGTAACTTCTGCAGTGAGCTGCTGCAGCAGCACCTGGCCATGCTGGCTGACAGAGCAGGTCTTTGATGTCAGGGCTGCTGTTTGGATCTTGATGAAAAGTAGTGGTGAATGACTGGTTGTAAAATTGTGTCTTTTTGGTGCTATTCATGCCTGTTTTAACACCACAGAATTGGATGAAAGATCAAGTAAAACTTGAAGCAGAAATTAAATGCAAGACCCACTCCTTTGTATTAATGCAAGATGTGTCTTTGCCTCTTGAACAAGACAGTGTTTTCTCCAAGCTCTTGGATGCTTTCCCAAAGCAGAACACAACACTTCCTACCTGCTGGGAATATTCTTGCATCAGTATTGTGTGGAATATAAGCATAAGTGTTGCAGCTTGAGAGTGCCATGAGTAGTAGGTTGCTTGGGATAGCTTTGCAATGTATTTTAGACAAAATGTGAGATAATTTACTAAATTTAGAACTGTGTGGAATGCAATTTATATTCATGTGTGAAAATATCAAGAATATTACTCTCATCTTGTTGGCCACAAAGCAGCGTAAATAAAACGCTTTGTCCAGTCACCGTAGCTTGTACAGCATCTTAATGCTTTGTAGTAATTAAAAAAAAGCGCCAAAATCAAAAAAACAGTCCAAACCTGGAGAGAGATTGTGAAAAAATTGGTCTGCATGCCTATATTTAGTGTAAGTTAAATCTTCCTCTGATTTGGTTTTAATTACATTTTTTCCATGATCATTGTGTTTGCTGCTAAAACAACTTCTGTCATCAGCTGTGAAAATGGCTCCATTTTCAGCCTGGGCCCCACAGCGCCCAGCAGAGCTGCTCTTCCATATGCAGGCTGCTGCTGCTTTCCAGGCCCAGTACTTTTAATTTTTTTTTTTTTTTATTGGAAACCTCTGGAAACTATTAATACAGAAAGACGACTTTTAGGCTGATATTCTTTATAAAGGCTGCCACTAAATCCTAAGTCTCATTTGCCTTTTATGCCTGCTGTAGGTGTTCTCTCTCCATGAGTGGCTTCTTGGGTGCTGCGTGTGTCCCAGCACACGTCTCCCCGTGACCAGCACGGCGTGGCTGAGTTAATCAGTGACTGCAGCACTGCTTTGTGCTGCCTCCTTGGTCACAGCAGTGCTCACCTCAGCACACAGAGCGGGTGCTGGGCATCTTGAGTTGCCTTATATACAGATCACTCAGTCTAAGGCGGCTTCTTGCCAGGTTCGGCTGAGCAGAGGGGCACCCAAGCTTTTGGACACGAATAGAGAGATTGACTCTTTTGCTGGGAAGTTTTGCAATGGGTATAGGTTACAGTATTAGAGGGTAAGTCTGTGTGTGCTCTTATTATGTGGATTTATGTTTAAATGGTGTGTAGATTTCCCACCCTAGTGGATTTTGAGTAGTAGTAGTTCAGTAATTAGGTCACACATTTCCTCAAGACCTTGCAGAGGAAAATGCCTTGCACTGAGACAGAGATAGTAATGCAGAATTTCTTTGTAAATAATAGCATTGACTAGTTCCTCAGTCAAGAAGTAAATCTCTTTAATTTTCCATAGTGTAAATTTTGCAAACAGGTTTGGTTTATGAATGCATAATTTGCACTGAAGTTGATGTGACAGACACTGCTCTGAGATCATGCTGCTGAGAGGGCATCTACTTTTTGCAAGATTCTTTCTTGAAAGCAGACAGATTTTCAAGGAGGAAAAGTAAGAGGAGTTGAGCCTTGCTTCTCTTTTTCAGTTTTAGCATCTTGCCCCAGCGACGACTTTGCTTTGGTTTGGGAGTTGGGTAAATTTTTTGGTTTGGTTTTTGTTACTGTTTCTGTGGGATTTCCTTTTCTAGAGCAAGATACTGCTGGGTTGTGACTCCTGTTAGTGTGTAACACGCTGTAGTCAACACAGTTGAAGCTGAGACCTGGAAGAACTTGCAGCACAGCTGTCTGGAGTCAATACCTAGATGATGCTTCCCTGCACTTACACAGGGCTTTGGATAAAGGGACAATGATTAAGAGCATCCTGTTGCTGAAGGATCATTCTTCCATGCACCTGTTAATGGAATGGGTAGCATAAAACTTAGATTTAGAATCCTTTTCAATTAGCCTTCTACAAGGAGAGTACTCTTAGACTTCTGATAATAAGATATCAAACTGTACAGAGGAAACCTATGAAAACCTGTTTGTATCTATAGCTTAATATCTTATAATGAGGGGTCATAGAAGTCTATATAAGCTCATAAAAGCATATGAGGGCTTACAATACTTCAACCCGTATAAGATTTGTGAAGAATCATCATTTAGTCAGGCTCCTCTGGATTAATTTTTTTTCTGGGCCAGGAGCAGTGGTTGGACTTGGAGCCTTTTGAATATTTTCTTTCTGGAGTTACTAACTTCAGGTTTCTATAGTTGTCTCTTTCCAAGTACTTTGTTTTATTGATGTTTCTCTGTTAGTGCATGATACACTCATAAGCATGTGATCACCAAAACAGCTATTGAGTTCTAGGATAAATTTTCTCGCAGCTGTCAAGTTGGCTGTAAGAAAGTTCCTCATGAAGGGGTTTTTCAATTTAAAAATTGGCTGAAATGTTTTCAGTTGTGAGCTTGGAAATACCACTGTAGCATAATGTTAGAATTTTATTAGCAGAGCATCCTTTTTCAGAATGACATCACCTTTATAATCACCTATTTCTATTTTGTGCTGCTGCTTCTTAAATCCGGAGTGTCTGGATTTATTTATCAACTGTCCATTGCAGAGGAAAAACTTAGTTATGTCCTACTTAAATAAACTGAGCATATACAAGTCCATGGGGCCTGACAGGAAACGTTCTGAGTATATTGAGGAAGTTGGTTGATGTTATTACAAAGCTGCTTTCTATCATCTTTTGAAAGGTTGTGTTCACTGGGGGTGTCCCTTAATAATTGGAAAGATAAATGCTGCAACCATTGTCAGAAAAATCGAGGAAGGTCTGTGGGAGCACTGGGCAGTCAGCTTCACTTCAGCCCCTGGGAAGCAAGTCCTTATAGGCACCATTCTAAGCACATTGAGGGAAAGGAGTGATCAGGATCAGCTGTCATATATTTACCAAGGGCAAATTGCTTTTCTACCCACCGGATAACTTTTCTGTTTGAGATTCCTAGCTCCTTGAGCAAGGAGAGAGCAAGGGATTGTTGTTTTACCGTCACATTACTAAGGCTTTCAGCACAATCTTCCATAGTATCCCTGTAGCCAAACTGGCAGGATGTGACCTGGACAGGTAGACTACAGGTGGTTGTAAAATTGACTGGACCATTGGGCTCAAAGGGTTGGTAGTTAGTCTGAGCGGCAGCGAGGTACAAGTGGTATTCTTGGGGACTGGTTTGTTTAATGCCTTCATTGGTGACATGGACATTGAGACAGAACGCGCCTTTGTCATTTTGGGGAATGACACAAAATTTGGGGAGTGCTCATAATTGGAGGGCAGGGCTACTGTTCAGAGGGGCCTCAACACAATGGGCTGACAGTTCAGAAAAAGCAAATGCAAAAGTTGTGCACCTGGGATGGAGCAGTCCCTGCAGCAGTAGGGTGGGGACAGGTGGCCTGGGGAGTAGCTCTGCAGAAAAGGAGTTGGGGAAGTTGAGAGCAAACTCAACATGTCAGTGCTGTGTCCTTGCAGTAACGAAGGCTTCACTTCTTGCTGGCTCGAGTAAGGAAGAACAGCCAAACAACCTGGGTGGTCATTATTCCCCTCTTCCTTTTAGACACTTGGCTAAAAAATGGAGAGGAGGGGACAAGAAAAAGAAAACGTAGGATGGCACCAGATACTTCTCAGATCACGTGCTGCATGCCTCGGAGGAAATTGTGATTAGATAAAAGAGAAAAAATCCCAGGAGACTGGCTATGCATGGAGAACTTGTAGAATCACTCTTGGAGATTTTCCAGCTGCAAATGGACAAGAATGTGCAACCTCCTCTAACTTGGAAGTTAGCTCTGCCATAAGCAGGAGCTGGCCTACATGATCTCCAGAGGTGGCTTAAAAAATAAATACATTCTGTGATTCTGAGATACGAGTGTGCTGCTCTCCTTCATCCACCTGCATAAACATGCTTTCAAACTGATCTTAGTCAGACAGCAGCAACCACTGTTTTATTGCCCTTTCTTAGGGATTTGTAGGAATCAAGTAGTTAGCTTTCCAGAGTAGGACTACTGTACGTAAAATACACAGTGCTCAAGTCAATTGTCTCTTTCAGTTAAAGCTCAGATTAGTTAGCAAGGAGATGATCAGACTGCTCTTTCTGAAGCCTCTGTGAGCCATGCTAATTTATTCCTTTTTCATTATTTCCATGATGAAGCAAAGTAAATCCTTTATTCTTTTTGTAGACTCATTTGTAAAAATCTGGAATAATACTAGTGACCCTAACAGATTGTAACAGTGCTGAAATGGTATTTTAAGATTATTTGTGCATACATATAAATCCAAGTAACTTGAAATACAGGGAGAGGAATGTCTAAATTTCTCTTAAGGTTTTTTCTGTTCTCTATTGATCAAGGCATTGCTGGTCATAACTTTCTGGTGAAAAGCTGGAGAAAGATCCAGTGTCATAAGCACTTACTATCTTTCTATCTGCCCTCTTTACTGTGGGTCTGATTTTTTTGTTGGCAATTAAACTTCTTGTATAGTGGATCCACTGTGGTATTCCTGTTTGAAATTGCATGTGTTCATTTTAACTTATTACATTAATTCCTTCTTCAGAAATTGTTTGATGGTTTGTTATGGATGTTGTCAAGGAACACCTCTTTTAAGACAGTGGCTAAGAGCTGACTACATCTATGGAAGAGCATGTGCTGCTGGTACTATATCATTAGCAAAGCTGTCGGTAACAGCTTATTTTCATTATGCTACAAGAATGAAGATTGTTATGTGGTTAGCCCCTATAACTTAAAGGGCAGCTAGAAATGTGGTGTAGACATCACTGGTGATCTCATGGCTTGTTTTATGCTGGAGGTCAAACTAAATGGGTAAAGTGAATGTTTTATGGAGTTAACTTCTGTGAGTGTGATGTAATATCAATCAATTTGACTTCTTGATATGAATTGTGTGGGACTGGACAAGCTACATTGTTTTACCATGATGCTTTGGCCTTGCATATAGCAAAGGGAGGGGAAAAATACATTGTGGGGAGTGAAAGCAGAGAAACCTTGAAGTGGTTCACGCTGCCAGGTGGAGGGACCTGTTGCCTTGTGTGGTAAGTGAGGGTGGAGGTACACAGGTATCCTGTTTGTGTGGTTGTCCCTGCTTTGTCATTGGGCAAAACCTCTGTGCTACATGGCAGTGTTGTGTTCATGGACCACTGAACAATGGTTGTCTCCTCCTCTTCTCTTCACAGGGTGGATCACTTGTACACATTTTTTGTTCAGTGGTCACCAGAAATATATGGGAAAGATGCCAAAGAGCAAGGTTTTGTTGTGGTAGAAAAGGAGGAGCTTGACATGATTGACAACTTCTTTAGTGAGCCCACTACTAAAAGCTGGGAGGTGAGTGCTTTCTGCCTTTACATGAAGCATGTGCATATCAAGTACACATCCTCTGCTAAGAATCTTGGCAGTTGTTCTTTTGTGGATTTTCAAGGTATTTCTTTATAACAGTTGCTGCTTCATATAGAGGTCTCCTTAAGGCTTGTATCTGTCTCACAAATGTACTCATATTCCTTCAGTCTTCCTTTCTTCTCTCCCTAGAAAGAGCAGGTAAACAACTGGGCGTGCAACCAGCTCTGGTGTGCAACCAGCAGAAGTTGTGTAAATATTTTGACCATGTGATATTAGTCTTTTGCAAAGCTATAGAGCCATACGTCATCAGCATTGCTAAATTCCTAATGTATTTATATGCTATAAATAAAGTCTTCAAAATGTATATATGCATGTAAACATCAACCCAGACTCCTGTGTGCTGGTTGAAGTGGATTGGTGTGTGGTGATGTGCCAGACCCTTGCTTCTCTGGTGCACAGAGCAGTACTGTTTGAATATTGGGTGTAAGTGGGATAAGTTTTATCACTGGACTTTGGCTTTTTCATGTGTGGTGTTTTGCAATCTGTTTTAACCACTTGGCATGCCTGTGCTTGTTATCTCTTTCTTCTGCATACAAAGCCTAGTTTCTAAGGGAAATAAGCTTGCACACATTTAAAAAATCATATTTCTGAATGCTCACACTTTCTGTGCGAAGGATATGGGATAAATGAAGAAGACTAATCCCAAAGTGGGAAATACCTTGATGGTGATTTAAAAAGGTTTCTGACTATTTGTCTTAAACATAAACTTGTTTTCTTTGAATTCTACTGCCCTGTTTTTTGGGGGGTTTTTTGTTGGGGTTTTTTTTTGAGCATTTTTGTTTGTATCTTCAAAGTATGTTCTGTTGAAAAATGGAGCTTGGAAGTGGGACTTGTCATTTGAAATGCAGCAACTTCTATTCCCAAGGAGCTAATATTTTTACAGTTTTGTAGTTTCTCAATGTTGGTGCTTTGTGAACTGAAAGATGGAAAAAAAAAAGCCTTCCTTGTTTTGCTTAGAGCTGAGTGCAGTCATACATTGCACTAGATTTCACTGTTCAGTTATTTGCATGCCATTTTCATAAAACCAAAATGAAGGAGAGTCAGTGATCTGAAGAACAGATGTAGGAGAGATCTGGCCACACTGGGAGCTTGTCTCTCATTGTTTTATTTAGATATTTATTGGAAGGAAGAATTAGCTGGAAACTGCTTTTAAAGCTGTGTCTCCTTTATTTGTAATATATTCCAGCTTTACCAATTTAAAGTAGATCTGCCAGGAAATCCCTATTGAATAAGGTCCAAATTTGGGCATGATGACTGTGAAAGTTTCACTCTCCCTTGTGGGGAAACAGAAACTAATTGTAGAGGAGCATATAAGCAGTTTTATCACAGCATGCCGTGGCCAGTAGCTGTCTGTCACACGTGCGGCTGAGAACTCTGCCACTAGAGCAGGGGTAGAGTAGTGGGTACTGCAAAATAAACTGCTAGATGATGAAACAGAGACAAATGCCTTTGAATATTCGAATTCTTTACTGTGCCAGACCGGACCAGGAGGAACCTTTTGTGGAGGTATGTTGAATTGTTTCCCATTTGAACAGTGTTAATCTGATGACAGGACTTCTGTCCTAGCGATAAATGTGCTCTGTACTCAGGTAGGGGGCATTTCCACCTCAGGTATCTTCCTTCCTCAGTCCTATAAAATCTTTGAAAGATTTTGTAGATCTGGTTTCTCTAGTGGTCGATTTTTTTCATCCATTTCTGCTTTTGTGTGGTCTGTAAATACCTGATCTTGCAGATGCCTCCTTCTGCAGTTGTTGACTGCATTTCATTCACCTGTGCAGTTCAGAGACTGAATAGGTGTGTATGCAGAGAAGAGGGGGGGGCTTGTCTGTCTCTGGAGTCAGTTTACAATTTACAACTGTGTTAATAGGTTTTGCCTGTGTGAGTTTGGTTGTATTTTGCTACAGATACCTCTTGTTGGTTGATTTGCTGTTGGTTGATACTTTTCCCCCACTCTTGGAGGGGAGACTATTCCTGAAAGATGGTCTTCAGAAGGGGAGTTGGGTACTTTTGATTTAAGGTGAAAAAGGTGTTAATCGAAAAAAATATATACAATAATGGTGTGGGAGATGAGGAGGGAAGGCAAACCACTCAGAAGGTGAAAAAAAAGAACAATGATAAAAGTAGAAAGATTGTTTTCTTTGAACAGTTTGTTGTGGGCTTTTTTTTTTTTAATTATCCTTATTTTGCAGTGCACACCATTCCTGAAATTGACCATATGAAAAATTTTCCAGCACAGGATTATCTGTATGCTGCGGTCTCAGAAGGAGAGGCTGGAGGGACAGGGTGAAGCTGTAGAGCTCTTGCAGTATCGTGGGCAGGAATACCTGTAACTGCTCAGGTGTGCAGGGGCACATAGCAGTGTTAGTTCTACAGGCTGGATTTTGCCTTGTGATCCTGCCTTCCTCTCTTTTCCTGACCCTGCATTGGAGTGCCAGTGCCCAGGTGCCCTGCTCAGCTCCAAGCATCAGCAGGAGAGCGTGGGCTGAACACGAGTGCATGCAGCAGATGTGTAGCATTCATCCCGCTGGGGATGCCAGGTGTGACTGCCAGGTGTGGTATTGAGGCTGTGTGAACTCCTCACGGTCCTGGTCGTCATGAAAAACTTCTGTGCTTTGTTGTGTGGTTAAATCCACACCTGGAGTCAGTCCAGTGCATTTGCTTTCTCACCTGAGGGGCAGGTGTGTGTACGACCTCCAGGCATCTCTTCCCAATTGTCTCGACTGTTGACAGCTTCTGCAAGTTCAAGCAGTGATCATGAAGGTGTGGAGCAATTATGCAAAACTTGATCTGTGTGTAACATGAAAGCCCTTTGGAAGCCTCATTGGCAGCAAGGTGCATAGCAGAGCACAGTGGCCTCTGCAGCTGCATCGTGAGAGTCCTGCTCCAAGACAAGACCACTGTGGGGATGCACTCATGGAAGGAAAAGACAGTTTATGGTTTCCTGTTTGTTTTGTAGCTAGGCCTCATTGCTTCCCCTTTTCTTTCTCATCAGCTCCATTTTGGAGCTTTTGTTGTTGCTTCCTATGTGCCATGGTGGCACCGAGCCCCAGCCAAAGCCCCACTGCTGGGCACAGCAAGCCTGATCTCACCTCCCACTGCTGTGCAGAGCTGAGGCTCCTGGCACTCGCCAAGTGCCCCAAGTGTACTGAAGGGTTGGCAGCTTCCCAGCTGTGCCAGGTGATGCCCTCTGCCAGCCAGGAGGCTGAGCATCCCAGCAGCAGCTTGTCCGGAGCCAGGATGCCTGGACGCTGCTGCTGATGGGTGAGGTGATGGCCTCCTCTCTGCAGGGAGCTTTGGGCACCATGGGTGCTGCCAGCCTGGGAGCTCCTGCCCCGTGCCACCTTTGGGCTCCTCTTTGCTACCCATGCCACATGGAATTCAGAGTTTGTCCCCTGTCTCTCTGAGCACCTGGTAGGTTGTTGAGTCCTTTTATAGACAAGCATTAGGTGGTCTCACATGCTCATTTTACTTCCAGCTTTATGGAAAAAGTTAGTGGGGCTTATCTGTATTTACTGGAAAGAAGTCTGTGCTTTGATTTGTAAGTATGTCAATTCAAACCTGATATTAGAAATATTTATATGGACTCACCTTTTAAAATATTACAATATTGTAAAGTCTTAAACAAAGGAATAAACAGAAGTTTCCAAAGAGCTGTTTGATAATTTTCAACTAAGAATGTATTTTAAAGACCTTGACTGTCCTGCAGCCACAAAGACACCTTGCCAGTTAAGATTTTTCCCATTTGCTTAAGGGTACCTGTGCTAGATAAAACTGTCCCATACGGTGATTTTGCTCCATACAGTGTGACAGCTGAGGAGTAAGTTTTAAGTTAATTGGCTTCAACAGAGGATTGATGGTGTAAGAGCTATGCTTTAGGTTGGACACTTGTTCTCTTGCCACAGATCATTACTGTAGAAGAAGCTAAACGACGAAAGAGCGTTTGCAGTTACTATGAAGAAGAAGATGATGATGATACTTTGCCTATCTTAAAGCATCACAGCGCTCTCCTGGAGAATATGCATATAGAACAGGTATGGCTGGAAAACCCTCAGGTTTCCTTCAGCAGACAGCAGATGTGCTGCTGTCTCTGTCAAGTGCGAGAAAGAGAATAGGCTGGGGCACTGCCTGTGTTCCTTGTGTAACCATTTCCCTCATTCCTTGCTCCCTGCCCAGCTTGCCCGGCGCTTGCCCGCGCGGGTGCAGGGCTATCCGTGGCGCCTGGCATACAGCACGCTGGAGCACGGCACCAGCCTGAAGACTCTGTACCGCAAATCGGCTTCTCTCGACAGTCCTGTTCTCCTTGTCATCAAGGATATGGACAACCAGGTAAGGAATGCTTCTTCTGCGGGGCTTGAACTGAAAGGGCAGCATTATGAAAAGTGATTACGAAATGCTAGTCATGCTATGAAGTGATGTCACAGCCAAATAAGACATTGGTGTATTCTTTTATATTTTCTACTGCCTAAACTAGAGTTACCACAGGAAAGTACTTCAGCACTAATAAAAGCTTTAGAATTGCAATGAGTGCAGTAGTGCCTTTGGAAGTATCTTCCTTAGGTATCTCAGTTAACAAGCTGTCACAAACAGTGCCTCCCTGGAAGTCTCGTTCTTCAGTAGCTCCTAGAATCAGCAGTCCTTCTGCCATTGTTGTCATCTGGCTTTTAACTTGAAGGATACAAAAGATACAGAGGAATACTTGCACATCTGATACACTTCACTAGTTGGTTCTTCTAACATGAAAAGCAGCTCAGATGTTCTTAGAAAGTATTTTGAAATGTTTGGGTTTTTTTTCCCTTGAATCTTGCACTGTCCATAAAAGTAGTGTAATCATTTTATTCTGACAGATATTTGGAGCGTATGCTACACATCCCTTCAGGTTTAGTGACCATTACTATGGCACTGGTGAAACATTCCTCTACACATTCAGTCCACATTTCAAGGTAAGTGAGTGTTCACTTTCTCAGATAAGATTTTGGGGTTCCGCTTCTAAAACATTTATGAGATTTTTATAAAGACAGCATGTTTGAGTGTAGGAGATGGGCCAGATGTTGATGAATGTAGTTAATCATTCATTGATTCAATGCAATACTTTAAGCAAAAGTGTCTGTAATTATCTGAAGAAAGGACAGTCTGTAAGGGTGAGGAGAGGGTTTTCAGTGGATTGAAAGGGGAAGCAGGAAGGAGTTAAGGAGTGGACTGTCAAAGATTCACCTTGGAAGGTAACGATATCAAGAATAGGATATAATTTCATGCGTTCTTAGGATCACAGTGACAACAAAACAGATATAAGAGTGCTACTGAAATACCCCTTAATGCTCATGGCTTATGCACTTTTTCCGTATTGAACACATTGTTCCTTTTTAACAGGATACCATTTGATTTAGAGAGGGAAGCATAATTTAAAATAAGGATTAGAGTGCCTTGTTCATAGTTTTAGATATGTATTCATCCTTTACTTTCCACCTTACCTTTTCCCCTTTCAAGAAAAAAATAAATGACCATACCTCTGAGCCGCTAAGAATAGGTGCCCAGTAGTTTGAGAGTACAAGAATCTTCCCAGTCCAAATATATTCGTGTTTTTTCCCCTCCTCAGGTATTCAAATGGAGTGGAGAGAACACCTACTTCATCAACGGAGACACTACCTCTCTGGAGCTTGGAGGTGGAGGGTGAGTGAGTGTTTGGTTTTCAAATCACATAGCCAACTTTTTTTTTTAAATTTTAAATGGAAATAGGGACAATGGTAGGTGCAAGAAAAACTTAGCAGTAAAATGGCTGAATTTACTTCTAGTAAGCTGTTTAGAGAAGATACCTCAGCAATCTGATTTCTGTTACAGACCGAGAGCAATTTTGTTTGCTTAGAGTGACTGATGTTAGGCAAGTAGGGTTTGTTGCAGAGTTGTTTTGTTGGTTGGGGTTTTTTTTTTAGCCAGGAAGAAACCAGATGTTTTGGGCAGATACATCACTCACTGCCGAAGAGGTTTGTCACTGGAAGATAATCCCTACTGGCAATTTTGCCATCAGTTTGTAGGGTTTATCACGTGGTCCTTACCAAGTTGTTGTTTTTCTGTTGATGCACAGAGCAAGGATACAGACAGGGCATAATCAGGTCATGAGTTTCAAAGGTCAGTAGGTACGAAATCAAGGGCTAAGGCTATACAACCAACTAAAGCTTACTTGGAGACTGCACCATGGGACAGCTGGGCATGGTTTACATTGGGAGTGGATAAACTTCCGTCCTCCTCCTTCTAACCAGAAGGTGTTCTGTCCACATCCAGACAGCCAGGGAAGGGACCCCAAGGTCTGTGCCCTGGTGTAGCCACAGCTGGCAGTGCGAGCAGCCAGGTGGCCCAGGGGCTGCGGGCACTCGCAAGGTCCTACGCGGTGCTCCACTCAGTGGTGCAAACAAAAGCAAGGGGACTGCTCCATGAGCTTCTTGGCCAGTGCTTTGCCAGGACTGAGCTCTTCACATTTGGCCTAAGAGATCCTCAGAGTCACCTAGATTCCTCCAAATTGCTTCTTTGACTGTTTATACAGCTTTCAGTGTTTCTACTGTACCATATAACACCAAATTTGTTGTGTGTTTCCTTTCTAGTGGCCGGTTTGGTTTATGGTTAGATGCAGATTTGTATCATGGGCGAAGCAACTCCTGCAGCACCTTCAATAATGACATCTTAACTAAGAAAGAAGATTTCATAATACAAGATGTAGAAGTATGGACATTTGAGTGAAACACTGACTGCCTTAAGGACGGGATCCATTGGGCACTTAAAAGCTACCCAGAAGGTGCAGGCTGCCTCACAATGTTACACGCTTTTTCCTCAAGTTTGTACCAGAGCATGACTACGCAAAAAAACCAAACAACCAACCCATGAATAAAAGAATTGGTTTTGAGAGGCAGTAAGAACAGTAAGAGATCACTCTGAAGTGTTTTTTACTTCCTCTTCCAGCACTCTTCCATTGAAGATATAATGCTTATGAAAACATTCATGATGTATAAGTTGAAAACTTTTTATGTAACTGTGAAAAAGATCCTGTGGAAGAACTATAACTGTCTAGTACATTCCATGTGTATTTATGTTCAACATGCAAATGCTGACCAAAAATAAAAGGTTACTTTACCAAAATCTACAGCATACTGTTTGCCATGGAAAAGAATCAGAAATAGGTGTGCACAGCACTTAAGGGAACATGTTTTTAAAAGTATTTTATTTATTGTTATTGTATAATGTATTTTTTTTGTAAATGTATTAGCTATGAGGTTTTTTGTTTAATGTTTCAAATCTCATTTTGATAAATAATTACTGTTGAGGTAGGTTTCTTATGCATTGGCATTTATTCTGAATCAATTTATTTGATTTCTGAAGTTAATTTTTGTACTTTTTTTTTTGTAAATGAGATTTGGTTTTCATTATACCCTAATTAGAGGGTTTGTTTTCCTGGCAGAAACACTTGAGTGCATAATTCTGTTTCATTTTCTTTTCCTGAGATGAGGGAGAAGGTGGATAGTGCTTCTTCTTAACTCTGCTGTCACATTCCCGTTAATAGATAACTATTTTGGCAGTGTATGGAGACACTGGGCAACTGCCCCCTTGTGTAGACTTTATGAGTTCTGTTGCAGTCCACAGAGTTGGGGTAGCATGCTCTGAGCACCTGCCCAAGTATTATTTGACTGTTTACAAAGGACATTTCTAAGAGAGAACTGTTCTTCTGTATCACCACCAAATTATTCAAAATAAGCCACCCACTGTGCTTTTATGAGCATTTCTCTACAAATTGAAGAATTTGTTAAGGGGAAGATACAATTGAGATTTAGAGAAGGAAGTTCTTTTCCTAACAGGCCAGGTCACGTTAATGTAAAACTTGTTTTCCTAGTAATTACATATATAATTTCCTTTAAAAAAACATACTTCAAGCAGCAGTCTGGTTTAGGATTTGACAGGAACTAAATATTCTTGTTTGTTTTTAATGAAATTATCAGATACTCCCCCCCGCCACCAAAGCTGAAAAGACTCTATATTACAAAATGAAAATTTTGGTAAATGGGGAGAGTGTGAGAGAGGACTGGCAATCTTCACTGTTTGCTAAGGAATTCTGCTTTGCCATTAAGCTGTGGTTTTGTTTACATAATCCAGGCCTAACCAATATTAGGATGCTGTCCTGCCCTTAGACGTGAATGTTTCATTGTCCTGAGAAAGGCAGGTTTTAGAGACAGTAGTGTGCATTAAACCAGTACAATCCAATGTTGGAATATTATTAACTGAGTAATACAGCTCAATTTAGTTACTGCTCTTTCCTTTTCGAATAGATTAAATAATAAAAAAAAAATTGCTTTTCTTTCAAAAGCATTTCTAAATCTTAATCCTGCACAGAAGTTTCACAGTCTGAAAAAAACCAATGCCATACACAGTAAGCCTGTAGCATGCTGCACATCAGCTTTTCACACTTCCTTACTTTGTGCTCTACTACAGCCATAAATAAAGTTCTTATTAGTAATGCTTTAAAATATTTTGGAAGTTGCTAACAGCATAATGCTTTGAAGATACCCAGAATATCTAACACTCTTTGCTCTTTTAAATGGTGGCAGAGGACCACTTAATAGTTAAAAAAACCAACCAAACAAACACCCAACAAAAAATCCCCACAACAAACTAAATTAAACCAAGTTCAACATTTTGCATACATTTCACTACTGCTACCTACAACTTACTCCATTATATTATCCTTGTCAAAGCATATCTAAACGCTGTGGTCTATATTCAAAACAGTGTTGTTCAATCAAAATTCTGTGACCCTTGAAACTATGAATATTGAATATATGTAATGCAGTGCTATCACAATATTTTCAATAAAGGAATTTATGCATTCAGAAACTTGTTACAGATGCTTCCTCTTTTATTCACAAACTTTAGAACTTTTTAAAGATGAAAGGATACAGCTTAAATTACAGGTTATGCTGACAAATTCCTGTGCCACCTCATAAAAAGAGAATTTCAGCAATACTGTATTTTACAAACACAGATAAGGAGGTTGGAGATTTTGGTGGAGTTGGTGTTGGGGTTTGGTTGTTCTGTGTGTGTAGTATGGTATGTCCTAAAAGAGAGCTGTGTTTTGAATTCACTGTGACACAGACTGTGACAAAGGGCTAAGAAATGCCAGGAAACAGTTAAACAGTTGACCTGGTAGTTCTTGCTGCTACTCTCAGCTGTAGTGAATGGTAGTATCTCCTCATCTTTTTGACCAACCTCTTACCAGAAGTCAAATGTCCATGTGCCGCATTTTTGTATGCACCCTTTTCATATTTCCAAAGTGTTCACATATATTTTTATGTCCAGCCAAGCAAAGCAAAGATGTCTTAAAAGTACCTGGTTCTTGTTTTTTATTGGTTTTCCTTGTATACAGAAGTGGCATTAAGAGAAAACAAACTACAATTACGTGTGAAACTGAACAAGTGTGCTATCCATGAGCCTTGCTTTGAGTGAAATGGCAGTAACAACTTTCCTAAAGTAACTGGAAAATTATGGTCACTAGTAATTTTTCTCTCAGGGAGAACAAGAGCTTGTTCTTGCAACATCAAGCCTGTGTTCCTTCAGTGCTACTTGGATACAGATTTTTGATTCGGAACAGTGTTCAAATGCATACTCACAAATCAGGCTTGTCAGTACCCAGGTAATAGATGGGGTTTTTTGTGCTGGTTTAAGTGCAGTTTTTGTGTTGGATGTTTTGCGCGAAGCTGGCTTTAGAGCTAAGGAAAATCTAGTTACTTTCAGAATAATCCTCATTCATAAATTCTAAAGATTTGATTTGCCTGTTTGTAACAGAGAAAAGGAGCGGGCTGGGTCATTGCAAAGGGACTGCCTAGCACTCTGCAGGCTGGCACATCTGACAAGTGAGCTGCTTCAGGTAGAATAGCCAACCATGTCCTGTCTGTACAGGCACAGCTTGCTCTAAAAAAATAAGCATTTTTGAAAATCTCAGTCTAAATTTTTCATTTCATTATCTTTTTAAACACTGTAGCCTGTCATCTGTGGGACAAGTACTCTGTGCCTATTGAGCTGCATGAAGAATACACTTAAGTTGCAGGGTCAGTGATTCTGCAGCTCTAGTCTAATGAACGGTGCAAATGATTTTAAATACAAACTATTAAGAAACCATATTTTAGAAACTGAAGGCTAACTACCGGTTTCCAATACCCTCTGTTAGCTTCAGAAGTAGCTCATAGGATGAGGGTGGTGGGGCACTGGCACAGGTTGCCCAGAGAAATTGTGAATGCCCCATCCCTGGAAGTGTGTTCAAGGCCAAGCTGGATGGAGCCTTGAACAATGTGGTCTAGTGAAAGGTGTCCCTGGCCATGGCAGGAGGGTTGGAACTAGGTGGTCTTTAAAGTCCCTTCCAACCCAAACTATTCTATGGTTTTATGAAATATCTTACTTTGACTGTGAATTAGCATAGCTGTCATGAAACAATTTCAGGGCTGTCAGTTTATGCAGTTAGAACTAACATCAGACTTTAGCCCTCACTGCTGGGAGTGTAGAAGAAAAAATGTAGACTCAGTTAGAAAGATCTGTGGAATTATTTTAGTGATATTAGTGACCCTGAACAAACTGCAACAGTGCTGAAATGGTATTTAAGATTATTTGTGCATACATATAAAAATACAAGCAACTTGAAATACAGGGGCAAAATGTCTAAATTTCTACAAGGTTTTTCTTGGTTTGTATTGATTAATGAATTGCTGGACATAGCTTTCTGATGAAAAATGAGAAAGATCCAGCGTCATAAGCACTTACTATCTTTCTATCTGCCCTCTTCACTGCGCGTTTGATTTTTTATTTCCCCCGCGGCAGTTCAATTTTTAATGAACTCAGAATGCATTCACTTGGTTTTATTCTTCTTTTTTTCTTTTTTTCTTTTTTTTTTTTTTTTTTTTTTTTTTTTTTTTTTTTTTTTTGGTTAAAACTTTTCGGCGAGCCCCGGGGCCCCTCCGCGTGTGCCCGGCGGGAGGAGCCGCGCTGTGCCAGCCCTGCCTCCCGCGGCCGGGCGCTCCTCCCTCGGCGGGCGGGGCGCCGGCAGCGGGAGGGGCCGGGAACGGGACCGGGAGCGGGGCCATGGCCGGGCCTGAGGCCGCGGGTGCTGCTGCCGCCGCTGAGGGGAGCGAAGGGGGGAACGGCGGCCGCGATGGCTACGACGGGAAGTGCGTGTTCTGCAGGATCGCCCGCCGGGAGGAGCCGGGCACGGCGCTGCTCCCCTGCGAGGTGGGTGAGCGGCGCTCCTTCCCTGCTCCCTCACGGGCTGGCGCAGGGCTCGCGGCTAAGGCTGGGCGGGGGCGCGGCGGCTCTGAGGGCCCTCAGCTCCTGCATGGACATAGCAAGGAAACATCGCTCGGACGGGAAACGCCGTGCCTGCCGTAAATTCTGGCACAGCAGCCGGAAGCCTCAAAGCTGGCGCCGAGGAATCCTGACTGCGGAAGGTCAGCAGCGGACGCGCACCGTGCCTGGAGGCTGCCTCCAAACCCCTCAGCTTTTGTTGCTAGTTGTGTCAGCTATGGCATTAGGTATCGCATCAATATGGGGAATACGGACATTGTTACCTACTCTTTGCCAGTGTCCTCGTCCTAATCCATTTTAATATGTTTGCATCCTTTTTTAGGATGAAGACTTCGTTTGCTTTAGAGATATAAAACCTGGTGCCCCCCACCACTACCTGGTGGTGCCCGTGAAGCACATGGGAAATTGCAAAACACTGAAGACAGAGCACATACCTCTAGGTAAGGCTGCAAGTGCGTGCTTAACCTAAAGGAAAAACATTTTTCACAGCCTGAAATAGGGTGTTGTCAAGCAAATTACAACTTTGGACACCATTTGTAAAAATGAAAATAGCTGGAGTGAGTGTAGATAGGGACTTACCCTTTCTGGGAACTTCTGTGTGCTGTTCTAGAATGGCACATTTTTTTGTGTAGTTCTGGAAAAACATTGCACTAGTGCATGAAATCTTGTCTATTTGCATGGAGTGTAGATGCCTCTGCACTTTGTTGGAAGTACAGCTTTATTTTTAAAGCGTTTATGTGCTGCTTCATTGTATTTTCTTAGATATGCATATGCAATTCTAAAAGCTTACAGAAGAATTTTATAAAGTGTATACTTTCAGATAAGTGCTGCCTTTTTTTGTCGGGAAAAAAGGGAGTGACAGATGAAAAAGGGAGATGGTGTTCCAGGAAACTTAAAAAATTTTTGAAAAAATAAAATTCTGTAATGTTGAAGCCATGATTTATTGTTGCTAGGCTTATTTTGCTTTTTTTTTTTCCCCTTAAGAAGACATTTGGAATTTGTTTCACAAGATATGGCTAGCTAAGTGTATTGAGTAACAGAAGAAATTGCAGCCATGAAGAGATTCCACCTTAGGGAAATCTACATTTACATGATGCAAGAAAAGAGTTATAATTGCTGTTTGCAAACCTTGCATCGCTGTATTTCTCACTCTAAACATAGGGTGGCTTTCTCCAGAAAAAAATTTCTGTATGGGTTTGGCTTCAAGACAATTCCTTTGACTTTTGCTTTAAGTTTTTGTATCAGAGTTGCTGCATTTTTCAGTGATAGAGCAATGAAACTCTCCTGGTAATAAGTAAGACTGACAATTTTATTTTAATTTTAATTTACATGTCATCTCTGAAACTTACTCCAGGCTTCACAGGACCTGGAGATCAAAGTCCTGTAGCTGTGTAGAGATACAGCACTGGAATTAGTATAAAATCATCATCCTGACCAATCAGTACTAGTTTTTTTTTTAATAAGGGTGTGGTGATAGCACGGCTTTGGCCAAAGTTCTTGGAATAATATAACACTGAAAAGCATTGTAGCTGTGGAAGTTGGTATCAGTGACAATTTTCAAGTAAATCATTGCACATACTCTCTTGATTGTCATTTGTTTGACTAGGAGTAGTTACAGTGTTTATATTTCGAAAAACCCATGCCTGTGATCTCAGTGTAGATTAGTCTATTGAAGTTAATGTTCTGAAGAATACTTTTTTAAATGAAGTTTATGTGTATTTTAATAGTGAAGAGAATGATGGAAGTTGGAAAAGCTGTTCTCCAGAAGAATAATTTTAGTGACTTGAATGATGTAAGGTATGTAATAGAAGCCTTCCATCTTTCTATTAAGTGTGTTTTTTACTTTTCAGAATGTTACTTTAGAGACGGTGGCAGAACCTGCACTGTGCTTTATGGAAGAAATCAGGTCTACATTCAGTTATTGCATGAATTCTCAATTAAAATCTGCTGGCATTGAATATAAACTTTTTTTTCTGATAAAGTTTTGGCACAACTTGCGTTCCAGCTCTGAGATTCTTTCTTGAACACATCTTAGAATAGGGAGGGCACTTCAAACAACTTAACCTAAGAGGCTCCTCTTTCATTATGTCCTGCAAATATGCTCAAAATCCTAGATGCCAGAAGAAAGGTAAAGTTTGGCCTACTGAAGCAGGGCACTACACTGTCTTTCAGTGTAGTGATGTCATACCAGCATTCACTGGATTTTGGTGCTGGACACTTCAGTTTAAGGCCTTTGATAGCTGAAATAAACTGTAACATAATTGAAGCACTGTAGAGAAATAGTGAGCTGGGCCTATATGATTAAAATTGATAGTTGGCTTTCCACCTGAAAACTAGATAGTATACATTTAAGATACTTTTTCTTTTAACTCCTTATTTGAAAAATGTGTCTTAAATACAGAGGTGTGAGGGAGGAGGTTAATGGGCTTCTGAAAAGCGCTTTTTTTTGTGGTATAATGAAAGGGCATGTTTTTGTTCTTGCTTTTATGTACAATGAAAATGCGATGAGTTGTTAGTTCTGTGGATCCTGTTAAATAACCTGTGATGTTCCACTTCTTCCTGAATTGACATCACCACTGTCTTGTGCTTTTCCTTTTCTGAAGAATGGGTTTTCACTGGCCTCCCTTCTGCTCGATAGCCCACTTGCATCTTCACGTCCTGGCCCCAGCCAGCCAGCTGGGATTCTTCTCCAGGCTTTACTACAGAATCAACTCCTACTGGTTTATCACGGTATGTGTAATGCAGGGGAGCTTTGCCATAGATTTTTAATTGTGAGCTGAAAATGCCATGTCTTTCTAACCTTTTAACTGTGTCCAAAAATCTTCTGACCAATTCTTTTTGTTGTTACTTTAATTCTCAGTACGTATATTTTGCATTAACTGTTTGAGGAAAAAATAAAGGTAAAACCCTTGATGTTTATGCTTATTAAGGGGGATGGAGTGCTAATAACTAACAGCAAACAGTACAGTACTTCTGGATCTTGCCTGAAGCTTGAGATCTGTGATGTGCATCTGTGGACACTTTGTAAATAGCTGGGTTTTAATATAAAGGATCTATTCAACTGTGATGGATTGTTTTGCACATACCCTGGTTAATCCAGTGTAGGTGAAAACATATCCACCTAATGATTGCATTTATCACTTCATGTGGTTTTTCTCATCTTGTCATCTTTAGACTAAACCAAGTGCCTGCTTTACAAAAACATTGTTTGTACTGATTTATGTCAGTAAGGATTAGCAATGAGACTGAACTGACACTGATTAAAGCGCTTCAAGATCTAAACCTCACCCTCACTGCTTTGATACTGCAAAGCACCTGTCCTTGCAATGTAGCTGCAGCATCCTGGTCTCATTGCACATCCCCAAACCAAAGTTGCTGAAAAGGTCTGTCTCATCTAAAGAATATAGACAGCTTCTTACTTAAAGAGAAGAAACACAGCTTCTTCACAGTGGGGCCTTCCTGAAGCTCATACCTAACTCAAAAAAAAGCAGATGTGTCTGCTGTGTTATTGAACATCTTACAAATATTTGTCCCTCAAATACATATAGCTGTGTAGTTTTACTGCTTATTATCATGGATTAGTTCAGGCAGATCTGTACCAAGTCTGGTTATCTAACATGAATGCACTTTGGAAGGTATTTTGCCCTGTTGTCAAGTTGGAAATTTTTCTTGGGTTGGTGGTGGTTTTGGTTTGTTTTTTTTTTTACAATTATAGTGTCTTGAATGTGGTACTTGTTTAAGAATGCAAAACAGGATTCAGATAATGTCATTTTCAGTTGCTGCATGCTTTGTGTAGCTTTATTTGTAAATAAACTGCAGTAACTACTGAAGTCCTGTTGAGTTGCTCCTACCTGAAGTAGCTGATTGCGTTTTTACTGTCTGTATTTAAAATATGCCAAACTTGAGCTTTTCACCTTTTAATGTAGTTCCTTTGGAGATCTTAATAAAGCCTCAAGCACTAGCTCAAATTAAAAGATGAATTCAGTAGGACTGGCAAAAAAAGTAAAGGCTGGCAGTAAACTGATCTGTTTCAGAAGTGCCCGTTAGCCTCCACATGCCCGATCTGGCCTGCTTGTTGGCAGACTTCCTCCTGCCCTGAGCCTTCCTGAGGGCTGTGTGAGCTGGTGCTGTTCCATGTACAAAGTACAGCTGTCCCAGTTCTGCCTGTGACGCATAAATAGCCGTGGGTGATGACAAAAGTATGTGTTGGTGCAGTGGTGTAACCAAAGGACGAGGTAATAGCTCATGACGCGAGCCGCACACGTGAACGCCCTCCATCCCTCAGCAATGCTCGTGGCTGGTGGTGCAGCTGGGTGGGTGATGGGAGGTCACAACACAGTGTTCTGGAGTGGCTCACAGAGAATCCCAGGTCTCACCACTTGGTTGTTCCGAGCACTGCTGTCTTCTGAGGTCTCTAAAGTCACAGTGCTTTAATAGATCTGCTGTTCATTTGCTCAAACCTCCTCTGACCTCCATAGGTTATGTTTCCTCTTCTGATCACCTCATGAGTGTTTGGTGGAAACAAACGAGTCTGCTGTTGAAAGGAATTGTTGTATTTTCTTCTCCTGTACACTTTGTCCGTAAAAGTGAAAAGCAAATGCCCTGTTAGTGTCACTTTTTTTAAAATGGAATTTTCAGTAAGCTGAAGGCCCATGGTGTAGTTAATGCATTGCTTTCTGTCTTCCATAGGCTGAACAGCTGATCGAGAGACTGCAGACTGAAAATGCTGCCAGCTGAAAGCTTGTGTCCTTTGGTCTTTGAGCTCTGATTTAAGGTTGCACAGTTTGATGTTGCCAATAATATCCCAGGATAAAAAAAGCTTTAGTTCCTTATGAGGAAATACACACAGAATTTGTAGCTGCCAATCTAATTCTTCCATTTGGATATGTCAGTCTGTATACTTCCCTGGCAATAGCGTGATGTATTTTAGTTATAATTTTATATTTGTGTATATACATCCATAATACACACACATGCACACAGGCAGAGGATTCTTCCTATTAAAAGGCAAAGTGTAGCAGCAGAATGTATTGCAACCAAGGCAACGAGTTAAAACTAACAGCATGTGAATGGTACCAAAGGGAGTATTTGTTTCGGAATCAAGCTTTCATTTTCAAGATGCGTTATTCTGGGATTGCAGGTAACATTTCAAACATTTGTTCCCATCTGCATTTGTATGAGATGTTACTTATGCCTAGTGATGAGTATGTGCATTGCTGACTTCCTGGTGCTAAACCACTTCAATGTTACCTGCCTCGTTTGCATCACAGTGACACAGTAAATGTCAATACAATAGGTGCCCAAAATGTGATAATGCTGTATAACATAGAATATAGTTTGTGTGTAAATAGACTTAAAGATTTTTTTTCCCTCTTCTGTGCACAATATTTGAAATTAGTTATTGTATGTTTACAAAGAATGTGAAGAGTTCAGAAGAATGAATTTAATATGCTGCTCTTCTGTATGGCAGTAGATAGAAAAATACAGATTTTCTGATCTTGTTCTCACTGGAAGTCCCTTGCAGATTACTAATGCCTTCGCCAAATTTGGATTCTAAATGAGGTAGTAAGAGAAGCCAGTCTGAAATGCAGTGTGTGTGTCAGACTTACATAAGACCAATGTGATTTGACTTTGGGATAGCAGGGACTCAGCCCAAAACTGGAACATGCCAAGTTGCTTAAGGAACCTGCTGAACATTTGCCTTCGCTGTATGACTCTAATCAGGAATGCTAGCACTTGTTTTTCAGTACCGTAATAAGGCAGACTGTTTGGAAAGTTAAAACTCCAGAGCACATGAAGTGGATTTTGTTTGTTCACAGAGCATGTCTTGGTGCCGAACTAACCAAGTGCCCTTGCCTGATGCATTCAGATGCAGCTGAGGTGAGAACGTCTGTTACACCTGCAAGCTTCCCTGAACATAATACTCTGTGTTTTCCACGGATCCAGCACCTGTTGCCTTAGTGGTACCTGGTGCCTTAGTGTTTTAATATTCTTACAGTACTTCAGAGAGTCTGCACCCTTCTGAAGTGTAGCATTTTCTGCCTGGGAGAGTTTACACCTCTCTGTCTGTAAGATCATCTTCCTAATGTCTTGTTACTCTTATTAGTGGGCACTCACATGTCATTTGCAGCCCTTTAGGGTTTTAATTTGTTGTGTGTGGTAGGAAAAGTGTGACTTAAAGCCACTGAACTTGGACTGTGCAATAGATGAGGAGGTTTGAGCTGGCTTCTAACTTTGTGAAATACCTGAACATTAAGGACTTTCAAGAGTTAAAACTGTATGTATTCTGATCTGTAATTAATTTATGTAACTATACTAAACTGTGACATAATGTAATATTTAAAATACCAACATGAAGTGTTGTCAAAAAGGATTAATAAAAGCTTATCTTGGAATGATTTTCCAGTGCAATGGAACAGTTGACTGTGGGGGTTGACCCTAGCTAGCCCTTTGCTCACTCTTCACCCCTCACCCCAGTGGGATGGGAGAATAGAAAGACCAAAATGAGAAAACTCATGAGTTGAGAGAAGGACAGTTTCATATGTGAAGAGGGAAAAAAAGCCAAGGTATGCGATGCAAAGGTAATAACTCATGACCTCCCACAAGCGGGCCAGTAGCAATGGCCCCCACCCCCCCACAAAAAGGCCCCCCCATAAAGCCCTCGCTTCAGCTTTTATTCCAGATATTATATGTCATGGAATATCCCTGCTGGCCAGTCTGTGCCAGGTGTGCAGGTTGTGCTCTCTCCAAGCTTTCTGCCCACTGGAGGGGCAGAGCAGGAAAAAGAGAAGGCCCTGACATTGTGCACACACTGCTCAGCAATCACCCGAACTGCTGTGTTACCAACGCTCTTCCAGTCACACCCAAAACCTGGGATGCTCGGACGGAAGTTACCTCCATCCCAGCCAGACTCTGTATGTTGCCAAATGTACATGAAAGCACAAAGGCCAACTTTTATATCTTACCTTTGGAGAAGGGCCCCACTAATGACATGACTGGGAAAGGTAAAAATCTGGGTATAATGTCACTACCAGGGTTTTGCTGATGAGAAAGATGGGGAATTCCTGTGTTCCCTGACAGCAATGGACAGACCTCCAAACAGCTGAAATAACAAAGCATTAAACAGAGGCACACTAATTACTGAGAGGAATGCTCAGCCTCTCGTTAGTGGTTTTCAGCACAGGACTGTGGTCTGTTTTTCTTCTCCATTGACAAGCATTCTTAGATTCTACAAATAATTTTTTTAATTAGGTGAAGAAATACTTTCTGAAAAGCCTATCCTAGTACTTCCAATACGTTTCTGAATTACTGGCTAGCCCCTGGAAGAGGCAGTGGGCAGATCCCATTAACTATGTCACTGTCTTCTATTGAAGCTTTTAGTAATCTTAAAACTTCAGAAATCATCTGTAGAGCTTTCCAAGGAGCAAAGATCAATAAGGAGCATGAACTCAGACACTCTAAGAGCCTGGAGGAGCAAAGGAAAGTTGTTTATCCACTGCTGCTGGCTCTATTCTTTGATCCAGTATTAGCAGTCCTGAGAAAAGCTGCTTTTTTGACCTCATGTTTAGGAATGACAAAGCTTTATTTGTACTGTTTGCTCAATTGTTTTACATAAACTCCCAACCTAATGCGAACCCAGAGAATAATGCTTTTCTGCTGAAGTACTAGCTGCTCCCTCTGAAAGGATGAAACAGACACACATGTAATGCTGTTAAAAATAAAAAGAAATTGTGCTTAAATTGGTAATAACTCCTTGGACTATTCTAAAGTCTTTTTAACTGTGAGTTGTAAATAAAAGTAGGAAAATGGGAACAAACCAGTGAAAATTGTATTTGAAATTTGAGAAACTTGGAAACAATAAAATGCTGCATAAAAACTCGGTCATTTCAAACTAATGTGCAACATTTATTGAAATGGTGAAAGTGCCTTCACTGTTTGACAAGACAAACCACAGATAATTCCTATATGATGTACAGTCCAAAGCAGATGCAGAGATTAAAGGCTTCAAGTGGAAGGAAAGGTCACTGAGGGAATCTGTCACAAAGTGAAGTTTAGGAGAGATTTAAAGAGCTGAGAGATAATTAGTAGGGCAAGAACACCTTTTAGAAGGTTGGCATTTACTTTCTACTCCAAATAATCTGTAACACTAAAACCCTTCACATGCTACAATTTTTGCAAAAATAATTTAATAAATTCTGTTCCATTTACTCTGATGGGAGCTTGCTGAAAAAAAAAAAGTTGCATGTTGAAAAGTTTAAATTCCTGTTTCATCTGTAGAAGTTAATCTAATCACATCACAGATGAAGAAACATAATTTTGTAAAACTTGTAGCTAAACTGAGTAAAGTGCATTAGATACGATGCATTCATGACTATACAGGCTTCGGAAGTAATTTTTTATTCTGGAGTGTACCAGTGGGCAAGCTGACCAGTTCTATTATCTATCTTTTAGTCTTTTTTTTTAAATACTGGCTATTGCTGGAAGCACGAGACTGGAATTGTCAGCCTGTGTGCTGAGCCAGTTTGGCAGCTCGGTGTTTATAATCATTGCATGGGCACACAGAAAGATTTCAGTCACTCTTTCCAGAATGCTCATCTAAAGCTGGCAGGCAGGAAACATGGCTCTGTAACTATTTAAAAACAAAAAATCCGTCTATAAATAATAGTTTTGTTATATAGTAATCCTTGGTTCTATTAAAAATGTAATAATAGAGCAAACTTTTTTTAGTTGCTTACAAAGTAGGTAAGACCATGTCGTTAAGGGCTTGCTCTGCGTCTGTTTTGATCAGAGGTGTACTTAAAGTGCTTGTAGATATACTCAAGCATCTACCACTTACATGGCAGTGAGAGCCTAGATTACTGATATTTAACTATTTGAGCCAGCCTTCATTAAAATCTAGTAAATTTACATGGGCTGGACTTGCATCTTATGGTGCTCACATGCCTGTCTTGGAATGAATTACTTGTACAATGTCCAGCAATGTATTAACTGCCATCCCATTAATCAGCTGGTGACACTTGAAGTGCCTGAGGCTGCTTCCTGCAAGTTATGAGCTAATACTTCACCAGAACTGAGTGGATTTCAGAATTGTTAGAATTCAACAAAAACTCATTCCATAGCTGCACTATAAAAAGCTCAATTTGTTTTGAAATCCGAATGTATGTAAAGACTTCCTCAAACAGGAGCTGAAATACCCTGAGGTGTGCTCATGTCACTTGGCAAGAAGTGCTTTTCCAAAAAGAACAAAGCATTTTAAATATGTTAAGATCACAAACTACATGTCTTGTTCTCAGCTGCAAGATGTAGATTTAGAAAGAAGCAGTGGGTTTGAAACCTAAGGGAACACACCAGCAGTGCCTGGTGCAGCACATATTCCCCCTTTTCCAATGTGGTAAAATTATATGGTAATTAAAACCCATTCTCTACCTGCATCTGACTCCCCTGTTCCCCAGATACACTTATTTCAGCACATTAATTTCTTTTTTTTTCTATTTTCATTGTCTTTTCATCAGGAAAAAAAAAAGGAGGCAGGGTAATAATGAAATCCTTCAGTCAAAAGACTTTAGTTTGACGCAAATCCCCACTGGATAAAAATATCAAAACAAAACCCCTTTCTTTTAGGCTTTTTGCAATAGGAGTACTTTTACATAAATAGCATAAAATAACATATCACTTTTATCGAGTAATCTTAATTTATATTAAATTTTAATATCCTTTTGATGCAAGAAAGTATCTTACTTTAAAGACCCATCAAGTAATGTAATTAACACCACATAGAAGCTTTTATTTGCACTGATAAGAAAATAGAACTTTAGATTTCTAATTATATGGCTTTATTGGTGGGAACTCTTGTAAATACTGCTCCTGATTATTTTCATAGCAGTATTACAACTATTTAATATAACCAGTCCTTTATTTTTCTTTTAAACAGTCTGGAGAGCTCACAACTGTGCTCTGAAAGCAGATAAACGAGGTATGGGACTGTGCTGCTCTACCTTTATTTATGCATTTGGCATGCACTACAGCATCTCTACCCTCCTCTTGTAAAAAAACATTGCTACATTTTGGTGAAAGAAGAGCCTTTTTTTTCATTATGAATGCACAGGTGCCCCAATACAGAGTTTCTGTTGACTTTTGCATCTTTACATTGTGGCACCCTACCTTCTCTGAAGGGCATAGCTGAATTCAGCAAAAAGGCTGCAGAGCTTTGTTGACTTCTTCTAAAGTGTCAGAAGAACAGAACAGGTAAAAATGGTGTGAGAGAGAGAAGAAAAAGAACAAGAGACACAGAAGGTTTGGAGAAGATATGATTGTAAGATTAGACTACTGAATACCAGAACTAGTTCTAGACTACTGAATACCAGCTGTCCAAAATACAAGCAAGATGCAACTACTTTAGGAACCATCAAGTATCCTTGCTGCGGTATTTTTGTAAGTTTGGGAATTTCCATCTACTTCATGAAAATAACTTCCATTTACTCAGTATAACCATGTGAAATTGAACCTAAACTTTTGCTGTATACCAGGCTCTTTGTTTGAAGAAGTCTATGAATTCCCACAAGAGTTTTCAATTCCACGTTTTACAAATCCCATTCTCCCACGTAGTAAGTATTTCACAACCTGCAAGAATCAGTGTTGTAGGATAGCAAGTTGGTAATTTATACTTTCAGTAACTTAAAAGCAGTAAGCCAGCAGTTATTTGAAAAACTGTCACATACTTGGTAGTAGATGATAATAAGGACAATCCAATGTCAGCGTGATGGAGTAGCTCATAAGTTGTGATTTCTGTGCAAATCGCTACCATTTTTACAAAAATATGCTTTATCCTTCTCGCCCATTTCCTCTCCTGTGTCCCAGCAAGTAGCTGGGTTGAAATTCTGTAATCAAAACCTGTGAAGATGGTATCTAGATATATTTTTCCAAATGGAACCATGCAGCAAAGTTCATTCTAGGACAAAGCCTTATTGTAGTAGAGTGATGACCACATCATCATCTTTTCCTTGCCAAAGCATTTCACCTTCAAAATGAACCAGACCATGTTTTCTGGCTCTTAACAAGATTCCCACTACTTTATTGGAAATCGTCACATACGTTTCAAACAGTTGCCCAAATGTCACACTCACTTGTCCATCTTCTCCCACCTCTCCAGTTCTTCTGATGATCAAGCACAGCTCTTCTACTTCCTTACCCACGTGTGAGTGAGCATCTTTCCCTCTCTGCTCTGTCCGAGATCCTCCAGGGGGTCTCCCATAGGTAGGGTCTCCTCTGTGAGTATGTGCAGGTTTAGACGCAAGCCTGTTGTCACCGCTGAATGGATTCTTCCTCTGATACTCAATGTGATCGTCTGCCCAGGTCTGCCAACTTTTCCTCAGGTCACCCACTGCACTGGTAGCTTTAGCACTTTGCCCTTTATCTCCTTCCATTTTTTGAAAATGTTTTATGGCACTCAGGGAGGAATGGAATCAGTGACTGGCTGTAACTGGGGTTCCTGTGCGCACTGTCAGCTGTGAAGGAAAAACAACAAATCAGCCGGATATTTTTTAGAAGAGTTTTGCCTGAGTGAGAGGCAAGGCTGCTGAAAAAGAGGTTAAATATCTGAAGATTTTTAAGTCCACTCATAATTCTACAGCAATGAAGAAAGTAAAAGTGATTCAGCTGAAATTCAGAGGTAATTTAGGAGCACAGGGCAGTAACAAGGTTACACACACGGTGCTCCACCGGTCCGCAGTTACCGAAAAAACCCCGCAGCCTCCGTGCAACATAAACATAGTGCAGTACTCACTCTTCTTGCAATGACGCCTTTTCAAGAACTTTATCCTGGTACCCGGCAGCCCCGCTGACTTCCCAAACCATCTGATGCAGTGCTGGCTGAGCTGGGGAAAGAGCAAACCATTCCCCGAGCGGCAGCAGCGGCACGCCAACCCATGCACGGGGGTGGGAAGCCTTTCTGCTGCCTGAACGCTGATTAAAGGTGGACAAATCCACGTCGTGCCGACGAGGTTCCCTCGGGCTGTGGAAGTTATTATGCACAGAAAATATTATCTGGAGCCAAAATGCCAATACATGGTGGGAGCAGGGGGATTTTCCTCATCAGGCACTGCAAGAAGAAGTAAAAATCCAGTTAGGAAGCGCGTCGCTGTCTGCAGCACCCTATTTAGTGAAGAAGACAAAGGCAGAATAGATTGTTCTCCCTTAAAAGGCTGTGCTGCACAGCCATGTCTGCCGGCTACAGCCCGCGGGCACGGAGAGGTGCGAGTGCCTCACCGCTCCCGGTACGCGGGCTGCCCACCCCCAGCGCATTCCACGCGCTTAGGTTATGGACTATCCGTGCAGGACGCGGTTATTCTGCTGAATTAGGGACAGCCTTTTATATACCTACAGAGATCTCAATGTGCTGTAACCACGTCTTTGCTGGGTCGTATCGTCCACCGGTTGAAATATACAAACCGGAGTTTCCAGGTAGCACATAAGAAGAGCTAATATTTTCACGGGCATTTGAAGTTAAAACACAGGATTAGAGCTGGATTTTCTACATTGGGAAATGGACAGAAATGCAAATTCTGAACAGTTTAACTACTGAATTATAGATCGGGTATTTCTGTATTTTGAAAAGATTGTTGTTTTAAAAATAAGATTTCATGGGTATTTGCCCGTACACATATATTGGTGATGTGGCACATGAACCCACAAGCAGGGACAGGGTTCCTGAAATTCCCCAGTAGAACGTGCAGGTCAGTCAAAAACCCACTTGTGTCGCGTCTGGGTCTAGAAGAGTGCACGGGGTGAGCAGAGAGTGGTAACACGATCGCTACAGAAGGGAATTGGGAATAATAAGCAACAGCGCACATGAAATAATGGCTTTTCATTCACGGTCTCTCACTTTAAAGTTGAAACTCGTGATTGTCATATGATCCCGTTGTTATATTTTTTGTGAGAGAGGAAGGTGGTTAATTCTAGCTTCCTGGATAAATTTAAAGTTGAGTAATTACACTTTGTGTATATAAACTCCCCTGAAGGCTAAAAAGGCTAATTTTTCTTCCTTTCCCTCCCTAAAAGAGTTAAGTAATGTTTTTAAGATGACTCCCCACATCCACACTAACAAACTGCTTAGTTCTCCTCCTGTGGCATTACAGGAATGTATGTTCCGTTTCCAAACACAGTATCTGAAAAGCATTTTGTTTTTATGTCAGAATCAAATACTCTGTAAATCTTACCTAGTAACGTACATTCACTTTCAAACTACATTGAGCAACATGTATACACTGCCAGAGATTTTGCATGGATCCTCAAGCCAAGAGCAAGAAAAAAGCCAGGGCTTTTGTTAAAGTCTTCTGTAGGAAACAGTATCAGTGAAAAACAGGTATTCACCTTGTGAGAACAGACAGCAGTGCCCCAAAGGTAAAGCAGTGCAGATAAAGTAAGCAAAAGCCAGTTTCAAAGAGATTAAGCTTAAAAATATCAACAACCTCTTCTAAGGAGTTCCTAAAAGGGAAGCAATACAGCTAAGAAATTTAAACTGAGATAGACTGGAAAATTAAAAGCAGACTTCTTTCACTAAAGCTCTTTCAGCAATTCCAAGATTTTGTAAGCAATCTCAGGCTTGCAGGGTTTGTCAGCAGTTCAGCAAGGTGTTTATTGCTGTGTCTCAGCACTCAACTACTGAGGTGAACAAGCCAAATCCACATCTACATCTTTTCTTTCTCTTCAAGGAAAGCTCAGGTTTGGCTGCCAGATCACTTTAGATTGCTTTCTTGTCAGTCATCAGGGGTAAACTTCACAGTAACCTCAGTTTTGATTACTGCAGGGAGGGATAACTAGAGAAGCTGCAGGATGAGATTATGGAGATGCATAAAGAAGGTGTCCTGTGCAGTGCTCGCAGGTCATGAGCAAAATTTAGCCATCTAGAAAAAGAAAGCTGTCCAAAATCAGCACATGAAACACAAAACATGAGTTCAGTGCTGAGCCGGCCTGGTCCTAATAAACAGCTTACCAAAATCTGGATAAGGCAAACCTTTCAGATCAACACAACAGGGAGATCAGTGACTACAGGATTACAATTATCAAGACCAGATATTAAAATAAAATATAATCCGCAAGACAAACCCCTTTTTGCCCCTCTGCTGGACCGTCACACCTCTGCTCCTTTCCTGGGAATGTGTTTCTCTGCCTGCTGCGACACCCACGCCGCCGGCGCTGACCTCCTTCCCATGGAAAAACGAACGCGACTCCTTTGGCACTTGTTAATGTTATTTAATGCTCCAGATCCTTAAATGTGTCCGGGAGAGGCCGCAGCGCGCCCCTGCCAGTGAAACACCCCTGAGCGAGCGTGTCCCCAGTGTACACGGAGTTATTTATAAACCATACGCAGGCACTGCTGTAGTGACACGTGGCGTGCGTGATAAAGCACACCCAAAGTACAACTACAAGGAGGACGAGCAGGAGATGAAATGAGCTGTAATTCCCGAAGAGCTCCCGCAGCCCCATGCCTCGCTCCCGGCGCTGCAAGGGCCGCGGGGGTCTCTTGCCACACGCCCCTTCCCGGGCTCCTCCCGCCGCTCCCGCCCCTCCCGCCCGGCGGCGCATGCGGGAGGCGGGGGATGGCCGGACATGGCGCTGGCGGCTTCGGCGCTACAGCGCTATTTGCTGCTGCTGGCGCAGGAGCACCTCGAGTTCCGCCTGCCGGTGAGGGCTGTGCGGGGCTGGGACCGGGGCCGGGACCGGGGCCAGGGGCAGTGGCCGGGCGAGGCGCTGCCCTGCCCTCCTCTCCTTTCCCCTCTCCTACCTTCCGGGGCGCTCCCGGGCAGCGCGGCCCCGGGTGTGCCCGGGGGAGCCGGACCCCGGCGGGGATCACCTCTGTCGGGGAGAGCCGGGAGCGAGGAGCGCCCGGCACCCCTTCCCTCGCCGCTCCCTGCGTCCTGTGCGAAGGGATCCCCAGGCATGAGGTTCCCTCTTCTCCCTCCTGCCCCAGGCTCACGGGGAGCCGCCGCGTGGTGGCTTTAAGGCAGCATTCCTTGCCGCTCGCTTTTCCAGAGCCTCTGGCTCTAGGAGACGTTGCCAGCAGAGCAGCAGAGTACTCGGGGGTGGCAGAGAGAAGTGGAAGCTGGGGTTACAAAAATGGCTTCAAGTTTTTGGCTTCGGTGACTTTTAGAGTTTGTTGAAGTTACATGTTCAGCTCCCGCCACCGTGCCCTGGGTGCAGGGATGGCTGGTGCTGCCCTGGGCACACGCGAGGTGCCCCTTCGATGGGCTGCCCGGGGGAGGTGGTGGGGACACCGTCCCTGCAGGTGTTCAAGGAAAGACTGGACGTGGCACTCAGTGCCGTGGTCTGGTTCACAGGGTGGTGTTCGCTCATCGGTTGGACTCGATGATCCCAGAGCTCTTCTCCAGCCAAACTGAGTGTGTAGTTCTCTGTCCCACGTGTTTATGGAGATGTGTAAGGCAGGAGGGTTGCGGGTGTCTTGGTCTTCAGGAGGAGGATTTGGGGAGCAGCAGGGATGGGGCTTCTCTGAAGTCCTAGGGCCTGTGGCATGACCGGGATCGAACAGAGGTCTCCAAGGCCTTGGTGGTGTCCTGGTTGTGAGGCTCCCTCACACCGGCAGCACTGAGGGCTGCTTACTTTCCGCTTGTGATCCTGAGTGTTTGTTTCCATGCAGTTTGTAAAGTTGATTTGTGATTTTTTTTTTTTCCCATGACAACTTACAGAGTTGTTATACACCTTAACAAGTTTTGATACCTTAAGGTTTCTTGTAGGCACCATGTTGAAGAGCCAGTAATATCTAGGATAGTATGTTATTGTTTAAAATAGTGCTGAAATAGAGTTATTTTGTCAGAATTGGTAGGTTATCATTGTGCATGTTACAAAATGCTTAGCGGGTCTTGAGTAATTTATTTCCCTTGTTTTCATTAAGTTTTTTTCTGTGCATTGCTTTTTACTATTTGCTTTGTGGGACTGGAACTTGAATTTATGTATTTATGATCAACCTGATTTTTCTTTAGGCAAGGTCATCAGATGAAGTAAAAAGAAGATGATACATATGTAACATAGAAAGTTTTTAATACCAAGGTTTTGGTGACACTTGGTTGATATAGCTGCTCAAGAAAGCAGAGCCATTTCCCTCTTCTTGTATTGTGGTGACTGCTCCGCTTGTTTGGTTTTGTGATGAGCTGTGTTAGGGACATGATTTGTCAAAAACTTTATGAAACAAGCAAGGACAGATATTTTAGCCAGATGATCTGCTGATCCTGGCCCTGGGTCAGTGTTGGTAGTGAAACTCACTTTTATGGGAATTACTCAGGAAAATATATTAAGAAGAGAGTGGGTAATATTGTAAGAGGAATATTGTTGTGAGAGTGTAGGATTGAGCAGTAAAGATTCTGATGAAGGAGAAAATGCGAAACGGTGGGATTTAATTACTGAAATTTGCCTGACATTTGCCAGTGAATTCTGAGAAAGCTGTTTTTATAGCAGGAAAGTCTTAATTTTCAGTTCATGAACAGTATATACTACCTGAATTTACTTGTGAACTTCTGCCCTATCCACCATCTGCACTAGAATTTGTGTTATGCTGCCCTTGCTTTTCTTTTTTTTTTTTCCTTTCTTTATTAGTTAACGTTTCTAAAGCCTGACCTTTAAATTTTCACTTTAGGAAATAACATCATTGCTCTCCCTTTGTGGTGGACAATTCAGTGGCGAGCAGGAAATTCGTGTAAATGTAAGTGAGGACCAAATATTTTACTTGAGTGTGTGTATGGTGTGCAAGTATGTTCTTTACAGTATTTTTGTTAATTGTAGGTAGCTGAATAAATATTGAAGTTTCTTAGGAAAATCAGGAATCTTCCCAAAAACTAGGAATTCTCAATTTCAGTAAAGACTCAGAACTGAAAAAAAGATGCATATTATGCACCCTCCAGATGTCTTCACTTACCAGCATGAAAAGAAGCAGTGCCATCTGCTGGGAGGCTCTTCTTGCTTTTTAGGATAGCTAAACCCTGAAAACACTCAACAGCAGTTTGGAATTGGTGTTTGCCTCTAAATCAATGAGACAGAGGAGGAGTGCAGCTAGGAAGCTGTATGATTCTGGTCCCAGTGCTTGGGCAGAGAATGTTATTGGGATTTAGTTAGTGCTTGTGTGTAACGAGGTGTTTTCAGTCTTTAGAGGATGAATAATCCAGAGAAGTGCAAACAATATTTTGCCAAGTCAAAATTATGTTGGAAAAATTTAAGTACATAACAGAATTTCTCAGACATTCAAGCTGAGTAAACAGTTTTGTCTCAAATTAATTATTTTATACCCATGTTCTGTGTATGATTAAAGTTAACAGATTTATTTTTTATTAATTTTTTGATCTTCAGTATGCACGTTCTGTTTTTATAGAACAGAATTGTGTAGTTGTGTAATTCATGTGACATCCTCCAGCTAGGTATTTGCATCACGTACCTTCTCTTGATTGCAGTCTCCATTTTGGATTCTCAATATTCCTTCAGAAGAGATGGCAAGGGGACTAATGAAGCGGACAGTATGTGCAAAGTAAGAGATGAAAAATCTTGTAAATAATAACATAAGTTGTGGAATTTTGTTCTGTTACATTGTGGCAAATATCAGTTTTATATGGAGTCATAAGATAAAGAGTCTCTGATTCCCTCTAGAATTGAGAAGATGTTACTGGAGCCTGTAGGACTCTTGTAGAACAGATTACATAGCGTGCCTGTCCTCTTTACTCGGTGTATGATCAGTTCAGGGTCTCGAAATGGTGTTCTTCACTCCAGAGACAGTACTTGTAGCATGACTCACGTTTTATGTGCCTTGTATAATGTTGAGTTAGTGGCTTGTTCTAAAATATGTATGGAATTAAAAGATAAAACCAGTGATATGTGAAAACTGACAATCACTTTTGGAAGGGAAAGGGTATGTCACCCTCCCTTAGTGCTGGCATCTGAGCCTTCAGCCCAGACTGCTGCAGCAGAGGTCCTTCTAGGAAATTCAAGAGCACAGGAATATGCTGGAGAGTGATTGTTCCATCTGGTCGTTTTTAGAGGTGTCTGAATAACATGCTTTCCAGTGAGGCACGTGAGGGAGGCCTTGAGGTGTGGTTCAGGATGAGAAGAAGCAGAGGTGTGTTATGTCTCTCTGACCGTACTAAATTTCTGGTGTTTATGCTGTGTTCTTCAGAGCTTGGGCCCCTCTGCAGAGTGTTGCATAGTCCCTGTTGAGTGCTTATTGTGTCAGGTATTCAGTTTTACCTACAATGACTTGGGCTCTCCTCTCTTGCCTAAAGAATGGGTTACTGCACTTGAAAAAGCATCTGTAGGGAACTAAGGGAGTAAAATATGACAAAACAGCTTGCAGGTGTTCTGCACACCGTGCTTTCTCAGCTAATGTATGCTGATCTTATGTAGAAAGCATAACTAGCCCATGGTTTATTTTTCTGGCCTACTGCTGGTTGTGGGGAGATGTGTTAGTTTTAGAATAAGGTCACTGGAGCACTTCCATTGCACTGCTAATCAGTATGAAAAGCTCTGAAGCTTCTGGTGCATGTTACCAAACAAAGAAAAGCATCAGTGAAATATCAGCCTAGGATTAAAAATAAGCCTTTCCTTGTTACAAACAAAAATTAAAACATTTGCCAAGACTTAAATGCCACACTTTAATTCTCCATAAATTAAAGCCTAAATAGGTTGGCCAAGAAGGTTAAAAGGAGTAAGTATCTGTAAGGCATTTTCCCTGCTCTATGTGACTGCACTCTCAAAAACTTTGTAATTTCAGGTCTATATTTGAACTGTGGGGCCATGGAAGATCTGCAGGGGAGCTCTATGCATCTCTGAAGAACTATCCAACAGACAAGATGGTATGCATATAAAGAAACTGGATAATAAGGCTGCTTAAGCCCACTGAATAGCACTGCATCTGTACTAATGAAAATGTCTTTGCCTCTTTTTTTCAGCTTCCATATCTACAGTCAGACTCTACTTACAAAGTACATATTCATACATTTAATAAAACACTGACCCAAGCACAGAAAATAAAAAAGATTGATGTAAGTAGATGGTTAAGAAATCTTTGTTTAGTTTAATCTATTCATGTTGTTCTTATTCCATGCTATCTGTGTATTTAATTTTGGGTTTCTTGAAGATTTTAAGGAGGTTTATGGCTTATGTCTTATCAGGTCTAAATGAGATCTTTGTGTCTGAAATAACATTCCCTCAGAAGTCACGACAACTTCTTTTTTTTTTCCCTTCTTAACCAACTGTGTAAGGCATATTCAAAGCCAAACAAATTCTACAGCTGATTTCAGCCGAGTGTGCTGGGGAAACTGAAGCTTATTGCTCAAAAATACGAGATTCAAATGGCTAGAGTTAGGTGCTAGATTTTTGGAAAATCTGTTACTTATCTCCTTATTAGGCTTTTATTGTTGAAGAATGTGGAACATTCTGCAAGCTGTGGATTGTGTGCTGATCTCCTGTTCTGTCATCATGCTCTTGTCTGCACTTGTGCTCTCCCCTTAACTGTATCAGTATTTTAATTAGAAAATTGTTCCAAATTACTGTTGATTTCTGCTCTTCCACATTCTATTTTGGCAGCTATTTATTACATTTATTTCATTTACAGAGACTGAAATTATCTGTATTAGTAGTAGCTGTTCTTCCCCGATAGTTCAGTTTTTGTGTACATGAAATAAGGCTGAGGATGTAAATTGTAGCAGCACATCACTGAAATTTCACATCGCATTGTTCATCATCAGTGTTGTTTTTATAACTTGAAAATTGCATAATTAATATGCACAGTTAATTTCCTCTAAAGTTGAGTTCTGTTCAGTTAATAAAACGTGTTATGGTTTCTGATTTCTAATCCTTAATCATTTGAGCTTTTTTTGTTTACAAGAAAGGCATTTCAAAAATCCAGAGAAAATTGAATATACTTTTTAATACTAATATACCATTTCTCACAAGTGAAATTGTGGTTTGTTGTTTTTTTTTTCTGTTTTTTTGTTTGGTTGGTTTTGGTTTTTTTTTTTCTTGGGGGAAGGGACCTATTTAAAAGAAATTGACGCTGGGTTTTTTTTGACTCTGTTTTTCTTTATTGTATAGGCCCTTGAATTTCTGCCATTCAAAGGAAAAGTAAATTTAAAGAATCCAGAACACATCTTCTGGATTTTGGAAGATTATGGAATGAACCCAAATGATGTTCCAGAAGAGCCCCTTCATCTGTATTTTGGTAGATGGGTGCGTGAGTATGCTTGCTTCAGTTCTTACACGCTTGTGTTTTCAGGAGAATGTACTTCAGTTTAAATGCAAAAAAATGTTTTGACTTTTAATAGAAGCAGAAAATACAGTTGTCTGAAACTGTCATTGCATAATGCTCTGATGCAAGTCTTGGGAGTCCTTACTGTGACTAGGAGAAAGTGTCTTTACTGAACAATTTAGAGATGGAAGAAAATGAAGTTGTATCTGGGAATGCACCTTTGTCTTGCCATCCACTGAGAGATCTCAGCACAGCAGTGAGACTGCACAGCTGGGGTGGCATGTTACATTTTTTTGGACCCAGCTGCATCTGAAAGCACCTGTTTCAAGCACATGGAGAGATGTACAGAGCTGTAGGTGGCTAGTGGGCCTGCTGCGTGGCATCAGCCCCACTGGAGTATTCTGTAAGTGCTTCAAGTGATCCTTGAAGGTGACAGGCACCACTATGGAAAGGTACAGACTGATCCCTGAGGCTTTGGACATCAGTGAGTCCAGCCCACAGGCAGGTACCTGCCTGAGGGAACACCGACAGTGCAGAAGAAACCAAGTACAAAAACTGTCTGGAGCATCTCATCTGTGGTCTTTACTACAAATGTTCTTGCCTGTTGGCCATATGCCCTCTAAACCTGCTGCATTATTGGGATGTCCTGAGGAAATCTGATCTGGTCTTTCATGTTTTTGTGAGGAAAAAGTGGCTCCTCAAAGGAGGGACACTAGCCACTGATGGGAATATGTGCTTGCAATGTCCTGGGTCAAGGGCAGCTGGAAGGAGGGAGAACCACTGCAGAGGTTATACAGCCATGGTCAGTGGCTTGTGTACAGGAAAGTTAGAGATTCAAGTGATCTGTTAGGGCCCGTGAATATTCTCCATGCCGGTGATTAACGTGCAAGCACCCTGGGTTGTGGCAGTGTTGTGCAAAACATTGCAGCTGTTGTCCCATCTGTGCTGAATTCCTGAAGTGTTTAAAAATGTGTAAACCAACCTGAAGAAAAGAGGCAAGTGTATTTTGTTAACCTAGTAAGACTGATGCTGAGCAGGGGTGGGGGGGATAGTGTTGGGTAGTGTTTGAATGTGTTTTGTTCTAGATTGCTTTGGTCTTCTCCAACATACTTTGGAAGTCTGATGTAAAAATGTTAGCATTTGGTATTTGTTTGCTTTTCCCTTAAATTCTGATCTGTTAACACTATCCTAAATTTAGATTTTGAGTGGGACAGCAATGCCAGTGAAGAAATTCTGTATGACCCTAAGCATGCGTGTGTGCGCACGCATGTGTTAATGTGTACTTCTAATCCTCATATTTTTGCAATCCTTTTAACTCTGAATTGCCAGGAATTATTTTTCTGATACTTAGAATAATAGCAAAGTTACTCTAATTGTAATTTCTTTGAAAGAGTTTTCCCTCTAAAATGTTTGTATATTTTTAACCTCTGTCTTGAAGAATTTATCTAGGTGTTTGAACCAAGATATCTGTTGCTTGGAAAGAGGTGTGTCATATTTTCAGATGTCAGAAAGCAAGGTGATGTGTTACAAAGTGAAGTTATGTGGGTTTGGATGGTGTCACTTAAGCAGGTGTGCTAGCGTGTCTATTTATATCTCGTACCCAGGACCTAACAGGGATTTTAAATGTTTCAACAGATTGCAGATGGCCAAAGAGAACTCATTGAATCCTACAGTGTAAAGAAGAGACACTTTATTGGAAATACAAGCATGGATGCCTGCCTGTCTTTCATCATGGCAAACCACGCAAGAGTAAAACCCAACGATGTTGTGTATGATCCATTTGTTGGAACAGGTATACATATTTTTTTCAACTGGTGGGAAAAACTGGAAGATTGTGTTAGTGCTTGCACCGCTCTTTTGCCTGGTGCCATGGTTTCTGGTGCTCAGCTGATACTTGAGATGATGCCAAAGGCAAAATGGTGTTTATAAAATTGATGGTTTGTTAACCTGAAAGGGATTTTGGGGGAAGGAGACCAACTTCCAAAGATGTAAATAGTTTATTTTGCGATTCTAAAAAATCTGTCTTCACTGTTGTGTTTTATGCCACGTGGCTTAAACACCAATCCATGTGTGTCATGGACTGCTTAATATCGAAGTGACCAAGAATTGGAATTTGGCTAAAGCACTTCCTGCAGTCACTTTCAGGGTATTAGGAAGAGCAGCGTTTTAGAGCTGGCTCTTTAGGGGAGTGCTCAGGGCACTCGTGGTCGTATAACACAATATAGCAACAGTGAGGTCATAGCAGGCTTTGAGGAACACATTGTTGCCATTACAGCCTGTCTTCAGGATAATATTGCTCACACAAGATATCCTTCCCCTGCTGAACTTTTCTTATCTTAGCCAGGAGGGGGAGCTTTTATTCCACATATTACTGTGCATGGCATAGAAGTACTTTTTGCCTCAGGGAAACTCAGCTGTACATGAAGTAGCTGATCAATTGTGTCAGATTGTGCCATATAATTACAGCAGAGTGTATTGTGTTAAGCTACCTGTAGTAGTTTCCTCAAAAAGATAACAAAGGCTGTGTTTCTGACCTGGATTTTAGAATCCTAGAATAGAATCATAGAGTATCCTGAGTTGGAAAAGATCCACAAAGCTCATTGGAATCCAACTCCTCTCTGTGCAGAGGACAACCCCACGAGTCACACCATATATCTGAGAGCATTGTACAAATATTTCTTGAACTCTGTCAGGCTTGGTGCTGTGACCAGTTCCCTGGGGAGCCTGTTCCAGTGCCCAGCCACCCTCTGGGTGAAGAATCTTTTTCTAATATCCAACCTAAACCACCCCTGACACAACTCCAGGCCATTCCCTCGGATTCTGTCACTGGACGCCAGAGAGAAGAGATCAGTGCCTGCCTCTCCCCTTCACGAGGAAGTTGTAAGCTGCAGTGGGGTCAGAACTCAACTTTAGAGGAAATTAACTGTGCATATTAATTATGCAATTTTCAAGTTATAAAAACAACACTGATGATGAACAATGCGATGTGAAATTTCAGTGATGTGCTGCTACAATTTACATCCTCAGCCTTATTTCATGTACACAAAAACTGAACTATCGGGGAAGAACAGCTACTACTAATACAGATAATTTCAGTCTCTGTAAATGAAATAAATGTAATAAATAGCTGCCAAAATAGAATGTGGAAGAGCAGAAATCAACAGTAATTTGGAACAATTTTCTAATTAAAATACTGATACAGTTAAGGGGAGAGCACAAGTGCAGACAAGAGCATGATGACAGAACAGGAGATCAGCACACAATCCACAGCTTGCAGAATGTTCCACATTCTTCAACAATAAAAGCCTAATAAGGAGATAAGTCTCCTCCAGGCTGAACAGACCAAGTGACCTCAGCCACTCCTCACGTAGCTTCCCCTCAAGGCCCTTCACCATCTTCATTATGGTGGAGGTGAGGCTGCCCCAGAGCAGAGCAGAGCTGGAAAATCCCCTCCCTTGTCTGGCTGGCGATGCTGTGCCTGATGCCCCCCAGGACACAGCTGGCCCTCCTGGCTGCCAGGGCACTGCTTCAGCTTGCTGAACTTTAATCAAGGTGACCACATGTGAGAAGCATTGATTTAAAAATGCTTACATTAATGGGAAGGTGAAGAAAATTCTCTGCAGAAATCACTTCAGAGAACTTAGGCAGAGAGAAGACAACACTAGTAGAGTCACTGGTAGGATAAATTCTTATTAGCATGTGTCTTCTCTGTGCCGTAGAAAACAGAGCATGGATATAATATTTTCAGAAACAGAAGGGTTTGGTGAACTCTGTTTTTGTCTTAGATTTTTCTTCATATATGACCTGATTTTTTTCATATGTAATAATATCTTACGAAATTTTCTCCTCTTCCTTCTGCTTGTCCTTTGAAAGGTTCAGGAAATTCCTCTACTTATCGCTGAGCAGTTGGTTTCATTTTGGTGTCTATGGCTTTTTGACTTACTGTAAAAATCTACTAACTTAAATCATGAAAAAAAAATCTGAGAGCATTCTTTCTCTTGGGAGTGAAAATTGAAGAAAAATAGGGCAAAGACAGAAGAAGAAAAATTGCATAGAAATGGTGAGGCCATAGAAATTCAAGATAAACGTGTTTCAGTTCAAAAGGTAACATATTCAAAGTTCTCCCCAAATTGCCTCGTGGTTTGAATTACAATTTTAAATTTTTTTTTTTTCTCTAGATATTTCTAATATAAAGGCTAGAGATTAAAGAGGACACTGGAGATAGTGGGTGGCGTGCCATTTGTCAATAGAGTGTATTTATGACTACTTAACAGTGGCTTTTGCACTTCTATTGAGTAGACCCCAGGAATTTCAGTTGTCTCTTGAGGACCTTCAGAAGACTTTCAGGATTGTCAGTACAACAGTGCCCTGTCACTGGAGTTTCTGGGAACTGGTTTGGAGTTGAGAGTGATGCAGTAATTTTGAGCTGATAGGTTTGGAAAAACATATATTTAGGATCTGAGGAGCATTTTGAAGAACTACAGTTCAGATTTCCTTTTTGGTGCAGCTTTGTTACCTGGCTGTGTTTCTGCCTGTTTTTTTTACAACCAGGTAAAAAGTAAATAGTACCAAATCAGAATGGGCTTGCAAAATGGTTCTTGATTGTTGGAAACAAACTATTTTTTGCTGCATAAGCCAAATCACAAGTCTTTCACGTTAGTGTAAGAGTGGACAATTGCCATTTGTCCCTGGAATATAAAGTACTCTTTGCCCAGGCTGGCTTTTAGGAGACTTGATTCCCTTTCTTATTGTTGAGCAGAATTGGAATGGGCAAGAATGTGTTTTTAACTTCGATTAACTCTTTAGATATTCTTTCCTCAGTGTTGGGCAGAAGGAAACCTGGAAGCTTCTGGAAGAATAAATCAAGTCTTTTACCTGAATATTTTGTGCTTCCTCCTAGACAGTCAGTTCAGGTTATCTCAGAAATGTCATTGGTGGTACCTTTGGAAGACACTTGTGATACTGCGTGGTTGCAAATGACAGGATTTTTTTTTTTCTTTGAGATCCTGGAGGACCAGACCTCCTCTGTGCTGAAGAGGTGGAAGAATAGTGTATATAGAAAGGCATGAAGTTCTGTGCCACCATCGTTCTGCTAAAAGTCACCAGGGACAGAGTGATTCCCTGATTAACCCTTTGTATGCCTCTGTTTCATGTACTGATCAAAGGGCTTGCCATATAAGAGTATTTAACTATTCATGTGTGAACACAATTGAACTAGTACAAGCTGAGGTTTATTAAAAGCTGTAAATTCATGATTTCCAAGCTTCTTTTTTTTGCCTGTGATTAAAAATATTCTTAGATGGGCAAAGGACTTTCTTCTTACTTTTTTTATAGGACTGGGTGGTATGCCATACTTGGGGTCAGGGCTAGCTAAATTTGTCTTGACCCTCTGGATGTATTGCCCATCTGTTCTGAGGGATTGCAGCCAAGAAGGGAAATGGGTGATTCCTTTGGGGTGAGTAACCTTGTTTTTCCCTGATCCATTTCACAAGAAAAAGCAGAGGAATTTTAAAAGTTCTTTTGTTCTCACTCACCTTTGGTTTTGGTAGAGTTTGTTACCATATGGTGTAGAAGTTTTCTGGTGCGCACAGGGGCACATTAGGGATTTGCTGGTGCTGAGTGGGTGGCTCAGGACAGTGCAGCCACCTGAGATGCTTCTTTCCATGCTCCTGGTGGATGGGAGAACTGGTGTCACCCCCCCAGCCAGCTTGCACATTGTCAGCCCTTCATCCTGCAAGTCATCCCTTTATTTAGCAGGACTGTTGACATCAGTGGGGTTCACAGCCTTGTTCTCAGTTGCTGTTCTGTTCTAAACCATTCTGGTAGCCACAGACCTCTTTGTTAATAACTTGACCACGCAGGTGTCTGGTCATCTTCTGCTGTCTGTCCATTGTTTCATTTAGAAGCTGTTAAAGAGATAATGTAATTTATTCTTTTCTATGGGCTGTTCAGCTATTGTCAGTTTCAAGGGGAAATCACACTTTTTTGGTAGGGTGTTTTTTTCTTTTTTAATTAGGAAGGTGGGTTGCAATAGCAGTGATTAAAAAAAATGGGTTTATTACAGAATAAGTACACTGGTAAAACTACTGACAAAATAGGCAGCATACTCACAGAAAAATGCATTTGTATGTAGTTTTCACACTTCAAAACAATTACAGAAACGTTTTTGATATTTACATTTGTATGGCTCTTGACCGTTGTTTCTTACAATGTGGGAATAGCCACCTTATACAAGTTTGATTTTTAGACACAGTTAAAGAAACTGACTTTGAGAACAGACACAGTAGCGCTGCCATTTGTTTGGTGATGGTTTTTCAAATTGTTTGACAACAATTTGAAATTCTGCTCCTTGCAAATTGGAATCAAAACTTTTGGTTCATGTAACGATTAAAGGATCTTACTGCTTTAAAATACAGAAAACCATAAAAAAACTCCTGGACAGTCTTCAGAGATAAGGAGTGACATAGGGCATATCAAGATAAGGAAAATCATGTATAGCAGACAAAGGACTTAGTGTTACTATGTCTGATTAAAATTACATACTGATTTTAACTGGTTGATAGTTCTACTTCTTTTTTTAGTGTTTGTTTTGGTTTTTTTTCCTTGGCTCTAGTGTGCTGCTGGTGTAGACTCCTGAAGTTCCAGAGGAAAAAATCCTAACACAGGCAACATTTATGACAGAAGTTTTATACTTTTCCTCTTTTCTTCCCTGTATAGGTGGCCTTCTAATCTCCTCAGCACATTTTGGGGCGTATGTGTGTGGCACTGATATAGATTACAACACAATCCATGGATTAGGTATGTTACGTATTTCTAAGGCACTGAAATCTTACTCTCTGGAATTTAAGAATACTGATGGTAGCGGATGATACCTAGTGGATTTTAAAGCAACATTAATCTTCACAGGGTTTACTTGGTCATACTTATTTTTATTCACCAGTTTACATGCATTCTTGTTAAGATACTATCTTATTTTTAAGCAGGAAATATTTTTGAAAAATAATAATGAAAACCAAAACAAAATTCCAAATAATAATTAGCTGTGTGCTCTTTTAACCTGTGATGTGGGAAGCTCCTCATAACCTAACCCAGGAACCCTAATGTCATTCTTACTTCTCTGAAAATATGCAAATTATATTTGACCTAGTGGACAGGATTGTGACTGATGGATGGAGAGAGCACCTTGCAAACCATCATTTTTGTAAATGTGTTCTTTGACACCCTGTGCAAACGATGCAGCAGAACTTTTCTCATGTATTTTCATTTTTCCTTACTACTTGTGAAGTTTATCGCAAGTACTTTTGACAGGTTTTTCTGGTGGCATTTAATTATTTTCCTTTAATTTAAATGGTAGAGTATATGAAAGCTTTTCTTATATAATAGTTTCTTGTTGAGTATGCTTTTTTTTTTCCCTTTCCATTCCCCTTCCCCTCCCAGGCAAGGCAAGCAGAAAGAATCAGAAATGGAGAGGGCCAGATGAAAATATCAGAGCTAATCTCCGACAGTATGGTTTAGAGAAATACTACCTCGATGCACTCGTTGCTGATTCTTCAAGACCAATATGGAGAAAAGGGATGTTGTTTGATGCAATCATTACTGACCGTGAGTTTGTTACTGCCTTTTGTTTCCCAATAACAGTGACTAAAACATTATTGCCTATGTACATTGATTAGATGTCTGGACGAGTGCTCAGGTCTTCAGCTTCCATGTTTCCGAAGTTGACTGTTGGGAGCAGCACTATGGAAATTGGATCTGCATTTGACGTTTGCATTTATTTTAAGGATAATTATAAATGTGTAACGAAGCTGGCAGTGACACTTTCTTCCATGGAGAGAATGTTATGTTCACCAGCAGAAATCAATATGGCTGAAAATCATCCTTCGAAGTCTCCTTCAGTAAAAGCATAACGTGATTGATGCATAGAGACTTCTTATCAGAATGGTCTGTATTGCTGTTGGCAGCACATTGGAGTCTGCCATGCATCTCTGATGGACTTCTGGAGACTTGTGTTAAGTGCTTAATGTAATGCTTCCAAAGAGAAATTTTAATGTGTTTCCAATACACATAGCTACTGGAAGCAGGAGCAGTTTGAAAGGATCCTCTGGTCTTTTAGAAACCTGTGTACTAAACACCATTTGTCTTGTATGAGAGGGAAAAGAAACCAAGGGAATAAATGAAAGACCTTGATACAGCAATTTCTGATCTCAGGTGCTGGCTCTTACAATGACACATTGATATTAATTAGGAACAGGAAGTGTGACTTTTCTTTGTGGATTGCTTGCTAAGTTTTATTTGGCCTGTTTGGCAAGAAGACAGTGTAGAATATTAATATGGACTTAGAACTGAGTGTGAAACAATTTGTAAAACTTCTGCAATGGTTACATTGGTGCTTCCATGATGCTGAAACGAGTCTCACAAACTCAGATGTTTTGAACATGAAATAAGTATGTTACACTAGTAGAAATGTGCAAAAGATGTATGAGAAATAGCATTCTCTGGTTCTTCTTATGTGTGAGAATTACCATTTGTGAAATGTGCTGACAAGAAATTCCAATATACTTCATTTCATTTTGAAAAAGGTTGGTTAAGTGCTATAGGGGACATATTTGTATCTGTCAAACAAAAAAGGATGGGATTATTCACATGTTGGAAATCTAAGGAATATCTTTTAACAACACAGCATTGTCCTTTGTCATGTAGCAAATGTGTAGGCTGCTAGAAGCTCTTACAGCTGAAGGGATTTCTTTGAAACAGTTTTAAAATAACTTTTTGGACCAAGAAACTTTCAGTAGATCTTGAAATTTGCCTTACTGACTTTAACTTCGTAAAAGCTTTCCTTTTTTTTTTTTTTTTGACTTTGTATAAGCCTCAGTTTGTGCACTGTTGTGTATATATGGTGTAATTTTATGTTATTTGGATAAAGGGTGAGGCTCTCATCTCTGCATTTTGCTTTTGCTTTGTGTAGCACCATATGGTATCAGAGAAGCTCCTCGCAGAATGGGATCACAAAAGGAAGCAGTTAAGTCAGTTGAAAGAAGGTAGGGAAGATGTCTCATCTGTTGTAGAATATAAATGTCTTAATGGAAACTCAGTTGCAGTTTTAGAATATTTATTATTTCTTGGTTGGCTGTCAGCAGATAAAAAATGGTAGCAATTATAATTAAAGAAGAAAACCCCTTTTTGTTCTGTTTGCAAAATCACTATGTCACTTCCTGAAATCTTCTCGGTTTTGTTCTCCCTGCTTATCCTTTGCATGTGTTCAGATTTTGAATCCTATTTCTCAGCTCTGTGAGCCACCATTACCTTGTATTTCCTATTCTCACAAAGTTCTCTTTGGTCCCTGCAGGCTGCAAAATTAATCTAAAATGGAATACCTGTAATTTTACCTTAACCTTTTTTCTTTTGCATTTTCCACTGCTCCTTTCTCTTCAGAGAATCACAGGGCTTCTCCACTGCCTGGCCTTCCTTGCTTCTAACTTTTACTGTAATTCCTTTAGAAAGATGCTGTGCAAAATAACTGTTGCCAACATACCTGTGATTCTTTAGACTCATCTTTAATACATGTGGAAGTCAAAGAGACAGTTACAGGGGCACTTGAGAAGTTGTATTCCTCATAGGAGGAGTTGTACTCCTGGATTGTCCTAGGTAGCTGTGCAAAGCTCAGCGCTTTTGTGGTTTAGTGTATTGTTTTTCTTTTATAACTGTTATTATTAAAAATATAGGTTTTACCCATGCTCTTGTGTTTCCTTACACTTGTACATTTTTTGTTTAGCACAGAAAATCACTCCTTTGTGTCATCCAGTTACCATCTAAGTGACATCTTTTTTGACCTCTTGAAGTTTGCGGCAGAGCACCTGGTGATGGCAGGAAGATTGGTTTACTGGCTGCCCATATACAGGCCTGAGTACGTACTGTTGGTTCCTGCGGTGTCGTGTGTCAGAATGGGTGCTGCATTCTCACTGGGCTTTCCTTTGGGACACAGTACAGCTGGAGCTTCAGTAGTACCAGCACTTAAGAGTAATGCGCAGACCTCATATTTTAAAACTTTATGTGATGGAAACCACATTTTGTAACGAAGCTTTTGAATGGAGGTAATTCCTGACTGTTACCAAGCAGAAAATGCCTTTGCCTGTCACTGCAAATGCATGTCCAGTGGGTTGAGGTTTAAGCTTAAAAAGTTAGACTTCCAAGGTGCAGATAGATTTCTAAGACAGTAGAAGCAAGGCTGGTATTAGTACATGTTTCTGCTAGAGTAGCTGATAAAGGTGTGTAAAAATCATCCTTGGTTCTTTGGGGTTTGGCACTAGTGATTTAGCTTTCTGCTGAGAAACAAAAGTCGAGTGACCAAGAGATGGCAGTGAGAGGCTGGAAGCATCCGGGAGCAGCCCTGTTAGGGACGAGAGAGGCCAGCAGAGACTGCGGGATCCTGTCTGCTCTGTAGTGCAGCCTGGGATCAGAACTGAGTTTTAAGGAAAAACAGCTGTTTGCATGCCTTATTTCAGCATCTCTTAGATTAGGTTTGAGGGGGTTTTTTGTTTTGTTTTTGTAAAAATTTTTCACTGTAAAGCGAGGAGTTGATGTACGGTAGCTGTTTCAAAGTTATTTCCAGATACAGATGTGCTCTGAAGGTGCTTTCTACAGTGTCATATATTTCTATGTACAGTCAAACTGCACTGGTATATAAAGTGGTGGTTGTCCCTGGTTTTGCCATGGAAATGGCTTGTGATAGTCCTGTATACCACATGCTGTTTTGAAAATTTGGAAACCAAAAGGAGCCATTTCTGTTACATGCTTCTGTAACAGGAGAGTGCACTTAGTAGTTGACACTTTTTAGTCGATCATAGAATTGGTATCGTTGGCCTTTTTTCTTGTAAGACAATTCAGAGACAAAGCAATGAATGCCACTCATAGTATTATAGCTAATTTTCATGTCAATAAAATCTGTTTGAAATCACTGAACTTATTTTGTTCATCAAGATACGAGAGTTTTTTTGTCTGCTCATTGAACTTTGGTAAAAGCATGCTTCCTCACTACAGCAGTGTAAGCTGTTTCACTTCAGCTAACTAGGGAACTGCATGTTGGAGATCAACTTCAGTTGCTGTTTTGGAGAGGTCTAGTTGAGTTGCCTCTTAAAAAGTGAATTTGTGCATCATACTGTGAATTGAAATACTGAAGTTTCTAGAATTAGCATAGAATAGTAGGTTAGTCAGTTTATTTTCAGCTGTAATAATGAACATGGGGCATTAAAGCAAGTAAGTAGGGGGAAGAGAAGATACTTTCTACCAACATGCTGCATTATCAAATATCCCTTGGCAACACCTGCCTTCAGTTTCATTTTTTCAGGTCTTTGTATATTACCTTAAATTAAAGCTGAAACTGTATTGAATTGGATGTTTGTTAAAACCACTGCTTCTGAATTTCTTACTTGTTTCTGAGTTTCACCTGAAAGAATGTAGAAATACATTCATTAATGCTAACAGAAAAGGCTTTTTAACAAAGTGATAATGATCTCTCCCTCTTCAAGATAGCATCTCACTCCAAAGTTTACTCTTTCAATCAGACATTGAAATCATTGTTGAGTCCAAATACTTCTAATTCCATTAAAGTCAGCCTTCTGTATGATTATGGAGAGAAGCTTTTAAAATGTTGTGGCAGAGTGCCTACCTTTGTAAGAGAAAGAGACAGTTTGGTGGTACTAGATGCATCAAAAGTCTCGTGTAATAGAAAAAGCAGTTGCGAATTAATTTCATTCTCCTTTGTCAAAAGCATGTTCTGACTTCACCTAGCAGAATCAGATAGTTGTTTCTACACAAGAAGTGACTGAAAGGTAGTTTTGTGGTCTGGAAATTTTGGAGCAAAGCAAAGAGGCAGTACTGTTTTGAGTTTTTTCTTGTTTGCAGATCTGTATTTGGTATTGAGTTACTTGTTTAACAGTTCACTGTTACCTTAGGAAATGCCAAGTTTTCCACCAGCACCTAGATGGATCCTATTTTAAGCTGTTACATTGGCTTCTCTTTTTCCCAGACCAACACCTTTACTTTCATTCAGAAAATCCACCTCTTTACAGGAAAAATGCAAAGCTCCTCCTTTGTACCTTTTAAATTCAAATCATGGGTATTAAGTTGTTCAGTTCTGCGTTTCAGTGTCTGACTTCTGTTGACCCCCAAACATTGGAGAATCATAGGAGCAGGCATTTTGTACAAAATCATAGTCCCTAACAATACCAGAACCCATTTTCTGTGTTATCTTTTAGTAACTATTACATGAAAGCTTATTACAAGATCTAAGAATAAATGACTGATCTATGTTTCAGTATATAGGGAGGATATCTCATCTCATACTTATACTAGCTAGGTCGATACTTCTTGCTGCTGTAGTCCCATGCAAAGCTCTTTTTCTTTACATTTCTCTTTCAGCATTTGGAGAAATAGAAGGATTGAAAGCAATCTAGAGAAAGCACTTTCTATATAGAAAATAGTATGCTTATGAGGTGGAGCATTTAAAACACTGTAACTCTTGCTTCTATAGATAGCAGCAACATTGGCTTATAATTAAATCCTATCTGATGTTAAATGATAGTGGATTTTTTTTTTTTTTTTGCCATTAGAAAAAGTAATTATAATGAGATAAATTTGTAAAACCAAATTTTGAAGTTCAGGAATGTCACTGTCTAATAAGAGCTAACTTAATAAGATTTGAAATTGAAGTGCAATGATCTCCTTTTAGGGAGCCAGAGTAAAGTCTCTTAATCCTGCAACTTCATATATGTTGACTGTGGAATATGTTTTTAAAATCACAGCTCTGACTGGAGAAGTTATTATTCCTGGTTGGCTGAGATATTTTCTACTTCAAATTATACAGGCAGGCCTGTGTGTGGATACATTAGCATAATTTAAATACATGTAGAAAATGGGGGGGAGTGTCTCTTTACTGTGAGGTTGTAATTTATTCTACACACTGCATGTCAAGATGATTGGAATATATGATGTCAAAACTCTGGAGCACCAATATCTGAATTTATTTAATCAGGTTAAAGTGCATAACAACTTTCTACTGTGGGCCTTTTTGTGAAGAGTCTGTAAGAATTCTGTTTCAGATGCTAGTCTTCCACTTCATGAGTCTTTAGCACTGTGAATGTTTATTTCTTCCAGATATACAGAAGACATCGTTCCCCGCCATCCGTGCCTGAAACTTATTAGCAACTGCGAGCAGATGCTTTCCAGCCACACATCAAGGCGCCTCATAACCATGGAAAAGGTGAAAGAATTCAAGGTAAGCTTGAATTCTTGATTATATTGTGTAAAAAAGTACCTGTTGTGTTCGTGACAAGTTCGTGCTATTCAGCATTTGATCCTTGTTCTGTTACACTTCGATTTTTATGATCAGAGTTAGAGTTTTTGTAAAATTGAGTAGTGATTTAAGAGACTGTTCTGGTTTTAGTTTCTTTTTTTGTTCTCAGTTTTTGTTAAACTCTTCATCCCGAAAAAGCCCCTTGATAGTGTGAAAAAGATCTTTGAACTTAGGGTTGCTTGTGAATCCCATCCACAGAGGCTTTGCCTTAATGCCCAAGTTTCCATTGATTTCAAAGTGTATCTTGATGCCCAAGTAAATACTAAATACCTCTGTGGGTCTTGCAGTACAGGTAAACCTTATTTAATTCTGTTACTTCATCTTTAGAGTGGTACATTTTAGCTTTTGAAATAAAATTGAAGTTGTAGCAAGTACAGCAAAGCACACTGGCTCTTTTTTCTGTTTGTTTGTTTTGTGACACACTAAGTGCCTCTCCTGAGGCATTGGAACCAGGGAATATTGCATTCAGCTCTCCTTTCCATTCTTGCTACTTCTCTCACTTAATACTGTTAAAAAATATGCTAAACACATGTGAGGCAAATTCTTAATGAAAATGCACTCAGTGAGCAAGTGTTTTTAGTACATTCCTTGTCAGCTGGAAGAGCTGTTTCAGATGGCAGGGGATGCAGTCAGACTGCTGTTCTGTGTGGTGCTTGCACTTAATGACACAGCAGGGTTGCAGTGCTGTGCTCGTAATGCTCATGGTGACTGCAGTTCTCAAGCAACACCTGAACTTTTATAAACACTCTGTGTGTAGTTCAGCCTCGGAGCTGCCAACTTCACCAGTAGCAGACCAGGAGGGTAGATGATGAAAGTTTTTGACATATGTGTCTCAGGGTGTTCAGGGAGGTTTTTGACAGCAGTTTTATTGCTACCAGTGCTGTAGGGTAACACATTCTGATCTAAAAAACATATCCACCCTTCTGCAAATAGACTTTCGTAATTTGTTACTCTCCTTTTGTGCATCACCTGTTCTTCAGTACATGCTTTGACAGGTTCGTGTCTGGAAATGTTTAGCTCTGAGCACCTGAGACTAGTTGGCAGGCTTGCTGCTTAGATAAGACTGTGCAAGTGTTTACATTCAGTATTCCAGATGTCTGTTAGATAATTAAAAGATACCAGAACCTATGTATGATTTCTGATGATGCAAAACTTGTCTAGAGAATAAAATGCATGTTGTATCCTTAGCTACTGCCTGCTTGTTTTAGGACTTTGTTTTGGTGTCTGAGATTTCCCTACCCCGGTGTCCCTTACCTGGAACATGTTCTTTCCTGTCTTAATATCCTGAGCAACCTTTGAATTGGATACTTCTGACTTGCCAAATATCATAAAATATCATATATCAAATATCATAAAATTCAATAGTTAGAGTTTTGTGTGCTTTTCTTTTTCCTAAACGAAAGAGTGAATTTTTATGGATATGCCAAACATTTATGTTTCCAGACAGTTCCTGTCTGCTTTACTCAACTGGTTTGTAACAGGCCCTCAATTGCCTTTTAATTCAGCTTAGTGCAGCACTTGCAAGTGGCTGAGAAGTATTACAAATCATGTTACTGTTATTATGCAGTTCTTTGGTTTCCCCAGTGTTTGCCACCAGTAAGGAATTGCAGATTTCACAGCAAATTTTGATTTCCCTATTAACACTTCAAATAAACTCTTAACTGGAAATGAATTCAGTCAGTTGTTGAAATTGGTGGTGCAATTTGATTGGAATTGTTTGTAATAAAAAGGAGACCAAAGTGAAGGCAAAAAGTGAGAATGTCTAGGTGCAGTATTGATCTATCGTGAGAAATCATAAGCATGAAGATCATATGTTGAATTAAAAACTTCACAAAACTGGTCTATAACTCACTGTCTTGTAAGCATCCAGTCTGTTATTTTTAAGTTTACAGTGAAATTGTGCCAACTGGAAAAAGGTTTCTTCCTGAACTCAGTGTTGATAAGAATAGGCTTTTCCAGCATGTGTACAATATGAGCAGAGGAGTGTTATTTCGTTTTTAATATCTAAGGTTTGTTTTTTTTAATTACCATTTCAGACAACTTTTGCCACTGTTCCTCCTAGCACAGCCTTCACCCCAAAATACACACTCCCCTCCTGCCTCCCTCATAGCTCTTCTGTACACTGTCCCCCCAAAACCCGGGGTGGGTGGGGCAGGGGCAACTGCAGCCTCAGTCCAGAACCCTATGTTCCTCCCTCCCTGGAAGGCATCCCATTTCTTTAATGCCAAGAGAGATGCATAGAAATTATGTAGTAAGATGAAACAGAAAACTTGACTGAAGGACAAACTCTGAGCATATGATTGCCCAGGAAGGGACTATGAAGCACTAGGCACACAAACCCACCCTGCTGAATGGGTCAAGCATTTCTATGTCACATGGTCACTCCAGAGTTGTTACTGGTGTAGAATTTTTCCTACTGGATTTAGCAGTGTCTGTTCCTGGATATACGACCCTGCTGTCCCTGATTTGGTAACTGCTCCCTTTTGTTTATAGCTGTATAACATTAGTACAAGTGGTTTCTATAGCTGCTGTCCAGCACCAGATGTGGAGTGGTAGGAAGCAGTGATAAGGCTAGGAAGACTTCTTTTTAAACAAAAACTAAATGTGGGTAATTACCTTGAAGCTGAACTGGGGCATGCTAGATTAATAAAAATCTTTAGAATATCACTTAATATTTGCCAAGATTTAAAGAACAACAAAATTTTCTTGTTATTGTTCAGTGTCCCCTTCTCTTCCACCTCTTCATTATTTATTAGAGATCTCTAATACCTATTTTAGTGTTGTCTTCAGAACAAATAAATTGTTTAATTAAGATTTTTTTTCACAAGTTATTTTCTCTGTAGAGTTAAATGAAGCCTATCTCCTGATGTTCACATTGTACCCATTCAGCTCCCTGAAACAAAATACTGTAAGTTAGAATTTGTGTGGAAACCCTGAAATCCAGGAATTTCAGTTACTTTGATCAGTTCTCATGCTGCCTATAAAACTGTTTTGACTAGTAATTCTCAACAGTGACTGGTATCTCCAGGTAGTTCAGGATTTCGTATTTTCTTTTACCTTTTTTAAGGAGCAGTTCCCATTCTTGTTGGTGTTTGGGGTTTTTTGTTTGTTTTTTTAAGCAGTCACCATCTTTATTAGATAGTCATGCCTGTACAGGGGAGAGGTAGGGAATGGAACCTCTTAAACTGGAATTATTGTGATGTGGGCCAGGAACTTCTTTTGTAATCTCTCCTAAGAAATCCATGCCAGACTGCAGATCTCCTCTCAATTTAGTGAGCAGTATTTGCAGAGCTTTTGATGAGGCCTGGATTTTTGAGATGAGATTCTGCTGTGGAGTGGTACATCAAGCCTGTTTCCATCTGGTGCATGCAGATGCCCCGGTTACACCTGTGTTTTACTTGAAGTTTGTTCTTCTGCACAGCACATCCTCTCTTTGCCCTAACCAGCTTGGAGGTAGAGGAGAGGGTAGTTTCTTCCTTCATCCCTTCCCCCCAAAGCATTTTGTTTCCTATGGAATCAAGATGAATGTTTCCTATGGAATCAAGACATGCATGACCTCTTAGAGGTTGTGGGGATTAATTTTTATCTTAAAACATCTTCGATCCATATATCATTATCCTTCAGGGTCAGATATCCCATCCATTTCTCGAAATAAGTGAATTATGTAGCATTCTTGTTAAAACACATCCCAATGATATAAAAATACATGTTTATGTCACAGAAGGATTTCTGACCTGCAGTTTCAAGAGAAGAAAATGTGTTCTTTTCCTCAGAGTGGCCTGGAGAAGTGGGTACAGGCTGGCTGTGAGAGGACTCTGTCTTAAATCCGTCATGTTTCCTGCCTGTCTATAGTAGTTTTGTAATTTTGGTTTTTTTCACAAACATGTTAAAAGCCTGTTGTTTATCAGGCTGAGAATAGTCATGGAGATGGCAGTCTCTCACAGGTGACCAAAAGACAACAGACAGTACTGTGCCACAGTGGGTTTCCTGAAGTAATTTTCTTCTGCTATTTTCCAACAGTGCAGTATTTAAATAGAGCTGCTGCTACTGGTGTACATGCTTTACATAATAGATACCTACTTGGCACTGAACATTTAGCAAGTTAATTTAAGCTGGTGTCACATTCCTGATGTCTGCTGGGATAGCAGGTGTGAGCTACTTCACAGTAATACCTCATTGTGTCCAGAAGAGGGCCCTTCTACATGCACACGAGCGTCTTGCTTTGTTGAAAAACCTTTTCTTTCACTCCTTTAGAATGCTCATTAAGATATCCGAAGCTAGGAGAGGTGTTGATCTTGCTAGGTGAAAACCTGGAAAGGCTACAAAATAGCTGAAGGGAGAGATTGTCCACTAGGATTCTGTTCATCTTTGCATTGTAATACTTTCGTAATATGAAAATACTGACTGATATGATATGAAATATGAAAATCTATTTCCATGTTCCTACTAATGCTAAAGTATTCCACAGTAACTTTATTTTCAGATATAAACAAATGACTGTATGCTTTTTAAAGTAATGAGCCAACGTGTATGTTACTGCATTGGTTAAAAAAAATTGAGAAGAAACATGTGGTGGAATAGAGGCTTGGTTCTGCTGTGTGCTTGTTTTTATTTTGTCCTCGTACCCTTTGGTTGTTCTGTGTGAGGCTGCTTGTCACTGTTCCTTCCTGCTATTGAGCATAATAATAAACTGACATCACCCAGAAGCATAAAACTGTTTTTAGAAGTTGCCATCAGTTTTCTTTAACACTCAGATTAAAGTTTGAAGTAATGTTTATCTTACAGCGTTGCTAATGTTAGCTGACAAGTATCTTAATTGTATAAAGCCACAGTACACGATGAACTAAACCTTTGTGTATACAGTGGGCCAGTTTTCTAAACTGTGTTCTTGGCTGGTGTCAAATAGGTATTATGTGTGGGGATTTACTGTGTCAACTTTAACTTTCAGAAATACATGAATGCTGCACACAAAAAAATTTCTCTGAATGTGCTTCAATAACTGTAGGAACTCATTTTAGCCATTTGAGTGCCTCTTCTGTTTGTACCTGCCTTCCACAGGCCTCTGACTGACTGAATTCTCCAGACGACACTTTCTCTGGAAAGTAACCTATGTATTTTCCTTTACAGAAGTCTGTGTGGCATGGTACCTGTGCTCATTTAGTCGTGTAAGGGTGGGATTCTGGTGATGTCAGCTGAGATATTTTCAGTGACAAGTGTGTGCTGTTGAATTGTAGAACAAAAACCTAACTACTTTATCCTGGCGCGTAATGGTTTGAAAAAGTCTGAAGGCAAAGTGGTGGCAATACGTCCTGAACGCACTACCCTCAGTCTAATGTTTGCCTTTTGATGCCATGCAGGATCAAGATGAGAACTCTTACTTGTTGGATGGTCAGTATATGCCATACAGAGGACACAATTCCTTCCGTGAGAAGTATTTCAGTGGTGTGACAAAGAGGATTGCCAAGGAAGAAAAGGACAATCAGAAGTAAAATATTATATAAACAGATTAAAAAATGAGAAAAGAATGAAGACCATGTTTCTTTGTAAGGACATCTGGATATGAACATTCATGTGGATGCTTCAGAAAAATAAATACTGCTTTTAATTTTACAACAAGATGAAACCCACAACCAGGTTGAGAGCAGTTCTTTTTAATTAGCTTTGTTTATAGCAGATTCTATTGTACAAGTTTTTTGAGTCTTATTTAATTTATATTTGTACTTTCAAATACTAATGATGATTGACTAAAACCATTATTATTCTTCTTTCACTGTTAATGTTTACAAAAAAGTAGTAGTATTATTTGGCTTCTTAAACTGTGAACATCTGGCTGTTTTAAAAACACGTGGTGGTGATCAAGGGTTGCTGATTAAGAAGATCGTTTTCATTTGTTTTGTTTTTTTTGTAAATGGTGTACAATAAACCAAGGTTGGCGTGGGTTTTTTAAAATTGTTGCATGCAGTAATTGCTCGTATGAGTTCCACTTGCTCGGGCTGAGGTCACAAGTGTTCAAAACAAACAGCAAATGCAAAGAAACAACTGGGCCCATGCACACCCCACAAAAAGAAAAGCCTCTGTGATCTGACAAACTCTGGAGAGCCTATTAAACCCTGTGAAGCCTGTCCACATCTGAAGCTCATCTGTACCTTGGATTTGCTTTTGCATTCCTAAACCTTGAGTCTTGGTCAAGCCAACTTCTGCAATTTTTGGTTCAGAAATTGATAGTTAAACCAGTAACAACAACAGCATAAAATCAGTAATGGTTCCCTAATGGTATTAAGCCTAATCAAATCTTTGAAACCAAAGCTGTATTTGTTAAAGGGCAGACTTTGCTGAATCCACACCACGTCCATCATGAAAATACCTCATTTGAAAACCACTAAGCCCATTAATTCAGGATGTTAATGGCTCTCCTCATTTTGGTGGTCACATATGGTCACATATTCTTCAGCAGGGCCTTGGTGAATGCATCTGTGCTCCAGCCAGAGCAACCCTGCTTCTCAGTTTGCTGCAGCTCGCTGGCTGCGGTCATGTTAGAATCTTTGTAGATCATAATTTTTAAGTGCCTCTCCAAGGAAGGCACAGGTCATTGTGTGTATCTGATCGAGTTCATTAACTGAATTTGCTCTTCTGTGTATTGTGGTCCTCAGCTGCAGCAGGAAAGCTTACAAACTCAATGACAACTTAGTCTGGCCTTCTGGATCTAATCTGTGGTGTGTTAAAAAGTTCTCAAAGAGTGATTTATTTTCTGTGTTTCCATTATAAATCACTTTGTTTTGACACTTTTAATGTCAGCCATATAATAGTTGTTCTGGACTCAACTTGGAGCAAGATCAAAGCTCAGAAAATTTTTCAAAAGCAGAATGTGAATTGATCACTTTCAAATACTACATCAAAAACCTACTGCTTCTGAAAACCTGTCTTCGTTTCAGCATTACAATTTAGCATTCAGCTTTTATTACTTAACAAATTAAAATTAATTTCCGTTCTTCATAGGCAAGGATTTTTTCTAGTTGTATTTATTATGCACTTATATCTCCATTTTTGTGAAAGTTACCTTACACATGATCTAAGTGGTTATACAAGAGGCAAGGTAGTGGCAAACCTGGCTCTGTCTATTCAATGAAAATGATTTAGTTTATTTCTCCTCCACCTGGTCCAACTTCTAGTCTCTTCAGCAGTGGTGGTGTGGCCTCTGTTTAGCAGTCCATACATACCAGCTCTGTCATTACTGAAGGATACCATTTTGAACAGAAACTGTCAGTGCGTTTGGGGTACCGCGTCAACATTGGCTAATCAGAAATCGTTTAGAATTGAAATCAGATGTTCAAGCTCTGCTGATCCCCAACTTTAAAGCTATCATTTGGAAATATTCCTCGTCTTTAAATTTCTCCTTGCTTAGTGTGCACACTCCAGCCTGTTGTGCGTGCAGACTTCCAGAGCACAGGCGTTTATAGATCTAGAGCTGTGACACTGTCCTGGCGCTCTCCCTAGCGCTGGGCTCCCAGGCAGGATTTGGCCATCGATGGCCGCGGCTTCTGGCACTTCCCTTCACTCTGGTTCCATCCAGTCTCTTTCCATGAGGTTCCAGCTTCCTGTCCCTGGCGGGGAGCATCAGTTCATGAGCCCGCACTGAACTCATGCCGTTGTCATTCTCTCCTTTGGGGTGGTTTGTGCCATTTTCCAGTTTTTAAAAATAAATGTTATTTTTGGAGTGCTTTGTTGTGCTGCGGCAGATTGGATTGGATGGAGGGAGGAGCTGAAAACGGCTGCGGGGTCGTATGGGCAGAAGCTGTCTCTTGCTGGAGAGAGCAATTTCTTGAGGCAACAAAGGGAAAGAGCCCCCTTTTTACAGGATCCCTTTACCTGGTGGTGGTGTTCTGGCTGCGAGCCTCCCACATATCTATGGGAAGAGAAGGGGGAAAAGTAGCGGAAATAGATTTTCTGTGCATTCACTGTGTGCCCTACCTGCCATCTCTCTCTAATACTTTTTATAATTAGTGGCCAATTTGACCAAGTTTAACAGAAGGTCAAGGTTTGTTGATGTCTTACAGATAACGGAGCTACACTTTTTGTTGAAATAGGCAGAGGGATTGAAGAAGAAGACAATCTCTTCCAAGGAAAAGGCTGTAATATGAGTTCAACTCTCATTAAACATCAGAGAACCCACATGGAAACAAAACCCGGACAAAAGCTCTAACCAATTTTTTTTGTTTCTGCTGCTACAACCAGTACTGGCCCCGCTGCTTCTTGATCTCATTAAAACAGACACAAGTAAAAGCATACAAAAAACTTTTTTAGTAGGAACACAAGGGTCTTGGCCGAACTTCCCACTTCTACTCAAGATATGAAGCAAACTCACAGAAACTTAGACTCAGTAGTTTCTCCTTATCACTGATGAGAGGAGTCAAGCATATGTGTCAGCTTGGTGAACTTCTCAAGGATAGTGCAGCTCTCCCTGTAAACCATCCTAAGAAACTGACGTCTATTAATGAGATGACATCTGACTCTCGGTCCCTTCCAGCAAAGAGGCAATGTCCCCTCACTGGACATGGGCCTTCCAACAGCAAGGTCCCTCTTGAAGGTTGGTTTTGGTGGACCCTTTATTCCTCTCTGCCTGTTCTAGAGGGCTGGCAGGCTGTGGTGGAAGTCCTTAACAGTTCAGTGTCTCTTTCCATTAGACAAGCACTCAGCACTGTGACTTAACAAGGTCGCGGGTGTTCATACGCACCACAGCTGGCCGATGGCAGTCAAATTTTTGTGAGTTCTCAGTTAAGGCTCACCTGTCCAAAATTACTGAAAAATGGTGCTAAGAAGATAAACCATGGGTCTTCAGGCTGTTTTGACATTGGTTAAATGTAGAAATGTTACAGGGAGGATAATAATTCTGAGTCTTTGCTTTCCTTCTATCTCTGCTTTTTAAGATTTCTTCTTAATGGTTTTTTTCTAATGTCTCCAGGACAATTTCACAGCTTCGAGTCCATCAGCCAGAGAAGGATATCACAGATGGTAACCCTGTGACTTTGCACTGTCCTCTGGCCACAGGTTTTCCAGAGACAAAAATGTCCAGTTAGAGCAGGGAAGAGGGATGGGGATGATACGCAGTGGTTGCAGGTTTCCCTGTTGGACAAGAAGCAGCTCTGGGGTTAGCTGGCAGGAGGTTCAGCTGCTGGCTCGGCTCCCATCACCGCCATGTTTCTCTTTTCTGACTCTCCACCCCTTCATAGAAGCTGGGAAGAAAAATTTAATGTGTTCTTTCTTTGCTGTTTAGTTTGGTTTGCAGTTTAAATTGAGGTCCAGAGTTGAACAAGGCTGTCTTTTCAGTCTGGAAACTTCTTCCTAAAAAAAAGAGAGTTATGGATACCCAGGAAAATGAAGAGACCAGTATCCCTCTCTGCCTTTCCTTTTTGTTTGGTATTTGCAAAAAAAAACCCTGTTTCTTTAACCTTATTCTCTCCTATAATTGATTTTGGTGATCACATAATTTTAAAATGCAAAATATATCTTACCTGCCCCCATGCTACCCTTTTTAATATATTTATCTGATGTTCTCTTACTGGCTCAGTGGGCTGTAAAAATCTGTGTTTATGTATGTATCCTCACAGCTGTTTTCATCATAGTTCTCTGTCCTGGATGCTGTTACTTTGTACACCGTATTTTGCATTTTGTACTGCCTCTCACCAGTTCCAGCTCTCCTGAGCCTGTGGATGGGGAGGACACCACTCCAGCGAGAGGAGAACTCTTTGTTAGCCAAAGCACCTCCTCAGACCCAAGGTCCCGGAGAATGGCCGTTCTGCCTGGCTGCACTGAGGGCACTGGACCTCGAGACAGGTTTGCCAAGTAAGATCTTTTTTAACTCTGGTAGGTTGCATAAAATGAGGTGGGCAGCTGAAAGGTAAAATCCATTGACAGGAGGGAGATGTTGGTGTCTTTGCTGCTACTCTTGGGATGTTGGCTGACTGTGCACTCAGGGAGGTGCCCAGGAGGTGCTTCAGAGGCTGCTGAAAACCCACAGCAGAACAAGGCACAGGAGGCTTCCACTGTGTACGTCAGGCTTGACAAAGAGTGCTTTGAGTAGCAAAGTAGGATCAGGATATTTTGCTTCATTTAAAACTCCCCAAAAGTTAATTTTTTTAAAAATTCAGTGTTTAGGTGCTGGAAAAAGATGATTTTGTACAATGATATATTAATGATCATCTGAGATTCTAATCCAAATTTTTGTTGCCTTACATAAAAGGGGTGAAAATAAAATCTAAACATGTTCAAAACAGCGTAGTATCACTGTGGTAATTCTTTCCAAAAGGAAATTTTATTTGAAATTTTTTTCCAATGAAAATGCCACTTGATGAACAAGGATTTAAAATTCTGTTTTAAAATTTGTTCTTCATGGATTCATTCGAATAAATATTTCCTCAATAAAGTGCAAAATAGCAGGTCATGTTATTATGTGTAATGGGATAAGTAGTTAATTCTAATTAAATACATAACTCCTAACAGTCTCATCTCCATAAGGAGATAACCATTGGCAAAAGAGTCATAGTTAATCTCAATACTTCATTCTCTGGAAGGAGTCTGTCCCAGAAGATGGGATGTCTCTGACTGATGTCTAGAGATGGATGTTCAGTGCCATGACTGGACAGCCCAGAGTGTCTTTGCTTTATCCTGAGACTGATATGGAAGGTTTCCACTAAACACTAAGAATTATGCTGTGTATTTTGGAGGCAAAACTAATCCTTGTTCTATCTTTTCTTTTATTGATGTAGCACTAGGGGAAATGCAAGTGAGTAATTGCAGTACAGAATAAAGTTAGTTATGAAAGTTCTTAACTACTAATAGCCAAGGTTCCTTAAATACTGTGATTTTTGGCTAGGCATGAAACACAGCTATGTGGAGAAAATCCTGTGAGTAGTTGGATCTATTACAGAATCACAGAATATGCAGAGTTGGAAGGGCCCCATCAGGATCATCAAGTGCAACTCCTGGCCCTGCACAGAACATCCCCAAGAAATCACACCATGTGCCTGAGAGCATTGTCCAAATGCTTCTTGAACTCTGTCAGGCTTGGTGCTGTCGCCACTTCCTTGGGGAGCCTGTTCCAGTGCCCGACCACCCTTCTTCTGATATCCAACCTAAACCTCCCCCACCTCAGCTTCATGCCATTTCCTCCCATCCTGTCCCTGGTCACCAGAGAGACGATGTGCTTGTCCCTCCTCTTCCCCTCACAAGGATGTTGAAGACCACAATGAGGTTTCCCCTCAGTCTCCTCCAGGCTGAACAGACCAAGTGACCTCAGCGGCTCCTCATAAGGCTTCCCTTCCAGACCCTTCACCTTCCTCACAGCCCTCCTTTGGATGCTCTCTAATAGTTTAATATCTTGGTTACATTGTGGCACACAAAACTGCACACAATATTCAAGGTGAGGCTGCCCCAGTGCAGAGCAGAGCAGGACAATCCCGTCCCTTGCCCAGCTGGCGATGCTGTGCCTGATGCCCCCCAGGACAGGGTTGGCCCTCCTGACTGCCAGGGCATTGCTGATTCATGTTCAACTCTCTTTTGACCAGGACCCCCAGATCCCTTTCCACAACACTGCTTTCCAGCATCTCATTCCCCAGTGTAGCTCCTTACATTTACATACAGGCAGTCTTCTCCACTGATTTCTTTGTGGTTGTTTTCTTGGTCCGAATGTATGTGATGGGTGGAATGATGCCTCTGTGGTCACAATTCATAAATCAGGTTTGTTTTGAGGCAGTTTGCTTAAAGCTTTGAGGTTAGGAGTGCTGGGCAGGTGCAATGAATGGGTTTATTGCAGTAACAGCTGTGACAGAGACTAGGATAACCAGAATCATGAGCAGCACCATAGGACATAGGCTTCTGTCCTGGAGGGAACCTTATATCTCATTCCTAAACAGACTCATAGCAATTTAGGAGCATTTTGGGAAGTTCCTACTCTCTTCAAAATGCATGTCTGTCAGAGAATACTTGTGTGCCTTTGCTCAAGCCTCATTCCTTAACACAATACTCCCTGGATAAATTAAATTACATGAGAAAGGGAGATGGTTTGCTTAAGCAGTATTTGTTAAAGTTGGCATTTGCAAAGTGTCATGTTTTCGTCTCCACAGCTTGGAAAAGGAGCTGTCACAGAAGCGTGTGGGCACCTCTGGTCCTGTCCTTGCCGAGGAGCTGGTCCCAGGCGGTGAGAATGTGCTGGTGCTCACTGGGTGAGCACACACAAGTGCCAGGCACCACCTGTGCTTGTGCTGCCTCCCCGCTCTGGTGTTCCCAGTGACAAGCTGCAGGCTGAACTCGTTAAACTACTGCTGTTTGCTACGGAGAATGACCAGCCAAAAATCTGCACAGCCCTGTGCCACTGGGGCCAGGGGAGCCAGCCCTCCCCGCTCACCCCCAGCCGCCCTGCTTCTTTATGAAGCAAAGAAGTTAATTCGATAATAATCATAGAACGGCATTTTTAGCCTTATGTAAAAATGTCAAGGAAGACAAAGATAAGGATTATTTCTTAATTAAATATGGATTTTATTTTGGTTTTTGTTTTCACTCTAAAAGCAAACCAAAACAAGTTTGCGCCAAGAGCTGTTATATCCCACCCCCTTCCTATTTTTTTTTAATTGTATTTTTATATGCCTGGCAGAATTAATGATGAAAATCTTTCCAGCTGTGACTTTGCCAGAATCCCTTTCTGAAGCTCCTACTAATTTGGATTAAAACTGGATGGATGAAAGCCTCAAACAGCAAATCCTGGCAGTAGATTTGCTGAGGCCCCACAGCATATACTTCTCCAACTGTTCTTATCTTCTGAGGAAAAAAAAAAAAAAAGGAAAAAAAATAAGGAAACATAATTTTGTGATTACACAGTTGCTAGTATTCTTCCTGCCTTTCACCTCCCTGGGCTGGGACACAGGGTCCCACCACCCCAGTAGCCTGCTGGGCTCCCCTTTCCAGGACAGACCCCTGGCTTTTGCAGGGCGAGGTTTTAATTGCAGAATGGTGGGGTCTTTAAACACTATCTCATACCAGCTACACTAAGTGTTAACAGCCAGCCTGGATTTTAGAGAGAGCTGCTGCCCTGGGATGTAACAGTTCAGAATGGAAACGGTGGGTGTGCAAGCCTGTCATTGCAGGGATGTGAAGCCACCAAGCTTCCTGAGTCCCGGCTGCTGGGTGTTCACCTCACTTGCTTAATTCTAGCAGAGCTGGCGCCGTGTTGTCTTACTGTCCAGGCTTCCTGGAGCCAGCAGCTGCAAGCTTTCCTACTGCCACAGACAATTAAATTAATTTCCTTAAATTGGACAAATCGATCTCTGGCAAGTGGCCCATGTTCCTGCTCCTCTTCCCTCTCGCCAGGAGAGCCTTCTGGAAAATTGTGAGCTTACTAGGCCCTCGCTCGGTGTGTTCCTCCCTTCATGGCCATGCTGAGGCAGAGAAAAGGCAGTGCTCTGAACATGGGCAATGCCATGGGGTGCTGACAGCCTCTTCCCACAGCCTTGCCAGAGGGTGCCCTCTTCACCAGCACAGCCCCTCCAGGTGTGAGGCTGCAGCTCACAAAGGCATCTGAAAGCTACTTGTGAGCATGTTGTCTGAGATCCCAGTGCTTCCCGGAGGGGATGGCAGGAGCTCCTTGCTGCAGATGCTCCAAGCGCCTTGCTGGCCTGCCTGGAGCCCCTCCTGCACGGAGAAGGAACACGAATACTACCAGTTCTATTTATGGCATAGTCTGGTAATCATCAGGAACAGCAACTTTCCCCACTTGAAATTTCTGGCAAATCTGAAGATTTTGAAGAAAGTGGCCACTTCTTAAGAATTATGGGAGATAGTGTAGGCACAGCAGCATCTCCTGTCTCCAGGCTGTGCCTGCTGGCAGCCCCTCTGTTCTTCTGTGGGAGACCTGCCCTTTCCACTCATTTCCACTGGGCCAAAGGCTTTGTTTTTATGGGGTGTCCCCATTAGCTGCTGTTTTGCTGCATCACTGTTCAGCAAGTATGAGCTTGAGAAGCTGTCTCCAGCTGTTTTGAGCTTTTCTTTCCTTCTCAGGATGCCTTGAGGTAGGGGTGACTGTAGTCTCAAGGCGGCACCTAATCTTTCATGTCAGTGCCGTATCTCAAGCAGTTGTGTTAGTCTCCTTCCAGTCAGTGGAGAGGAGTAAGTCCAGAGCACTTGTCCATCTGCTCTTCTGGAGCTCTTGCAGGTGCACAACTCAGACTTGCTCATTTAGGAGCTACTCTAGTTGGTAATGTCTGGTTTTTTACTGAACTTCTTTGTTTACAGTTAGGCCAGTTAATTCACCTTCATTTCATACATGCATATAGGCTCCTGCTTCTGTTATGCTGGATAAGAACATTTATGACATAGTTTTGCCCTCTTCATTTTCATGTACTTTGTTCATCCAAAAATGAACCAACTGGGTTTTGATATTAAAGAAAAAACAATAATTCAAGAAACACCTGGGAGACCAAACACCCGAAGATCAAAATCTCTCCTGCTCTCTTGGCAGTCACAGAATTTATTTCCTTTTGTCCTTTTGTCCATCTTACCTGGTTTCTGGCTCATGATTTCTATGAGCTGCTACTTCTCCTTTTATCATGGGTTATCTAAATATTTGTCCAGCTAATTTTATTTCCCCTTTCACTAGATTGTTACTTTATATGTATGATGCTTTGGGGACCTGATGGGTGAGATACAAATCCTGCTTGGGAGTACTGGATTACACTTCATGAAAGGTTCTGCAGATGAGTTATTGCTCCGCAGCAAGTCCGCAGGCTGCGGTTTCACAAGCATGGATGCTAATGTGACAGTGCAGTGCTGCTGAAAGGAGTGGAGTGTGCCTTTTCCCTATTCCCTGGTCCTGGCTTTTCTCACCCTCTGCTCAGCAGCTACCCACTCCTACACTGACTGTGATTCTTAGTGGAGCATTTCTTGTGCCAGTTCAGCATACTAAGCCAGCATAAAACTGGTTATTTTGCTGAAACGTATTACCCCAAGGGAATAAATTTCCTTCTTCAGAGGTAAGCTCTTGGATCAGCTCATTGTGGTCATGAAGCCATGGTCTCTGTCACATCACTTCTAGACCTCAGGCAGGCTGTAGAGGCTGTGAAGCTCCTTGCTGAATTGCCCAAGAACCTTCTGGCAGAAGGTCACAGAGACCATGGATTCATGACCACAATGAGGTGATCCAACAGCTCACCTCAGAAGAAGGAAATCCAGCCCATGCCTTTGAGAAAAGGGAAGACACACTAAAGTGAGAAGGATTGCCTTTGGGGGTTGTTTATTCACGTGAGACTTAATGCTTTATTACATTTTTCCCTTAACTGAAGGGCTGTTGTGGCTGTTGAAAGCTTGCTTTCCTTCTTGTGATCCAGGGGCAAGGTGTACCAAAGTTAACACAGAGGAACCATGATGATCAGTAGTGGAGTTACAAATGGTCCATGGGATTTACCACCTTGGAGGGGCATAAAGAGATTTGCAGCCCTGCAGCATTTGCAGCCTCTCTTCAGATTTTGGAGGGTTTTAAGGTGTAGAGGAGTCCAACCAGAGTATGTGTCACACAGCAAAAATTTCCCTTTTTGGTGTGTGATTGTGGATATTTATTTATCAATTTAGTGCTCTCTTTTCTAATACCTCCTAATTACTACTTCTCTTTTCCTTTCAAAAATTCTCTCTCCAAGCTGATTTGGCTTATAATAGTTTCCAACACTGTGAAAGTGGCTCTTTTGGAACACAGTACATTTCTGCTTTGGTCTTTGGCCTATTTGGATTTGCATCTCAGTGGCTGCTGATTTTTACTGAGAAATCAGTCCTTTCCTCTCAGTCTGTCAGCTGAGGGGTGTCCTGGAATTCCTTTCATTTGGATGCTGCAATATATTGACCCAGGCATTTCAGAGATGCCTGGGTAGCTGGTGTGGGGATGTGCTGGGCTGTCAGGTTTTTTTCTCTCTGTGTTTTGGTGAGATAGTCCTTGTCTGTGTGGGTAAAGCCTGAGCAGCAGGACATAACCCAGACTCAAGGTGTGAGATCACTGACTAGTTAATCTCACCCTGAACAATATGAGGGAGCAGCAGTGCTGTGTAGCAGGTTAAGTTGGTTACCCAGCAAACAGCAGCATGCAGAGGAGTTTTGGGAGGTGTTTGGACTGAGGTGCCATGTGGGGATATTTGTACCACATAGCTGAGATGATGAAGTGGTACAAGAGTGACAGAGCAGCAGCTGTGACTGCAGTGGGTAACCCAGAGTTCATATCCTGCCTGAAGCAGGAAGCTGGTTTCTGTGTGTGAAATGCAAGAACACATTCATCTCTGAGGCTGGGAACATCTTCCTGTGTGGAATATCGGCCTTCAGGAAGGCAGGGTTAAGACTCTCTTTGCTGTGGCCTTTCCTTCTGCAAATTATATGGGAACCCAGAACTCCTTATCCTGCAACGTTTCCAAATACAGAGCTTACAAAGTTTCTTTATGTATTTATGTAAACCATGAGTTCTCAGGCTCTCAAGATAAGAAAGAAAACCACTGATTTGTTCAAGCAGATCTAGAGGAGGCCACAAAGATGATGAGAGGGCTGGAGCACCTCTCTTATGATGACAAGCTGAGAGCTGAGGTTGTTCAGCCTGGAAAAGAGAAGGCTCCAGAGAGACCTTCAGGCACCCTTCCGGTACCTAAAGGGGACCTACAGTAACAATAAAGAGGGATTCTTTATCAGGGAGTGTAGTGATAGGACAAGGGGTAACAGTTTTAAACTGAAAGGGGGTAGGTTTAGATTAGATTGTAGGGAGAAATTCTTCCCTGTGAGGTTGATGAGGCACTGCAACAGCTTTCCTAGAGAAGCTGTGGATGCCCCATCCCTGGAAGTGTTGTACGGAGCCTTGAGCAACCTGGTCTAGTGGAAGGTGTCCCTACCTATGGCGGGGGGCTGGAAATAGATGATCTTAAGGGCCCTTCCAAACCCAAACCATTCTATGTTTCTATGATTCTGTGATTTGAATGCCTTGCATTCTTGAATGCATTTGTCCTCAGAAGATCCTTATGAAATAGACATTATTCCCATTTTAGAAATGTGACTTGCCCAAGGCCATACATGATGTCATAGTGGAGCAGAAAAACGAACATCTCCCAGGTCTCAGGCTAGCTCCCAAACCACTCCACCAGCTTTTCTTCCAGGGCCAATCACAACCAGCTCACAATGCTGTACATCCACTGGGATTTTTTTCTGTGCTGGGAGATCAGGGAAGCAAAATGTTCTGGATCTGTAAATCTCAATCTGCATCTATCTGTGAAACTACTAATTTTGTAGGGTTCTGTTGTAGCATTTAATATTTTAGTGCTTGTGGACATCACTTGCACTCATTTGCTTTCTAACTGGAAAGAAGGGATGTCCCATCGGCATGTACTAAAAATACATGAAAGAAAGAATGATTTTAAAATTAGTGGGGACATTAATGGTGAAATCTAAAGTAGCTATCCACTATATATGCACGTTCTCTTGAACAAAACTGTTTGGTACCATGACCAAAAATGCAAGTGAATTTGTTAATTGCTGTTAAATTTTTCTGGACAATTAGTATGATCTTCAAGTAAAACTTCAAAGGTTGTAATCTGCACAACTGTTTTCATTCACTCTGAATTGTCAGTTGTAAAATGGGTACTCTTTATTTTATACTAAACTACAGCAAACAGATCAAGACCTAGGAAACTGAGAAAATCAATCCTTTATTTTAGCGGTTATCTTCAAAGCTTGTCTGAAAGATTTTTTCCACAAAAGCCCCATCTGTGTTAGGATTTACAAAGTAAAAAATGAATGTCTGTGATTGCTAACGTCAAGAAAGACTAATTTATCTATGGAGCATTGCTAGTCTGTGAGCACTGGTGGTGCTAGGACTAAAACACACTCATAGATTTTCATTAAAACTGGAATTGTTGCTTGTCCTCCACATCTAAACCAAGTGTCTGCCTTATTTAACTCAGCATTGGGCTGAGATACTCAGTATGAGAGACACAAGAATACCATTTAATTTTTAAGGAAGCTTTCTGCTATTAATGGCAGATCTTCATGGGAGTCATATGAGAGCGGAGATGTCATTTAAAACTTACTGTTCTTCTGTGTCACCTTCAGGCACATTTTGCCAGATCTGAAATCTAGAGCAGTGTTGACACTATTCTCTCACTCCAGAGAGAATAGACCATTCAATCCTCCTCCATCACTCAGCAGAGCTGTGACAAGGTGAAGAGAAAAACATCACAACATTTCAGAGAGTCTGTCTTAGCCCTCTTCACAGGATGCAACACATCAGCGCAAAGACAGAGGACGGGGTGGTGAGGCACATGCCTAGAAGATTATTTTCAAAGTTTTATGTTTGTTCTTCTAGAAATGAATTCCCATTCCATGATGATGGATATTTTCAACCTTAAAGGTAAGAATCTAGACTATCAGATTACTGGCTACCAGATATGGATAACTGATCGTGTTGGCTGTTCCAGCAGCCTGTGATTTTGTCTGTGCTTAACTCTGCCTTTCTAGCCTTTACTGCTACAGATGGATACTGGACTGCTGTTCCTAAATGAGGTTGGAATAATAGACTCTAGAGATGGAAAAATACCGAATGGTCCATTTCCCCATGGCTGCCAAACAGACTTTATTAAAAAAAAGCACAGGCAAATATCTTCCATCCAATATTTTACCATGAAATATTATACCTTCTTTATAGTCTGGGCTGAGAAAACAAGACTTAACAGCTCCTTGGCTTAAGGTTTTGACAGTCTGTAAGCTTGGTACCCAAGAATCTTCTGGTACCAGTCACCTTTTGCTTTGCAGATTTGGAGCACCTGGGGAGTCAAATAGGGCAGTTTGGTAAGTGTCCAACTAATCTGCTGTGCTAATACAAAAGTTCTGAAAAAGGAGGCAAAGAACATTTGTTGAATTGCAAACATGAAGCACCCAGTCCCACAAGTTGCTTTATTTATAACAAAGCACAAGGACCGTAGCTTTGCAGGAGTCCCTGCCATAGCTGCAGGATGTGTTTGCAGCTACAACAGCTGGGTGTGCTTCACTTGGACTCACAGCTGATCGAAGTGGGACAAAGCGGGTGCCTTTCTTCAAAATGATCCCTATCTGCTGGCTGTCTTATTGGACACATAACTGCACTGTAGCTCCTGAGTTTCTTTAGAAATGTTCTCAATATGCAATTCTATACACCACGAATTTCAGCATTCAAAGGTGTGCGTGTTTATGTGTGTGTTTTTGTAAAACTGGACTCTACAGAAGTACCTAAAATACCTCATTTAGGTTATTGAACCTGTAATGGAAAAAATGCCCTGCAGACACTGTTATGGTTTAATTGGGATTCAATTGCTTGTACTCTTTCAGGCTTTTAAATGAAAATATCAAAGAATGAACTGTAAAGCCAGATGTATATCTCCAGAGACTTAAATTGTCCAGTTGCCAGTGAGATGCTTTAATTCTCCTCCCACTTAGTAATTTTACATTGGCGCAAGTTCTCCGGATAAGAAAGGGCAACTGACCCCTCCCAAAATTACTCTTCTTACATCAAGCTGGAAACGATGAGATCTCACGAAATATGTAATCTCATTAATTATAAGCGTATCTGCATTAATGTCTTGGAGGTGAGCCAGAGGAAGACTTCAGTCTATGCAGTTTTGCACATGCTTAGGTGCTTAGCCAGGTTTAGAAATTATTATAGGTACGGAATTACTGATGACCAAGCTTTTCCACTCCTTTCCCCATTCCTTCTGCTCTCCTTTCCTCACATTGTTACTTAGATTTCATTTAGTTCAGGTGCTCTCTGTCACATGTTTGCCTGAAAAAAAATACCAAACCCACAACAAAACCCAGCCCCAAAAATTCCCAGGGCAAAGTCTGGGTTTTTGTTCTGAGTGTCTTTGTTTCAGACAGTGAGAAGGGGGTCCTGCTGCAGATGGCTTTGAGGCAATGTACAGCAGCCAGAGTCAGATGTCCTCTGAGCACCTGCCCAGATGGGCAGTCAGAGGGGAAGGGGATCTGTGCCCAGATCAGGCCACCACAGACCCCCATTCTCCCAAAGTCCCATTCTCCCCCCTGCAGTGGGAAGTCAGCTGCTTTATTTTGTGCTGTCAAGACCTCTTCTGTCAAAGCAGGACATTGTGCCTTGCGGTGCAGGGCTTGGAAGGACCACAGGGTGCCTTGTCCTTGTCTCTAAATGTGTCTGCTTCGTGCCAGTGAAACCACTTGCCCCTTAGCAGGTGCAGAGCAGCCAGTCTCTTGGGCTGGCCACCGGTGACCCGGGCTCTGCTGGTGCTCGCAGTTCTGGGAACACACTGTGGTTATCCAGTCAAGTAAATGGTTAGGGCCTCTACTTATTATTTGCTGTGCAACACAGCAAAAGGGTGGGGTAGGGATTCAAAGCCAAAGGAAACAGCATGGGTTTATATGAATTGGAAGGGAGTTTGAAATGCCAAGGTCTCATCTTGTTCTGGTTTCTTTGTGGGTTCACCTTCCTCCTTCCTATTAATTTCTTATGACAGAATGAAGTTTATTGAGACCTTTCATTTTCCTGACTCCTGCCCCAGAAGCAGAAACTCAGGATGAGGTAGAATCCATGCCAGCCTCAGTTTCTTTTCTCTTCTCCAGCAGTTGTCATCTGATTATTAACTGCCTCGAAATACATACAATAAGATATATATTGGAGAAGGAGATACGACGTATAGTTTCTACTACAATGATCAACATATACATGTTTATTATGGAAACCATGATCTTGCCTGTTATCATTGGTTTAAAATATGACTGATTGTTTGGACAAATCAGCAGTTTAGCTGGATGGCTGGCTAAATATTTTACGTCGTTTAAGAGTGAAGTAGTTGATTCTGATGATAAAATATGCTCAAATATTATTACGGTTGTGCGTTTGCATGAAAATTGAGGGGCAAGGTTCTGGTGTTTTTTTTTTTTTTCTTTTTTTGGCTGAGTTCTTGGTTTTCTTGGCCAAGGAAATTGTTCCACGTCAATCTGATTTGCAAGGAAATTGTTCAACAGAGACCTGTAACAGCTTGCTAGAGCTGTTGGGGTACTTCTGAGATCAGGGATATTTTGTTAGAGACAGAGGAAAGAAATTGCTTTTATTCAAGGGTCTAACTAGCAGAATGAACCTAAACTTGTTCTCAATTCTACTTGCAAGAGAAGAAATTGGGAAACCACAAAATAGAAGATCATTCATATACATTCAGCTCCATTTCTATTGTAACAAGGATCTTGGGAGAGGTCTGTTTCAAGGTTATATTTTTCCCTTTGTAATCTAACTTTGAAAATCATATGGCAGAGAACAGGGGGATTTGTAAAATTACATTTGTCTTTGAATATTTTGAATAAGGGTAGTATTTCTCAACCTTTCTTAATTGAAGAATGATATAGTCTTATAAAATCTGTGAACTTTCTGTTTCCCTCTCTTTGTTGGATAAAAGGGTCAGTAATAAGTAAGAAAACCTTTGGGAATCGAGTTAATCACTTTGCAAAATCCTAGCTTAATCTTGTAATCATACAATTTGATTATATGTATTGATAACAAAAATGTCTTTATGCCTGCCAATAGGTCCTGCCAACCCATAAAAACTGGTGGCTGAGTGACTGGCTCCCACTGTTTTCTCCAGCAGGTGGTGATGCTTCTCAGCAAACCCCCTTAGAAACTGTGGGTCTGAAACAAGGTGTCATCATTTTACCAGCCACCTCCTGGTGTCCTAGAAACCCTGGTTCTTTGTGGACCTCAAGCTGAGTAGCAGAGATGAAAGTGAGCAGAGCTCTGGCCTCTCACTTTTCTTGCTTTTCTCTCCTCTATAAAGCTTTTGAGCTTCATCTGGAAAAACCGGGGATGCATTTGTCTTGCTTCTTTACCAGGAATTGGGAAGCAAGTCCATTGTTTCCCAAAGAAAAAGAGGAGAACAATTCTAGAGCGGGAGGACAGTCTCTTTTCCTGTATTTTGCCTGGGAAGATGGTGTGCCTGAGCCTTGGAAAAAGGATGGAAAATCTTGAAGGAGGGAGAGTGCTGAGAAGCATTTAGCATGCTGTTGTCCTCAGGCCATGGGGCTGGCTGCAGAAATTGAAGAAAATGCAGATTAACTTGTTCTACAAACCAAAGACTTTCAGCTGCTTATAGAAGAAGTCCAAGGTGCTTTTTCAGCTGATGGCAGCAGTATCATCCACATAGCTCCTAGTGTAAACTAGAAATTAGAGTTTCTAGAGCTGTGTTCAGAGATCATGTGTTAGTTATACCACCTTCCACAGACACAGACTGGTTTTATCCAGTCTTCAGCTGTTTCAGATGAAATGATCTACTTTCTGTGATTCTTCCTATTGAAAAATAAAGTCTAAGTTGTTGCCTCTAAAGTGCTGCAGACCTAGAAGTACAACTGGAGATTTGAGTGTGCATTTCTACCTATGTCCTGAACATAAAAAGAGACAAGTCCTGCAAATGAAGTTTACTGCTGGCTCTATGTCTGAGTGGAGTTAAAAAGGAGGCATTACAGTAACCTACTATTTGGAGCCTGGCACCCATCATTTCTTAATCTGTCCCTGGGTCTGGTTATAATTTGCATCTTGAGCAATCATATTGCATTGTGCATTTGCATTTGTGTTTTCTTTTTCTATTGTTAAACCTGTTTTCATCTTACACATCTTCCATTCTTCTGCAGCCCATAGCCAGTGATAGATGACAAGGTTGAAATGCAGAAGGTCAATTAGATCATCCAGTGTCCATCTCTGCCACCACAGGATTATTGTTTTTGTGGTCTATTTGCTATTGTTTTGTCCGGACAATTGCTAAATAGGTCCTGTGTATTCGACAAAGTTTTGCCACCAATAATACTCCACATACCCTTAATTATAACAAGGAAGTAGTTTGGGGTACTGTTGAGAGGTGGGAGGTGGTCTCGTGTGGTCAGAAAAATTGTTTATTTTTTGCTTCTTTTTACTCAGACCAGTTTGGGTATGTTGTTTTGAAGCACATTCCATTAACTGGTAAATCAAACTACATCGCCAGCACTGTTTGAGTCCTGCTTATCTCAATCCTTTCAGCCTAGAATATTCACTTAGCAGAAAACAAGGTGGCTATTGGCATTCATCCTCATTAACTCAAAGGCTGTTTTGTTTATTGCCTGCTTGCATGTTTACAGTCATTCTGGGCAAAGAGGTTTGCAGTTTGCTTCCCTGTGGTTTCAAATTGCAGTGGGTTTATCTAGCAGGGAAGCCTGTCTTAAGGAGCCAGATAAGACACTAATGAAAATTACTTGCCTGCAGAAGGAAAGGTTCACTGGCAGCCACAGAGAGAGAAATCTGCTGAATCTGAGACTGGGAGTGATGCCACATTGAAAATGAGTTAGTGCACATTTATCTTAAATTTTAAAAAATCTTTAATACAAGTCTAAAGCATATATAATTCATGGCAATTTCAAAATGTGTTGGTTTTTTTCCTGAGGTGAGACTGTCAAGATTATTCTCAATTGGACAATAAGAAGTATATTTTAATTATTTTAAAGCAGGCTTCTTTAGTGCCTGAAGGTCTGCATACCAACCAAAATCAGTGGAGAGGTTGCTTGCAAGCAGTATACAGCTGTCATAATTATAATATTACCTAAATAGATTCTGCTCATGCAGAAGCATTTTACTGTTAGCTGCATAAAATCACATACATATTCTTTGGGATAGTTGTTTCTTGGCTATATCAGCTGATTTCACATTAATATTACTCTCGTACACTTAATAAGAGGGCATAAAGAGAAGGTTGATTTCTGACAGAGTTCTGATACAAAAGAAATACACAGCTGCACTTTTCTTCCCCAGGAGAGCAGAGTCTTCATTCACAAGGTAACAAACATAGGGGACGATAACAAGAATCTGTCTGTCAGTTTTCCATGCCTAATACAAGGGTGAGAAAATCCTGACAAAGAGCTGGCTATGAAACTTCCTCATTAAGCTTTTACAAAGCTTATCTAGATCTGCACATTTCCTGTGGGTAATACAGGCAGCTGTGGGGTTGGTGTGTTAGTGTCAGATGGGTGGATGTATCAGGGCACCTAAGTCCTGATTTCTAGGCACACTTGAAAGGCCGTGCTGTCCACCTAGACTTCTGTCTGTTGTCATGCTTATGGGAGCTGCAGCCTTGGTGTGGCCGGTCTTTTCAGAGCCCCAGTTATCTCTGAGTTTTTGCCGAGCAACTTCTAAAATGGAGCACATCTTCCCCCAACATAGCTGTTGGCCTTCACACTTATCCTCAGACTGGGCCTTGCTTTTGCAAAATGACATAAATTAGGCTTTTCAGGGTGTATTCATAGAATGACAAAATAATTTGGGTTGGAAGGGACTTTAAAGATCATCTGATTCTACTCCCCCCATTGGCCGGCACTCCTTTCAGTAGACCACGTTGCTCAGAGCCCTATCCAACCTGGCCTTGAACACTTCCAGAGATGGGGCATCCACAACTTCTCTGGACAACCTGTTTCAGTGCCTCACTACCCTCACAGTAAAGAAATTCTTCTACTATCTAATCTAAACCTACTTTCAATTTGAGGCCATTCCCCCTTGTCCTGTCACTAGGTGCCATTGTGAAAAGCCTCTCTCCAGCTCTTTTGTAGGCCCCCTTGAGGTACTGGAAGGTGCTATAAGGTTTCCCCAGCAGGATCTTCTCCAGGCTGCAGAGCCTTAGCTCTCTCAACTTGCATTCATACTAGAGGTGCTCCACCCTCTGGGCCTCCCCTGGACTCGTTTCTACAGGTCAACTTCTTTCTCATATTGGGGGCTCCAGTGCTGGACACAGACGTCCACGTGGGGTCTCACCAGAGCAGAGCACAGGGGGAGAATCCCCAAGCTGATGGAAGGCTGACCTGAGAAGTGGGGTATTTCTGGAAACTCATACTTTCCACTTGATTTGGAACAAAAATTTGAATGCCATTCTCTGATATCCTCTGTTGGCATTCAGCTTGCTGGTGTTTTAAGGTGAGCCTTTCTCAGCCTCTCCTGTTGAAGCTGCTTCTCCTTGCATAGTTGCTGGGGGAGGGAGAGGGTGCGGGCGAGCCTGCTTTAATGTGAGTGCTTGTGCAGCAGTCGGCACCAAATCCTTGCTGCAGATCAGGCAGCATGGGGGTTTGAAGCAGGTTTTCCTTCTCTGTAGAGAGTGATCTAGCTACTGAGGAACTGGATGCAATGGGAGGTGAAGAAAAAAGCAAAGTATCTTTCTGTGACAAAGACTTAACTGGGCTTGAACACCTTCCTTCAGGGGAGATTCAGGCTGAGCAGTGAGATATTTTTGCTGTCTGTGACTGTGGTCCCATTCTCTTCTGCTGTGGTTTCTCCAGGGCAGTGTAAATAACTTCATACTCAGCATGCTGGTTTCTAGGAATACTCTTCTGAGGCACCTAATTCTCCCTGGGAATTGTATCTTGACTGTCTAATTCTTGGCTGAGGAGTCTGCTAGGCAACAGGAAATCTGCAAATTAAAACATTGCAACATCTAAGTCCCTGGCTATACCCCAGCTTTGCTGGAGGACCAGTTTTCATCTGTTTGCCTATGAAAAAAATATACTCAGATGTATATCGTTTCTCTTGCATCATTTAAATGCTTCCTCATGTTTCCCACTGGCTATTATTTTTATTACCCACATGCAGTCACTTTGCTGCTTATTTTGTTCATTGTAATGCAGCCAGTAGCACTCTTGTTTCTTGATCCCCCAAAATGTGTGGTTGGAGGTCCTACATTAGCAAAAGTTGGTTGAAGTTAAGTGGGTGTAGCCCTCCAGCTTCTACTATTTTGTGGTAGGAGCTGGACCAGCTCATTTACTCAGGGCAGAGATGGACTGTCCATTCTGATTTACCAGGCTGGATGGCTTCTCCTGTTCCCTAGCCTTTTACTTGTCCTTATAAAGATGTTGGAAGGGACTGTGCTCTGAGTCACTTGCTGACAGCAATCAATATGATGCTAGTCATCTTCATGTCTTCTCCAATTTACTGAAAGCTCCAGGGTCCTCTCTTTATCAATCCGAGAAATATCTCTCTTCCTTCCCCCACAACATGAGCCCACAGCTCACTAACAGCAACACTAACGTGGTGTCAGGAGGGAGCTTTGCTGCTAGCTGCATCCTCTTTGAGAAGACAGAGTAATCCGTGGTTCCATGGCCAGAGCCAATAAATTGCCATATTTATTCCTAGGGATACATTTTAGTGTGGCCACAAGTGTGTGTGCCCTCTCCTGTTATTTGATACCTCTGTCCTTCCATAACAGTATGACGCTCAGCACTAAACAAGATTTTCTTTCAGATGATATGCGGGCAGAAATATGAGAATGAATCACTGATATTCTCTCTTGTTTTCTGATGCTGACACCATAACCCGCATTGCTCTGGGGATCTTTCACCAGCCTTCCACACCCGCATTTTAAAAAGCAAAGAAAATCTTACCAGAAAATCAGTGTTGATGTGAAGGATTTTTTGGCAATATACTACTGAAACTCTGGAGTAGGGAGCAGAGCACCTCTGCCTGAAGGTGTTTGGTCATCAGCTACACAGAGAATCAGTATTCAAAGACTGGCTGACTGGCTCACTGCTTACCTCTGATGGAAAAGTAAGGCACACCCTGAAGGGCTGAGAAGGTATTTTATAGAATCACAGAATGGGTTGGGTTGAAAGGGACCCTAAAGATCATCTAGTTCCATCCCCCTGCCATGGGCAGGGACAACTTTCACTAGACCAGGTTGCCAAAGCCCCACCCAGCCTACCCTTAAACGCTTCCAGGGATGGGGCATTCACAGTTTCTCTGGGCAATCTGTTTCAGTGCCTCACCACCTTCCTGGTACGTAATTTCTTTCTCATATCAAATCTAAACCTACCCTCTTTCAGTTCCAGCTCTACCTGCCTACCCAGTCTGTGGGACACAGTTTGAACAGACACACCCCTTTACCAGGGAGAACCAGGGCTGTTTAACCCACCCTGTCAGAGAAAAGGGGTTAGAAGGCTTTGTGATTGTGGACTTCAGTCTCCCCATTGAAGCTGTCATCTTTGGGCTCAAGGATTCAATTATCACATTCAGAGGAAGCAGTGGAAGAGGTGGCTGTCTCTCCAGGCTGCAAGACCTCTCTGGAGACCGCGGGGATGTAGTTCTCACTCTCCTGCTGTGTCAAATCTTTAAGACAAAGGCAGGAACGCACTTCTCCCCCTCCCAGGTGACTGTCACAAATACTTCTTTAGTTCGCATAATGCAGAGAGCTTGTATGTGAGGGAATGCCCTACAGAATGGAGGGAACACCCTGTTTTGGAGAGGTAGGATGTGGGAAGGGAGGAGACATTGAACTGAGAAGGTCAACATCTTGCAAGAGGAAGGTGAATCATACCTCTTTGTGCTAAAAATGTATGTAACCCATGCACACACAGAGTCACAGTGTTTCAGTTCTGCCTGCAAAGCTGCACGTCTGGTCTGTGTAGCTGGGAGACAGATAAATTCTGGATTTGGAAGGACCTGTCCTGAGCCACAGGAATAAAAGCTTGTTTACAGTGCACATGGTAAGATTTACTGAGCATTGTCACTATTAATAGCATGAACCTATGTAAGAATTTACTCCTTTCTAGATGACAGTTCCCTGGCCCAAGCTGAGAGTCCTGAGACAGTCATCAAGGACTCTGTTATGGATAACATATTAACAGCATTGCTTCAGATGACTTCTGATTACATCTCTCTCTTTGTTCCTTCCCAATTTTCCCAAGTCTGCTCATTTCCACTCTTCTGGCTGTTCAGCTGCCAAATTTCTAGTGTGATTGCATTCTGCCCCATAATGTAACCACTGCACCCGGGGCCAGCCATGAGATCCTGAAGAAAGGCAAATACTGGGTACCCACTTGGGTGGCACCACAAGCATCCCCAAGAGGATAGGGAGCCACTGCCTTTCCATGCCAAGAGGTGAAAGTCTGGCCCTGTATTTGTGTACCGGAGCTCCAGGCTCCTGACTGCTGTCACTGAGTGTTGAACCTCCCAGGGGAGCTTTACAATGTACATTGGCAGAGGGTCTGCTTCAGAAATTGTGTTAGATTTAAGGGTGCGGAAATTCCTTCATTATTGGAATTCCCCAAACTTCAGCAGTCAGCAGATTTCATATGCTAATAATATTTGTGACAACAGGGAACCTATGAGGAGATTAAAATAAGGCTGGAGGTAGAATTAACCCAAATTCTTGGCTTTTGTCAGTTACAAATAATGCTGCACTATTGAAATTTTCATCTTAAGGATTTTAAGAATAATGACACTATAGCCAAAGGTGATGGGAGCAACCTTGCACTGCTCTAAAAATTCATCTGATTAAACTAGAAGGGCAAGCTGCATAATTAGATTTAATCTATTCACAAAGTGGTGTGTAAAGTGCATTAGGAGAAATGGTTTTATTTCAGATGCCATCTAAAGCAACTGATTTTAATAATTGGACAAATACTGAGCCAAAGGCTTGGATTTTCTGTTTATCAGCAGTTTTTTGTTACTTCATATGTAAATTTGATAATATAATGAGTGTTGAGACCTAGTTTGTCCTTGAGCATACGTGCAGAGCTGGCTGACCCCAAGGACAGGAACAGGATATGTGCCTCCAAAGGCATCAGGGGGATGCTTCATTTACTTTACATAAATCTCAGTCTTTAGTGACTGGAGAGAGAATGCTCAAATACTTAAATGAACATTATTCTTAAACATGAAGTTTTAATAGTGCACCTTTTAAGTTTGTCATCAAGCTGTATAAATTTATAGCAGATGAGAGTCTGTGCACAATGCATTAACTGCTTTGAAGTGAAAGCCTGTTCCATGACTGAGGAATCCACCCTCCGTTCACTAGATCCCAAAGAAATCAACTCCCCAGCTAGAACTTGCTGGGTGAAACTAGTGATGACCAGGATGGATAAAAGTATTTCTACTGCAACTATCTGTACACACTTTAGGAGCAACAGCTTCAGCTTCCATGGTAATTTTTCTTTTAGCTTTCTGTCAGTATAATGAGGAAAGAAAAGTCTGGTTTTAACTACAGCACTAATTTTTTAGGCTAGATGTTAGTTGTGTGTCAAAACTGAAATCTTTGTTTGTGGAAGGGACATATGCACTGGACACATTTGAAAGCCTTAGAATTCAAAACAATACCAAAATGGTTTAAATGTGTATTTAGTCAAATATACTTTCCATAGCATGAAATGTGTAATAGAGCTGTTTCTGGTTTGATTTCAAAAAAGCTAGCTTTTGTTTTCTGTCTGAAACCGCACACCGTTGTAGTTGGGTAACTTCCTCACAGGGTAGGATGGAGGATGGAAAGGAGCCATGGAAGCATAAAAACCCCCTTGCAGTCTCCTGTGAAACAGCCAATAGAGGAAATCCAAGCATGGATGATCTTAGGTGCTTCTGCCGTCTGTGGTGGGACACCTGTGGGGCCAGCCGGGACAAGGAGCAGGGATGCGTCCCTGGAAGTGCCTGTCTCTGAGTCACTGCAGCAGCTGAGCTGGGGCTAAATTGGAAACAGAAATACATTGTCATGTCACCCGGATGCTCTGCCTCCAGCCAAATGGTAGACGGAAAAAAAATGCTACCAGATGTTCTTATGTTATTAATATTGTTATTATTGTTATTATAAATAATATTCCATATTGGCTGGCGTTCAGTCCTGGCCCATCTGGAGCGCACATGCTTGGGAGGAGAGCCCCAGCAGCCTGTGGCTCCCCCAGTTCCCTGCACACCTGTAAAAGAGGCTGGGCGGGCCCCGCTCCCTGTGCTGGAGGACAGAGGGTGCAGGGGCTGCCCTGAGACAGGGTGCTCCCTGCCTCGCCCCCTTGCCTCTGCTGGCTCTGCTGGCATCCCAGCAATGCTGCCTCAGCCAGGCCTTTTTTCCACTTCCCTCTTTCCAGCAGGGTGAGATCCTTTGCCCCACAGCTCTGCTTTGAGAGCTTTGTATCCATTTGCAACCCTGGGTTTATATGATGAAGTCAAGCTCTGCTGACGTTCCTCTTGCTGGACACTTTGCCGTAGGAGGTGCCAGTGTGATATTCCCATGGTCTGAAGCACCTCTGGCCAAGAATACAGGAGGCTAAGGTGCCACTTCAGTGGACAGGGGTCTGGCTAAACTTTCCTATCTAATATTAGACCAGAAAATCTTTAAAAATGTTCCAGTGTAATTGCCCCCACTCCACGTTAACAAAAAAATGGACTGGCTTTGTGGGTGAATATGGAGAGTATGGCATCATTCCAGTGTGGGTCTCACCAGAAACTTCGGCATATTCTCTGTCTCAAGGGTGCAGCAGCTACCAAGCACTGCATAATGCAAGCGCCAAACCATTGCTGGAGTGGAAATTATCCCATTATACCCATTTAGGCCAAGTGTGCAGGAATATGGGAATGAGAAAAAAAATTACTGGAGGAGGTGATGACAGTGGTTCATTAAAAATAATAAAATGCTAGGATACTATTAAGTGTGGCATACTAGTATTCGTATATCTCTAAGCCGAGGAAACAGAGCTCCAGTATAAATAAATTGAACTTTATAATGGACTTTTGTGGTCACACTAGCTGTGCAGTAGGACAGTGTATTTTTAATTATTACATTGTGGTGACATACAGAATTGGTAAAGCACTTCCCAGAGGTATGTGAATATGTTGCATCTAGATGTTTCCAGCCACCAAAAAATGAAGTACAACCCTCTGAAGGTCACACTTGCCTGAGATGGCTGTATACACCGTACATCTCCCTACATGTAGCTCTGTGCCCAGGCAGCTGAGGGCCCAGTGTGGCTCTCAGTCCCCCTCCATGGGTCGCAATTCCCAGCTAGGGGAGCACAGACCCACCTGTGGTCCTTGTACTCTTGGCTAGAAACAGGAGGAGTGCCCAGTGCAGATTCTAAGAAAGGGCAATACCCACAGTGGCTGGAGAATCTCTTCCCAAAGGCAAACCTGGACCAGGGACAACCTGGCCAAAATGACCAGCTGTGTTCTGGGTGAAATCTCAGCTGTTCTGCACACAGGATCTAGCTACAACCACCACAGAAACAGTCATCAGATCTGTCTTCAGTCACTTTGGGTCTCTATTGGAGCAATTCCTTTGCCATGGCTTCAGTAATGATCATCAGTCTTTATCTCTCTTAGAGCGAGGCTCATCCTATGCAATGAGATGTCCACACAATCACGTTTTCTGGACGGTGTCTCCTTTTCTGGCTGAAAGGTTTGTCCAGACAGAACAGAAGAGTTTTATGACAGTGGCCAGGGGTTTTCAGCCCATGCCTACGTGGAGATGTTTGGGCTTCTGAAAATGCAAAAACTGTAGGGAAAGGGCTGGGGTCGTGCACAGCCCCTCCATGCACACCATGCACTTCCCAAGCAGGGCATGCAGGTGCTGCCAGCCAGAAGCCCTCCTGGGAGCAGCGGAGGCCCTCGCAGGTCTGTGGCTGCAGACTAAGACCTTCATTCCTCTACAGACTAGCTTGGTATTTCTTCTTTCCTCCCACCCGCCTCCTTTTCCTTTTGCACCCCTGGGGAACAGAATCAGCCAAGTGTATATTGGTGGAAGTGGCTTTTTCAGACACCTCACATTCCCCCAGCATGCTGCTGGAAAACAAAACCGGTCCTAGTCTGAATCCATAACGAAACAGCAGGAAACCTTTTCTCTATTAAATCAACAAGACATTGCCACTGATGTGAATAAGTCACAGGCTTCATCTTGCCACCTGAGAGACGTCCACTCATCCTATGGAAGAAAGAGAGAAGCAATTAGTCTAAATTGTGGGCAAATGAAAAGATAAGGGTGTTTTCCCTCTCTTCCTTTCCCTGCTATTTTAGAACCCAGCAGTTTCCTGCTTCAAGTGGAAAATAAGGATCGTTACTCTATTCACCCTTGTTTTCTTTAGACGCTTATAAATCTTGCTAATTAGCTGTAGAAATCATAAAAGCTCAGCATAATGTTTTAATCATAAGCTCCTCAGGACACTGATGTTCATGTTGTTCCCTGGATCCTCATTTCCATGTACAAATTACTGTGCCCATAACATTTTGGCAGCTCATCTCTCATGCCAAGGATACTTTCAACAGAATTATTATTTCAGTAACTAAGCCACAAGCTTACACCTGCAAAAAATAAAAATAAGAGAATAGCATTGCAGTGGAACGTCCCCCCTCCTTGTACTGGTGGAATATTAAAGTTTCTTCAAAGTAATTAAACACAGGTTTCAAGTATAAATCCTGGCTGACAGATCAGTGAAACCATTTTCTCTTTTGCAAGAAGCTAAAGAAAAGTTCCCCAGTCAGCAGCTGAGGAGGATAAGCACCACACTTAGATACCAGTGCTAACACTTTGGGAATTTCTTGGGCAATACAACAGGTCCAAGGCATCGTGGACACAGCTGTGAAATCAAACCTCGCTTGAATTCTTCTCCCAATCACCATAAACGAAGTCAGCATCTGCTAAGACACTGGATAATAACAGCTTGCTTAATTATACATTTTGCCTGTAATTTATTCCAGATCAACTTTCCTAGTGGCAGTGAAGGAGGGTATTTTCCAGTTCTTTTATGCTCTTGTGATTAGTGAATAATGCCCTTGGTGTATGTGCATGCATCTAATTTTCAGTTTTGACTTTAATGCAATTTAGCATCATCAAAATAAATATTATTCTTCACTTTTCCAAATTTTGTTTCAGCGCTTGTAAAGTAAATATTTTGCTTAACAATGTGGAAAGCCTGTGCCTGCTTACTGAAGCTCTCTCTGAGGGGGAGAAGGAGCCCATTCCTCTATCTCGGCAGCTCAGGATCACCCAACAGATGGTGGTGCTTCTTTCAGGGTGGACAAGACTTTCCTAACCTGTGGCAGAGGAGCAGGGTGGATGGCCAGGGATACCTGCTTTACCCACTCTATCAAATTTGCCTTAGCTACAGCCCAAATAGTAAAGGATGAATGGGTTAATGGGATAAAACCTTTGGGTTTTTTTGTTCCTTTACACAAATTTTCAAACCACATTCATCTTTGAACCACTAGACATCAGTCACATTCCTTTACTGTCTTCAAGTTGTCAATGTCAGTCAAATTTCTGAGCAGCTCAGAGCTCCTGTGCTGGGAATGCATGGCTGCAGAAAATTGAGCTGAGCCAAGCTTGACCTTTTGGAATCCCCCACCGCTGCAGTGGTGTGGCTGAGGTGTCACAGGCCTCTGGTGGTTATTTCTCATACACCTAAGACTGTTTGCTGGCAGTGAACATCATAGTTGAAAAGAATATCTTGGTTTGCAGCTGCAATGGAAATATGGAAACATGGAAATAATGGGAATATGGAAAGGACATAGGACGTGACCTGCTCCAAGTGTGCGTCTCTGGCCCATACTGGGGGAGGCTTGGGTGAGTGAAAGGAAGCTCTGTGACTGTTCCCTTGGTCAAACAAAAGCACCTCTCAAGATAGATAATACATTTGCTAAAAAATTGGACGAAAAAGTCACTGATCATGAGTTTCTGGTTAAGTCTTATTTTCTGAGCTGTTTTCAAGCAAAAGTGAAAATTGAAAATTGGCAAACTTACAAGATCAATAGGGTTTACTTAAATGACTCACCAATTAGCATGTCTGTGGCTTTTAGTAACATTGTATTCTTGCCAATCACACTGGTTTAAACTTTCCCTCATATATAAATTACACACCCAGATTCATGACTCCTTTATCTTCTGTTTCTTTTCTTTTCTTTTCTTTTCTTTTCTTTTCTTTTCTTTTCTTTTCTTTTCTTTTCTTTTCTTTTCTTTTCTTTTCTTTTTCTTCCTCCTCCTCTTATCTGCTCTCATCTCCTCTTGTTTCCTCTTCTCTCCACTGAACTTTCTACTCGATGTTTCCAGGGAAGTCTCTCTGTCCAGCAGGTGAGAAGTGTGGTTTGCGGACAGATGCCCTGCAGCACTGGTAGCACGAGAACTGAAACAGAGATCGAGGAGAAATCACCAATCTCCCTATGAGCTGTGTAACCAGTATTTCTTATTCCAAGTTCAGCGGTCTGCAGGGAGTAAAGGGTCTTAATAAATGCACTTTTTAAAGGATCAAGCGTGGTCAACACTGCTCTTCTGTCTGAGTCTGACCAGCAGAGCAAGCCTGTTACTGTTTTGGAGTTAGCCCTAGCTACTGTCATCCGTACCTTGTCCCCCTGTGGCTCCCAGGAGGCTGGGGAGGAAAAGGTGCAGAGAGCAGCCGGCCTCGCCACCTGGGTGGCTGGGCCGGGGCCGGCAGGCTGGCCGTGCACAGATTAACTTGCACAGAGTCTCGGATCGCGTATAAATTCCCAGACTGAGCTGAAACATCTGCAAATAGCTGGGAGCTTGCGTGCTCGAGAGGCCTGTCCCTGTTCTTGCTCCGTGTGTGTTCACCTATTCCATTTGACTTTGCTACCCAGGAGAACGAGCCGCGAGCGCGGTGTCCTCCAGGAAGCTCCCGGTGCTTTCACGTTTGCGCCACGAGGCACGGAGCCGCCTTACCCCGGTTCTGTGCGAGGGGCTGCGGCCATCGAACAGCAGTGACCGTGCCCATCGAAGAGCAGTGACCGTGCCCGGAGCCCCTGCGGCTCGGGAGCCGGGGGTACCAGCCCGGCTGAGGCGGGCTGAGGCCGCGCTGTCTCACCTGGCGCTCGCCGAGCGCGGAGCGGGGCCGCACGGCGCCTCACGGGGCCGCGGGAACCCGATCTTGTGTCTGAGCCCTTGTTCAGCCTGAAACACGCCAGATTTGTTGACCTTACAGGCACACTGCAAACCACATTATTCCTCGTAGGCTTTTGCAGAGGTTATGAGCCTGGGGAACGTGTGGTTAAAAGGGAACTAGGCCATGTATTTACATGGGTTTATTTTATTCTTTTCCTCTCCTGGTGCAGCACATTATTTTATTTGCTACAAAATTGCCTTTGGCAATTAGATGGACACTTTTCTGCATGTGAGAAATCTAAAGAAATTAAAAGTCTTTGAGGGGCTTAAACACCATCTTGTGTTTAGCTAAGATGAAGCTTAACAACAACCTGGACTAAGATGAGTTTATACACAGGCACGTAAAGCTCCAGGGTGGTCTTAGTGGGTCTGCTGAATCCGCCCTTCATCTGCAATGCTCCAGCCGTGTTTCCTGCCGTGAGTTTGCACAGGTGTCTGCATAACTTGGCTCCCAGTGTACTTATTTCTTGCGATGAGACACCAGACCGAAAAAAATCACATTACACCGGCTTAGCCTGAGATGAGTTTGCTGGGCTGACAGTCAGGGGAAAACCTCTGGTGAACTGTGCACATCTGACACAAGAGTGAGGAGGTCGTCGGGCTCTGGACCCCTCAGGACCATTTTTAGAGATGTGCTTTCCAGGCCTGACCTGCCCTGAGCATGACATAAGGGAGCCCACACAGTGAGTCAGTGTTGGAACCAAATTCCTGGCGCTCACTCCTCTGCTCACTCTGCTAAACCACACTGAGATTAAACCAACAGAGGCAAAGAGGGAGCCTGGATATAAGGGAATTTAGCAGGGAACCTGCCTTGACTTATTAATGGAAACTTTTGAAAACAGGCAGCAGCAGTAATTTTATTATATTTTTTTCCCATGCTGAAACAATTTGTGTGCAGTAGAGTCATTCCCTGGAAAAACATTTCTTTAATTTATCTTCTTTAATTATCACTCATCTTTAGCAGCATCTGGTTCTGATATTTTATTAGAAAGATTGCATGTTTAAACCAGGCCTGGGTGGTATTTAATTTTTTCTTGTTTCCATTTTCTACTGTGCTGGTACTTCCCATGGTGGGAAGAGATTGGCTTTGCGTTATTTCACAAGGCATAATAAATCATACGGCCGTTCTACTTTAACATCATTATTACCATGTAAGCATGCTCAGAGACACAACCTGCAGATTATGTGGTGTATTTACTTGAGGTTAGAATGCCAAGCATTACAAGCAGCAGACTGGGTTCCTGTTGTGAAGAGATGCACGCTGCTTATGGCAAGATGTACTTTCTACCCAAGATCTTAGCATCTGATTGGTGGTGCTGAACAGCTTATGATGTCCAAAACAAAGACTGATTTTTGAGAGGACTCCTTAAAATTGGGCCCCTGTAATATTTCTCAAGTTGTGCTTCCAAAGCATGAGGTACTTGACATCCAGCTCCCTGCTGAGATTTTAAGCTGCAGTTTCTATGAGTGATTGTGGACAGAAGAAGAAAGATTGATGCTCTTATGGGCCAGTTCTTCCTTTGTTAGTAGTGCTTTTTGAGACTAGGTCCCTGCTAAGGGACAAGGTGCTGCTCAGGCTATCTAAGGTTGACAAACCTTTTGTTTCTGCTGCTGATTCTTTCTTCAGCTAAATGCCATTTTCTTTATGATCATATATGACCTTCTCTAAAGTAACCCACCAGGGTCACTGGTAGATTGGTCAGAAAGCTCTCAGATAAAGATTAATTCACCTATAACAGGAAGATACCTGTTTTTCTGAAGAGGAGAAAAATGTGTTTTAGAGAATTGCAGATATAAGCTATCACCATTTTATATCAGAAAGGATGGAAATGAGATCACGATGTCAGGTATTAAAGGAGAATTTTAGACAGAAATAAAGAAGAGCAGATGTCAGTTGAAGGTTTTCAGCACCTACAGTATATTGCATTTTCCTTCCTGTGACATCTGCTTACTTAACATGCTGTACTGGATTTTGTGGTGTATACTTAGGTCGTGGTCTGCCTGTTTTCCCTATCGTGCAATGTTTTTTTCTGGTTAGATGGAATTATGGTCTGTGTGGTAAGGGTAAATTATATATGACCTAGCAGTCACTTGTCCTCATATACATATGCCAGTGAGTCTTTGCTCTTGTCCGGCAAGGGCTGTGTCCTTTCTTACTGGTGCACAGCTCTAGTGCCCACAGGAGCCTTGATGGAAATTCCATCTAAATAAGCAGTTTGGTTTTGGAAGAGGAGAGCTGCTAGTCTTGAAATGCAGCATGGACAAGCAATGCTGTGCAGATATTCCTCAGATGATCATGAACAGGGCATGCATTAGTGCTTCTTGTTACTGCCCTGGAACTGGAAGGTGGGAGCTGAGCAGGCCTGGCACATACTCTGTTGCAACATAATGCAAAATCACTAACATGCTGATAGGCTAAGCATGATTTCAGGTGACTTAAACAAGCCTATTTTTACATATTTGCAGTAGAGCAGAGGACACTAGGCAAAGAGCATTACCATTTTCAGCACCAACAGGTAGCGCTTTCTCTGGCTGGTAAAAGCTTGCCCCATTGCATCTGTTCAAGCCCTCAGACAGCAGGACTGGCAGCACTTCAGCCCCTCTGGTGTCTGATGGGCCACAAAGCTCACAAGAGAAGAAGACAGGTTGGCTCAGACATCAGGCACTGTCTGATGCTCTCATTGGCATGAGACATAGGGTGGACACAGCTGCCAGTGTCTGGACTGTGTCACATCCATAGTTCCAGCAGAGTTTGTTACTGGAAACTGGGTCTTGGCCTCACCTTGGACACTGAGCCTTGGCCAGCTGGGGCACATTTCAAGAGTCTGGGTCTCAGCTTCCCTTGAGTTGCCAGGGACTGCAGTATAGGGAGGAAAGGTTTCACCAAAAGCCGTGTTTGGATGCCTGTGGACTTTCCCTCAAGGATAGTGTGACAAATGATGCCCACAAAATGTCAAAACCACTTTCTCAAAACTATAGTATTATTTCCTTTTCCAAAAAGCATTTACAAAATGAGCAATTCTTCCCCATCCTCCAAATTATGCACAGCTTTGCCCCTTTGGCAACTGAGGCAGGTCTCTACTGTCTCTACTTCTGCAGACACTACAGCGAGTGCCTGAGTCTCGGTCTGGTGCCCCTGAACAGCTCCCCAAGATCTCCTTGGCTCTGAAAAGAGAGTCCTGCTGATGGCAGCCAGAGTTCATTTGTGCTTCTCGCTTGTCAGACTTTTGGCTCTGTCTTTCCCAACCAGTTCAGTAGGCCCTGCAGGAAGCTGAACCAGACTCCTGGGAGCCCATGACTTTCCCATTGTCCTGTGTTAACTGCAGGGCTGGCTGAGTTCAAGCCATTTTTCTTCCTTTCTGATTGTTTTCCTTACAGTCTGCTATTAAGTATAACCCAAATATTTGTGCAATAAACAGTTATTAGGCCAGTGCACACTGTTAAAATTATTGCAGGATAGCTCTGTGTCTATCACACCATGCACTACCCAGCTAAATATGCAACAGGCTGCTCCTTGTCTATCCCAAGTACACATGACCCCAGGACATCAACATGTCATGCAGCACGATGAACATAGAGTGATGCCTGCCCCAACACCTGCGCTCTTCCGGTCAGACTAAGCAAGCTGCAGCTTCAGGGATGTTTCCTAAAAGACTTTATTAGGAAGATTTGAACTAGAGCCATGTGGCAATGCTAAGGTTTGGTCTTGGCTGGTTTTGTCTTTTCTCACTGATTTTGAAACAACGGTGAAGAGATCATCCCGCTCTGAGGTCAAGTACAAACAGGCAGCAGCTCAGTTTAATTAAGGATATAACACAAAGGTAGTGGAAGATTGTCTTCATTTGTCCAATGGACTGTATTAGACAAATTACATCACAGCGTCATTGCAGTGTCTAAAGAGCATAATCATTTTATCCAGGTAAGAAGAAAAACACATCTCCAGACTCTTTGCTGGATCTTAACAGGCAACTGCTAAAGAAAATGCACATGGAGACTAATGTGCTCTTCCTTCTCTAATTGAGTCCCATCCCTGCTCCCTTCTGGGAGGGAGGTCCATTTTTGGGGGAGGTAGTTGTATGGGGAATGTGGAGAGAAGAAGTCATTATGGAAAGGAGAGGATAGCAATCCCACTCAGGCTGAAAACAACCTGGCTTCCCACCCAGAGGGGAGAGGAACTGCTCCAAGACACTCCTTTTGTCCCAGCTACCCCATCTTGGGGAACAAGAGACTTCATCTTCCAAGGGTACTAAAAAAACAAGCTTTTGCCTGGATAAAGCCACTGAAATAGAAAGGAAAAAAGCCTCCCTCAGAAAGGTGTAAAATCATCATGCAATTATCAAGCTGGATTTCTTTTTTCCTGTGCTGTGTTTTTCGTCTGTCATGGATGTAAACTTGGCCTTGTGGTTGAAATGGCAACAGCTGTAAACTTCAAAGAATAAATTCCTCCACGCTTTTTTAATAAGCGTCTACCCTCATCAGCAGACAATCTGCATGGTTCAGCTGAGTTTCTAATTGTCCAGTACTTTCATGCACGAAGTACAAGCTATGGTTTCCCAGGCTTGTTTTAGGACACAGCACTCACCCATTAGAGGGAAATTTTTCCATATTGCTCACTGACAGGATATGGAAGGAGTGAATATTTTGCTGGAAAGGCCTGGGGTTATTCCCTAACAAATTGAGTGTGGTATCTGTGGTTTGGCATGAACATCAGCACTGATTTATCTCACTGTAGCCCAGAATCACCGTGGGCTATCTGACTGCTTCAGCCGACACATAGAAATGTTAGTGCACTACTTCCAGGTATTTTTTCTCTTGTGTTCTATTGATTCACTCCCCAAGGTATCCTAGAACTGATTCTTAGTAAAGCACACAGTCCTCTCTTGCTCTACTTTTCTTTTCAGCCATTTTCAGCCTTTCTATGTCTGAAATTAGGTGGAGAAAGGAATAAGTTAGGCCAGAGGTCCCTGGCTCATTTATGGCTTATTTGGCAAGCACCTGTTTTTACTGTTGAACTTTCCTTCCCTTTCCATTTAACAATTTTCTCTCGTAAGCCTAAGTTATTGGGTGCCGCTGAATATTGATTGTATTGCACTTGGGTCTTGGATCATACCTTCACAAAATTTGGAAAGAGCCTTCTCTGCCTTGGGATTCCAGAAACAATAACAAACAAAAACAACTTTTGCATTAAATCTGAATGATGTGACTTTGCTGAGGCTGGCTTCAGGATCATCGTTCCTGATTCGTGTCTGATCAGTGCCATGGCCTGTGATTTTAGGAAGTTCTTGGATACATTGAAAAGCCGTCAGAATCTAGCTGCCAACCCACTGATGTACTGAGATACTTCCCTTGTTCTTGTGTCAACAGCAGTGGATTTCTTTTTCAAAGGGGCCACTTCCCACTTCTTCCTTATCCTCCTCTGACTATTCTGGACAAAATAAAGGCACCAGCCTTAGCACTGGGCATCTGATACCAACAACCAGTACTTCTCTTTGGAATTGATAATAGAGATATAGTTTGCTGCTTCAAAAAAGCATCTTTGCAGATAGTATGTGAGCTTGGGGAACCTAGCCATTTTTAAGGCTGGCAGTGTGTTTTGAATTAATTTCCTTACCTTACTATCCCTTAATATATCGGTGGCTTGGCCTTTATTAGAGATTTTTAAGAACAGATTCAACGTATACTCTTCAGCTGTATTTAGCCTGCCTCATGCTGGCCCATGGAATAAATGGCTTCTTGAGATCCCTTCCAGCTTTGTTTCTGGGATGTTTATGACTCTCACTTTACTACAACACACTGTGCAAAAATATTACCCTGTCCTCTTATGCATTTCAGTTTGCAAAATTGGCTTCTATTTGCCTGGTTCTCTTACTAGTAGCTGCAAGATGTCTTGTAGGTCGGTTTGATAGTGCTGAACCAGAAAAAGGGAAAGCTTTCGTGAAGGGCTCCTTCGTTTCTCTGAATGTAACCACTTCTGGGGATCCAGCTCTTCTATTTTAGGCACTAATAATCGGTGGATTGTTCAAAAATCCTGTTTTTATTGTTATGGATCATTGGGAGCCTGATGCAGCAAGGCTGCACCAATGGCACAAATAATTGTCATGTTGATCGACCTGACTTTCCATGCAGGATCAAGTAAAAGTCTAGAGGGTTGCTTTGGATCTATTCTATGGATCAAGATAGAGATGTTGGGTTTTTTTTCCCCAAGTTGTGTCAAAGTCCTGGACAAATCCGCAGAAGGTGTATTTAAAAGGCCCTTTCAGGAATATCTGTTCCTAAGGAGAAACAGCTCCTACCCAGGGCAACTGGTTGATGTACTTCAGGGGACACACTCAGTCACTGGAGCATCTGTGATGTCTCATTTACTGAAATGCGAGAATTATCTCCAGGACATATAAAAAAATATTAAATTTGTCTCTGAAATTTAGTCAGCTGACCAAATGGATCACAAAGCTCTAGTTTTGAATGCCTCTATTTTGTGGGAAATTGTTTCGTAGGGATGTTTCTACTTATGTCAAATAATTGTCATTGCTATTTGGTAGGGATGCCAGATACCACTGTCTGCACAAGAAAATGTTAATTTTTTGGCACACTGGGATGCCAAGCAGGCATGTTAATATATGGCTACACATGCACATTCTGGTATCAATAGTGAATGAAAAGAATATAAATGTATTTACTGAAAAATCTGTGGATAATCAGAACCCTTTTACCTAAAAAAAAAAAAAAAGAGATTTATTTTGTATTTTTGATTAAATAGAAATACAGTCCAGATCCTCTGAAAGAAAAAAAGACCCAAACAAAACCCCAGCTATCTAAGAGTAGTGAATGATCAAGCTGCAGCCTGTATTTTTTTCATAAGGGAACACTGAGAACACTGAATGAGATGTTGATGAATGTCTTCTCCTGGTCTGCTTCCGCCACAAACGCCGTGAGAGTACAGGGTAAGTCAGCTCCAGGCACACACTCTCTGTTCCAATCAAGGGAGCAGCAGGGGCACTTTGCAGTCACCTCCTGGGCCATAAGTCAGAGATCCCACTACATGGGATGGAGGGAGCCAGTCTGTAGCTGGGTCTGCTCTCAACATAGAAGTGGATGTAGCTGGCATGAATACCTAGGCACAGGACCTAGGAAGTACTCCTGGGTCCTGCCAGATAGACATGGGCAAAATGCCCGGTGCTTGTAAAGTGTTTTGGAGCAGGGGGGGATGACAGATAGCAAATCTTGTGTGCTTATTACTTATGAATTACCTTTCCAAAGACACACTTCCTTCCCTTCAGCCAGCTGTTCTGCCTCAGCACTCTTAGCTGGTAGATCTCCAGAGCTAAATTTGAGTTTAAAATTGAGAAATCTTCCTCCTTGTTGCAGTCATTTGAATCTGCTGGGCTATGTAAGAAAGAGTAGTTGAACTAAGATTATTTTCAACAATTCTTGTTCTATTTCATAAATAAACTCAATGAGTAAAAGGCTGATCAGTCAAGTACCATCTCTGGCCTTTTCTGTCCATTGTTTGCTGTCAAAACAAAATATTTTTGAGCATTTTCTTTTCATTTGTTTTACATGGGTTTAGGCAAGGGCTCAATCTAATACTTATCGAAGGCAAGACTCCTTTCATCTACAGATTTGTTTGAGCATTGAATCAGCCCCCAACTGCCCATGTCTGTATTTTTGCCATGGAAGTTGAAAGCTTGGAGCTCCTAGATTAGACCCCTCACACGGGAGAAATAAACAGGGAAAATCCAAAGGAAATCTACTTAAACATCACCTTCACCGTTCTTCTTTTTCTGATAGTCTGGAGCTCTGGAGGGACAGCAAAAGGTTTTGAGTGATGTAGGCACTCAGCAGTACGTACTTTCTCTGCTCCCACTTATCCTGGTGGCTATCCCTATCCCTTTGTAAGACACCCATGGTCTATGTGTAGATAATGTATGGTGGAGAGGGACGACAGTCCTCAGCCTGGCCTGTAGGAAAATGTGCTCAGATTCCAGTATTGTCACTCTGCTTGTCTGATCATTCACACAGGTCTTTACATTTTTATATGCCTCACCTTCTTATAAATAAAATTGGAATAACAACATCTTGAGAAACAACCATAGTGTACTGCAGCAAGCATCCATCCATCCATCCATCCATCCATCCATCCATCCATCCATCCATCCATCCATCCATCCATCCATCTCTTTATCTTCTCTCTCTTACCACCCAGTAGCAGATTTCCAAAGCAGGAATTCTTGGTCACAGCCTTGGTGATTTATGTGGGAATTTTTAAGAGGTGGTTGAAGATTTTTTTTTTACCATGCCATCCCTTTTGCAGTCAAAGAGACATTAGGTTCCCTTCTCAGCTGTCATAATTCACAGCCTGGCATATTAAGTTAAATCTTGTTCTTTCTTCACCTTAGTGCCCTGGTCTGTGACCTGCAACAGATCAGTGCTCTGATCCCTGGTCCCTGCTGCCTGGTGGCTGATGGCCCGTGGGAACAGTAACCTATCCAGACACTGCCACTAGATTTGACAAGGGCTGTGAATCAGAGTCCTAAAACTAGGGGAAGTTACTGAATCTCTCTGTGCATCTGGCTGTGACTGCAAGTCAGGCCTGTGCACAGGATTCACACACAGCCTCTCTCTCTAGGTTATCTGTATAACACAATCGTCCCTGTGTATTTTGGAAATGTTTAACCTTCCCTTTAAACCAGTATGATCATTTTATTCTTAATTAAAGACAACAGCTATGAAGCATCATGGATGAATTTATTACTAAAAATGCCCTCTCCAACTGTGCAATGCATTTATTTTAAAGCCTAATGGTCTTTCTTCCCTTCTCACTATGCAATCTTTATTAGGGTCTTCCATGATTAATTTTGGAGCAGGAACAAGAAAGGGGGAGAGCTCCAAGGATGGCATTGTCTGCATTCACTCTCAGATTTTTTTTTTTAAATTTATTTCTTTGTTAAAAGATATTTCATTCAGAGAATCCCCACTGAGCTTTTTATTGCAGAAAATTAGGGATCATAAATCGTCTCCCAGAAAACTATAAATCTAGTACTATTGAACATTCCATGGGCAGATCTTGGCTCTTTGATGAAATCACTCCTTTTTCTTGTATAATTTATGAGCTTTTTTTCAGCATGGGGGGATTTATGCTTTTAAATTGCTCACCAGGGTTTTATTGAATATAATTTGCTAGCAAATTTATATGAGCCAAATATATTGCATTTTATCCACAATTATGAGCAATAAAATTGATGGGGCTTTACTTTTCATTTTCTTCTGGCAAGCAGAGGAAACATGAGTTTATCCTGAACTTGGAGTGAGGTTTCTCAGGGATTCACGTGTGCAATTAGAAAAGAAAAGAGTGTAGTCAGCAAGGCAGAGGTGCCATTTTGGAAACTTTATTTGGTGTATGGGAGAGGGCAAGTTAAATTTCTCTTGCTCCAAAGGGACTGTAAAACACTGAGGAGCTGAGTTAAAACCACTGAAGCCTATGACACACATCAGCTTTTGCAGAGTTTGTAGCACACTGTTGGGAGGCAAGGTGTGGATAAGCTGTGTAAGAGCTGCATGTCTTTCACGGTCCCCTTTAATCCCGTTTTCCTGTGATATTCTGATTTTCATTTGATTCAACCTGGTATATTCAAGGGCACAAACAAAACCCCCAGTATAACCCTACCTGCCATGATTCATTTTATTTACTATATCTGAATTGTGTTCATTTTGGTATGCCCATATCCCTTGAAGACTTTTATGACTGACAGGAGAGAGGAATAAAATCCCATATACCATTAATCTCTCTAAGGCATAAGGAGCCACAAATGTGTTCCATGTCCTGGTTCTCAACAGACTGTTATTTCCAAATACTGGTTCCTCAAAATAAGACTTCTAAACCACAGTAAACTTCATAACAGAGGCAGATGCAAATATTGCAGCTTGCTTCCACGTCAGTGTGTGTGACATTTGGGATGCACCACACTGCTTAGTTGACAGGGTATGGAATAGGAAGAAAAATTCAGGTGCAGGACTACATCTGGGAAAAACATCCCTCCAAGCAGGGGCTTACACTGCTTTGAGCTTTGTTCCATAGGCTCTCACCTGCTTTGGACAGCCCTGCCTGCCTTTGTGTCTGTCTGTTCCTCTCTCTGTTGTCTTCATGGGCTCTGAATCTTGTCCCTCCATAGGAATACCAAACCCTTACAACATAGTCTTGTGGTCTGGGAGAAGAAATGTTTAATCCAATTTTGCTGAACTGGGGCAAGCTGGTTTGTAGACACGCATTACAGAGGAGTAAGGAAAAAGGCTGAATTTAGCTGCTCTAAAAATGGAAATAAGATGGTGGGCATTTCCAAAGCCAGGGAGCACCACCCCTGGTCCACACCCCGTGGCTGTCCAGGGGACAGGGGACCGACCTCTTTCTGTCACCTCACTCCTCACAGGAGGGAAACCACTTTCCATCCTGAGAGAAATGCTCAGAGGAGATGTCCCAGGGAGGATCCTTGTAACTTACCCCTCCATTTTTGGCCTTCCCCTTCAGGTTTTACAGCAGCAGGGCTCATTTTGACACAGAGCAAGTACCTTGAGCTTTTCTTTGCACTAAAGGAAATTAAGGCTGAAAATTGAAATGAGCAAATCAAAGGAAATTCAAAGCTTAAGACCCACAGAGCTCTTTGAGCTATTTGTCCCACAAGAGCCCAAGCTGCTGGTAGGGCCAGTGCATTAACAGTGAATATCCTGTCTGGCTCAAGCCTATTTTTTGCCATAGCCATATTATTATTATTATTATTATAACATTCTATAGGTTTTGGACTTAATGTACACAGGGTGATGATTGCTGAGGCCATAATAATGAAATATGACTTTCTTAATGAAATTTCAGTCCCAGCTCATTTCACTGCTGACATTGAGGTGACTGCAAATAAACACTTTCCAGAAGAGTCAGTTAAATGGCTGCATAAGCAATTTATCAAATACTGTAACATTTAAATAAATAATAAAGAGGTATTCAAGTGTGGTATATTACTGCCTGTGGCTTTGTTCCCAATAACCTCACAACTTGTCTTTTTAATAGTTAGATTCCCACTGACAGAAAACAAATCTCTCTCCAACTTGGAGAATTTTATCAGATTTATCTGAATGCCAGATCAATGTGTAGAAAACAAATGGAGTCAGCAACATGATTTAAATTAGAAGTCTAACAATTTACAGTCTCCACTGGTTTCTCATAAACCTTATTAACGTTTGGCATTGGGTACCAAGGAACTATAAATAACATTCCAAAAGAACATTTATATCTGCTTAGACTCTCGTTATATGTCTTCAGCACAGCTTAAATAATGTCAGTAATACCTTCATCATGAACAGGAAATGAAAAAGTTGCCCCATACATGTTTTGTCTTTTAATCAAATATTATTTTCTCCTTAGAACTGCAGAGCTAGTTTGTTTTGGTTTTTTTTATATTTATTTTATTTATTCAAAACTTATGTCTACAATTTCCACTTGTTTTTCTAGATCTCTGTAGGGTACAAAGCTCTCCCATCCAAAAAGAGCAGAACAATTTCCTCACATCTTTCATGCAGTTCTTCCCTCCTATCTCCTCACCTCAGCTGCTGTTAAAGGCCAGGCTCACTCCTCAAAGACGTGGGCAGGGGCAAGTCCATGATGCCATGAGCTGCCCGTGGGAAGAGGCAGCACCAGCAAGGAGGGCATTATCTAAAAAGGGGTCTGATTTTAACAGAGCAGGAGATGAGAGAGATTTATAGATGGCCGTCCCAAAGTGCCCTCACTCATTTCTTATATTCTTAATCTTCTTTCTTTCTCTCATTTTAGGTTTTTTTCTCTTGTGCAAAGATTTCATTTCCTTCCTTAGAAGATTGAACCCAGATTTTCTTTTCCATCTAACATATCCAAACACTTCTGTCCAAAATTCAGTTCTGTTCTGAAATAGTCTGCTCCCAGTCTGCTGTGTGGTCCTTGTTATTTTCATGGAATCATAGAATATCCTGAGTTTGAAGGGACCCACAAGGATCCTCGAAGTCCAACTCCCAGCCCTGCACAGGCCAGCCCCAAGAGTCACACCATGAGCCTCAAAATATTGTCCAAACACTTCTTGAACTCTGTCATGCTTGGTGCTGTGACCACTTCCCTGGGGAGCCTGTTCCAGTGCCCACCTGGGTGGGTGAAGAACCTTTTCCTGGTATCCAACCTAAACCTCCCCTGACACAACTCCAGGCCATTCCCTTGTGTCCTGTCACTGGTCACCACAGAAAAGACATCAGTGCCTGCCCCTCCTCTTCCCCTCACGAGGAAATTGTAACTGCAATGAGGGCTTTCGTCAGTCTCCTCTCCTCCAGCCTGAACAGACCAAGTGATCTCAGTAGCTCCTCATACGGCTTCCCCTCAAGGCCCTTCACGATTCTCACAGCCCTCCTTTGGGCGCTCTCAAATAATTTAATCTCTTTTTTATATCATGGTGCCCAAAACTGCCCCCAGCACTCGAGGTGAGGCCGCTCCAGAGCAGAGCAGAGTGGGACAATCCCCTCCCTTGCCCAGCTGGCAATGCTGTGCCTGATGCCCCCCAGGACAGGGTTTGCCCTCCTGGCTGCCAGGGCACTGCTGACTCAGGTTCAGCTTTCTCTTGACCAGGACTCCCAGGTCCCTTTCTACGGGGCTGCTCTCTAACATCCCATTCCCCAGTCTGAATGTCCATTCAGGGTTGCCCCATGCCAGGTGCAGGATCTGGCACTTGTCCTCGTTAAATTCCAGTTCATCTCCCTGCAGGGCCTCTCTGCCTTCGAGGGACTCAACAGCTCCTTCCAATTTAGTATTGTTGGCAAACTTAGTATCCCCTCCAGTCCTGCATCCAAGTCATTAATGAATATGTTGAAGAGCACAGGGCTGAAGATGGAGCCCGTGAGTGGTAGGTGAGATGAGCCTCAGTGGCTGTAGCAGAAAGGATGCAGCCATTCATACTGTGCTGGGAGTGATGACACCTTGACACATCACAGCAGCAAAGAAATGGGCTGCAGAGCCAGGGCCTCTTGCACACTGATGCAGCCAGTCTCCTGGGACTGGTGCCAAGTGGTATATGATGACTGAACCCATGTGATGGGAGAGAAACTGTGCTAATGTCCTACACACATCATGTCCCTCCAGCAGCTCCTCGTCTGAGATCATGGAAGAGTTGCATCCTTGGAATTACCTTTAGCTTGTTTTCAGGCATCCAGACTCCAGGTCATCTGGTCTGCTGGCTCTCATCATGGCCTCTTGCGCTTCCTGCAGCACTGGCAGTGCCCAGATAGAGCCTGGAAACCCTCAGCCAGCCAGCTTTGCAGGCTTGCTCTCTCCCTTGTATCCTTCTTGTCAGCCCCTGTCCTTACATGTCTGTCTTCAGTACATACATCTCTTTCCATGCAGTCTGTTACACCTGTGAAGCAAATTCCTGTGGCTGCATCTCCACCCAGCCACCCACACTTTCCCTCTCAGTCCTGTGGGGCAGGTGAGACCCTTTTCTACAGTAATAAGGAAGTCAGCACACAGTGGTGAAGCTTCACTTGCAGTTTTTGCTTTTAGCTTGGCTCCTAACAAGGCACTTAAATTCAGAAGGGTCTTTGGAGCCAGGAAAAAAAAAAAAGGAAAAAGAAGTGCCAAGGGCAGAAAAGGAAAGAATACAGACAAAAATTAAAAAGCCACAGAAATGCTAAAAGAAGTATATCAAAGAGGTGGCAATTAGATTTAGCTCCTCAGAATGATGTGACAGATTCAAAGGCAGAAATATTTTACATTCAGTAGCATAAGAATTGGTGGAAAATTAATTCCAAGAATATCTAGCCATGAAGCCAAATATCTCTTCACCTACAGAAGCCAACTACAAGAAAAACAGAACCTTTAGCCTGACCTTCAAACAACAATTAGTGCTGATTTATTGACACGATTTTCCAGAACATGGACAATGCTTATGAAGGCATTGAAAAGACTGTATAGTAAATTATATTTTCTTGGAGCTTCATGGGATGTAGCCAATTTTCCACTTCAAACAAGCTCTGCCAGGGTGTCCTTTTGTTAAGTCTATGAATTAAATTCAAACAAAACAACAGCTTTATTGTAGCATGTGGTTTAGCAATAGACCTGAGGCTACTATTCAATAAAAAAGAGGAATAATTACACACTTTGTTATGAAAATAACATTATAAGTTCATTAGAAACCTCTCTGAAAATAAAGTTAAGTACACGGTAATTGAGTTTTTCCACTACCATCTCCTCACTCTGACTATTTGAGAGGAACTGTAAGTTGCAAGGTTCCATAGTTCCCTCAATTTAGGGGAAGGAGAAACTCTATAGAGTTAGTTTTTATTTTTGAAAGCCTTTTTTTTCCTTTTTCTCCAAGCATTATGATTACTGGTAGCAGCCATCTCCAAAAGTGCCTCCAAAGTTGTGTGGCACTGAGAAAGCTGAGTTTAGGCTGCCAACATACATGTGAATTTGTGTAATTTTTGATGTGCTTATGTTCCATTTTGGAAAGGAATTTGGGAACCTAAAAGCCTAATCAAGCACACAACCCCTGCAGCCCACTAAGATGCCATACCTCCCTGTCTGCCTGCTTTCAGTCTGTGGCAGCTCTGAATTCACCTCATACCATGAGAGGTTTAAATTAGATCAAATTACATTGTGCTTGTGTGTACCCAGACATTACTGCCATTCAGCTTATGCACAACCTCTGGTAACTCCTGGCCGGCCAACTCTGAGTGACCTGACCATGTGCTGAATCTCTAAGTACCACTCAAAATCACCAGGGCTTAGTAACAAAGGTACTTTGAAAGTTGTGCTCAGAAACTGGCAATTGCTTGTGAAGCACCCACGTCTCCTTTACCCTGGAGTTGAGATCCTAGCAATTTTAGGAATACAACAGTTGACAGCCTGTAAAAAGACAGTACTTGCCAAATGAGCTGCTTGTCATCAGGTGGTCAGTGTAGCACTTGTCCGTATATAGAGGTTTACTGCTTTAATTTACTTTAATATCTTCTTTATGGAAAGTGCATAATTTGTGTGATGATGCAGATGAGGGGGATGAATTTCATTCTTCACAGGCCCACCAATAATCCCAGTCAAGGAGCAGCACCTAGCAAAATGATTTGTAAGGACACCTCATCCCCAGAAACTTCCCCAAAAGCCGCCTGCTTGGATGACAATGCTGGAAACAAAACGAAACATTCTTCATCTTAGCACTGACAGGTGAGAACCCAGAGAAGAAGTCCTTGGGGAGTGCCTGGGGGACCTGAGAGGGGCGAATGTTTCCATGTGGTTGGTCACCTGTGAATTGCAAATTGTTTTCATGACATTTGTTTTCTGAATTGCTCTCATTCTGAACACTTCTCGCTCTGCTGTAAGGAAGCTGGGGAGCCCTTTCATAACCCCACCATTTTATGCAGACACAGCAGAACAACGATAGTTGAAAAAAAGTGAATGCCTGCTATTCGTGCGAGTGAAGTCATCCGAAGCAATCGCCAGAATGTGGCTTTATTCAGAGACAGCTTATGCTGGAAGAATTTTCTTTTGCAGATACAATCAGGGGTTATTAAACCCCTGCTGGCTCTATAAGATTTGGTAGTAGATCACAGATTTTAGCAATTCCCTGCTGTTTTGCCACTTTGACTGGATTTTGAGCTCCCAGTCTGCCAGCTGTCCACAAATCCTTTATGAAGGCTGCTTGGCATAAGTGGCAACAGCCAACCTGCACATTTGTGTAAGGAGTCTTGCAGCTGGGACTTGTTGGACTTGCAGTAAACACTTCAATCAATTGCCATTAGAACTGGGTTGAAATCAGACCATTCTGGATTGCCAGCAAAGGAAGGCCTCCTTATGCTGTCTATATAGCACATGTACATCCTGATTCAACCTGACTTTAATTCTGTATTGAAATATTAGAGACTGAGTTTGAACTGATTCAAAGTGAACATCAAAGCTTTGTTTAGATTTTACATAGCTGATTCTCAGTCCTTGTTGATGAAGCAGATTCATATTAGCATCCTGGATTCTGAAATGGGGAAACTGATACAGACATTTAGGGCCAGTAGCTTTTAGTTAAGTTGTTAGGTGAACACTTCAGGAAAAAAAAAAGTTTGATTTTTTACAGCAATATAAAGAGAAGGCCTACAGTGTCTCACACTACCCAGAAGCTCAGCAGTCCTGCTCAGAGGCTGTTTTAAACAATTGCTCTAGCTCAGCATCCAAAGCCACACAGGGAGTCAGTGAGAAGAGCCAGGTGAGAGCTAAAGAGTTTCTAATCACTGCTTGTGTTTTCCCACTTCTAACCCAAGCTTCTGGATTAAATACAAAGTGAGCTGTCAAGTAAATCATAGAATCACAGAATCGTTAGGTTGGAAAGGGCCTTTAAGATCACCAAGTCCAACCATTAAAGGCACTCACACCATATGCTAGAAACATCACACAGCTTTGTTGGCCATATAAAAATTGCTGCACATGGGAACAATAACTCTTTCTTGAAAACCAAATAACTATACTCATCTAAATCAATCAGATCTTAGAAAGACAGAAAATCCACCCCTTTCAGGATACGGTCATTGTGCAAGTGTTAGGAATATAACAGACATTTTAAAAACCCACAGCCTCTGGTACCTGCCCTTCTCAGAGCTATTGTTTTTAAGTGTGAGCTGTAAGACCTCTTCTGCCAAGATTTTAGCCCAGAGGAAATATCCCACTCGGTAATGTAACCCTTTACAGGTCAGAGTCCTTAATTGAAAGCTAGTTGTCTTGGCTGGCGGAGTGACCACTGCAGAACACATAGTGAAGTGTCAGTCAGATCTTTTCTTGCGCTTTTTCTCCTTCATTCTTCATTTTCAGTATATGATAACTTCAGAAAAAAACTCAAGACCATTTGTAGAAAGCTAGGAAGTCGCTGCTTTTTTCAGATGTGCAATGTAGAATCTAAAGGTAACTGTGTGTCCTCAAATTCAGTGACTGCAAATTTATTTGGGAGCATAAAGACAGTTGTGTCTGGGTAGATCTAATTTGCTATTTGTATTTAAGTGGACCTTTGGATGCTTTTGAGCATGTTATTGTGCAAAACCCCCAGCAACACAAAGGTAGACAGCACATCAGAAAAACTACTCACCTCATAGAGAAGTGACAGAGGCATATATGGGGCAGGAATTTTCATTTTTATTTTCAAGCTACCTTCTGTGTTGAGCACAACTAATTTCTGCCCAGGTCTCTCAAATGCAACAAAAATACAAGCCAACAAAAATGACAAGCTTCCAATGTCTTGCTAAAGCATTTTTCTGGTAGGACAGGGGTACTGGAGGAGGGGGGACACACAGGCTTTCCCGCAGCCCTCTTCTGCATTTGGGTCATTCTGAGACCCTTTTGTGAAGAGCAACCATGTCCCTACTGACAGCCCAAATGAGCTACAGCCGGGGCTGCAGCCACTCCATGTGGCACTGGGATCTACATAGCTCCCTTTAAAAACAACTGGCTCCCCATGGGAGGGAATGAAGGAGCCTAACTCGCTGTGGTTTGTATCCCATGGCTGAGCAGGCACCAGCCGTGACTGGAACCCCTCCTGGAAGTGGGACATCTCTGGGTTCCTGCCCACATGTGCACTCTCCCAGCTGTGCTAAGGGCGCCCTTTCCCTCCACAGGGCACGGGTACCCCAGCCAGCCTGGAGGACAGCCAGCACTCAGCTCCACAGGTGGCTTGAGAGGAGTGGAAAGGCAGCAGATGAATGTGCACATGGGTGGAGTGGCTGCAGTGTTTCCATGGCAGGCAGACAAGAAAAATTCAGTGTTTATGATTTCAAATATTATGGTTGCAAATGCAGTGATCTATGGGGGAAAATATGAAGGAGAGAAAAGGGGGTTATGAGGTTATCTGGAAGAACGCAGCATACTTAGGGGTTTGGATTTGCAGCAAGGCTCTTCAAGTTCAGCCACCAGTGTGGTTATCATTAAATGTTGCAAACAGAAGCCAAAATAGAATCATGTGGCAGGAAAATTTAAATTTTAGAGATGGTTTGGGTTTGTTTTCTTGCTTGTTTGTTTGTTTGTTCAACTGGCATTGCAATGCTTTATCCTTATCACGCTGCCTGAATACTTTGGATAGATAGCAAGCGCTCAACAAAAACCTTGCAGTCTGATCAAAGCCAGCAAAGGGAAAAGGTCAAAGCAGAGGTTATAACGCAAGGAGCTCCAGGGAGCTCTGTGTCACACGTGCATGTGTGTATATAAACAACATCCCCTCTCCATGATGCACTGACAGCAGATGAGAGTCATGGAGTGTGCTAGTCAGGAAGCAGCACTGTGCTGACAAAACTGCGTGGTGGCAGTGACATAAGCAGTGCAAAATGACCAGCTGCAGAGCAGAACCTTCCCAGGCAGGCCTGGATACTCATCCCCATGCTGAGACCTGGATCTTGCAGCTATTTTTTCACATATGGAAAAAATACTGGGAAATCTTTCATATTTTTCTTAAATGTTAGCATAAAAAGTGATTTCAATAGCCCCACTGCTTGGTTGGTTGTGGCTTTCTTTGTGTGGCTCCTACTTGGCTTCTTCTTGTGTAACTCCTGCTGGAGCACTGCTGGAGCCACAGCATATCTTGCTGGGCATGAGAGAGGGCTGTGCTTTCAAATATGAATTCATATATTCAGATATTTGTAAAGCATAAGGCCAGCTGAAAGCATCATGGTAATTTGTTCTGACCTTTCTCACCATGTGGGTCATAATGTACCATACATATATATATATATATATACACACACACATACACACATACATGCACAAATATGAATAAATATTTATATATATGTAAGAATCACCAAGTGCCAGTTCATGGAGCTTGAATTTATTTTATCTTATTAAAAAATCAGACTAACCTATTACTTATCTCTTCGTCTTCACTGCTTACAATCCTTATTTGGCTTCAGTGGACTTGCCTTTCTCAAACTTATCTCTATATCTCTGTCAGGTCTCTGTGTGTAAATGCACCTTCAGACCCAAGGTCTCCTGCCTGCCCAGCACCACACAGAGCTTGCTGGGGGAGTCCACCTAACCACGCTTTGTGGCCAAAGCCAGCTAAGCTTGCTCCTCAGTAAGAGCAGCTATACTTTGCCTGTGCAGTGTCATTAAACAGAGGTGCTTGGGGAAACTCCAAGACTGGGAGTCTGCCTCTAGCTCTGCTTTGCTGTTTCCTTCCCCAAGATTCTTTTCCTTCTTCTCCCTCTCCCTCTCTCTGTTCCAGCCCCCAGTCATTGGCAATATGTCCTTCTTTGCTGCCTTGACTCTACTGCTTGCATGTATTAGTGCTCAGCTACCTGATTACTTTTAATTCCTTTCTTCATTCCATTGATTTTGCCATAACTGAATCCATCTGCTGCATCTGACCAACGGGAGGATGGGAAGGCTGTTTTTCAAATGGCTTCTTTCCTCCTTAAAGGGGTGGTGTTTTACAGAACTCAGCATGAGAGTTTTGGTGCTGTCTAGAAATTTCCACAGAACATGTTCTGTATCATTTCATTACCACTCAGCTATTTACTGGTTATTATTAACAAATTTGATTATGGAAGGTCAAATTGTATATGAAATATACAGTGTTTCCTTTCCCTTGTTCCTCCCAATAGCTCTTTGTGCTTCAAGCCAGCGACAGTCCCACAACTGCCAAAACCACAGCTGAAGCAGGAGTCTCCCATATTTTCATCTTTCCATTTGAAGACAGTATCACAATGACTTGCTCATAACACACTATACATCTCACAGAAAGTTTACTAGTATTTTTTAAATGTGGATGCACTGAACGAAACTTCCTGCCTGATGGTCAAGCATAACCTTGACACCATGAGAAAAAAAATCAAAGCTCTGTTTCCACTGTTACTAACTGCCCTGAATATTGAATTTGTGCATAACAGCGAGGAGTTCAGCCCATAGACTGGGGGAAGCTTTGCATTTCAAGTTGCAGAAGGCTCTAACACCTCAAATCTGCAGGTAGGACCAAAGAGTTGGCCAGTGTGACTAACGACATCTCTGTTATGGCCTGTTCCTGTGTTCCTGTGAAATAGGGTCAGTGATGAACCCCATCAGATGTGCTGCCAGACTTTTGCATCCTCCCATGCATGCAAAAGATCTGCAGCTGTTCTCACCTCATGGTTTATGGTAGTGGACATAGCCAACGGCAGTGTGAAGGTGGGTGAAGGTGGAGAATTTTCAAGGAAGATGCCAAAATTAAGGGAACTTCTCCCAGGAAGTTAAGAGAGTGTCCTAATTCTTAAGAGAAAATTATCCAATATTGCTTCAGCATTCTGGCTGACATTTTGATACAACATGTATGATGGAAATCAGCGTTTTAATTTCTGCAATAACTGCCACAGTACAAAAGCATTGTTCAGAAATTTTCTATTACTGTCTGGAGTGTTAGTTTTTTATGGTGCCATATACATGTGCAGTATGGACAAGTTACAGTTGCCATGGGAATGTTAGTAATGAAATTCTTGAGTTCTCAATGTTTAAAAAGTCTCAAATGAGTTATAAAGGAGACTTGTTTGCATTTCATTTCCTTTGTGAAAGGCAGAAAAAACCCACACCCACAGCCCTTTTGGACAAAATTTGCCAAACTAAGAACCCTCCATCTCAAAGCTTTTTAAACTTTTTTCTTTCTTTTTTTTTAATCTTGCTATCTGCAAAAGGAAGCTCTCTCTGTTTATCCACGGTTTTTGTTTCTGTTTTTATTTTATTCTGAGTCTACTCAATACTGTGTCTGGAGTGCTACTGGAAGTCTGAATGAGGTTGAAGTAGGAAATCGGAAAAAATCCAGGTTTTAATTCATGCTGTGTAAGTCAGTTATGCCAGAATATGTAAATGTTAGATCTGGTTTAGGAAATATAAAGGAGAATCTTCCTTCTCATAGGTATCAAAATATTCTGGGATGAATGTAGGGATGAATGCAGTGTATGAAACAATTACAGAAGCTACAAAGTAATCTTTGGTTTCTGTGTGAGGGAACATGCAACTCCTTAGAGCAATTTGCTGTCATTATAGTACAACAATATAATGGTCAGGGGTCCATGTGAATGGGTTAAGATGGGCATTTGATATTAAGGATAGAGGTATAAGGAGAAAGAAGGGATATAGAGGAGTAGTGGTAAGAGATGGAGGGAAGAGTGTAGTCTGAAGTTAGTTGAGAAAGTGGAAAAAATTAGGGGAAAGGAAAGACAAAAGAAAGAAAAAAGAATAAACAAGAGACACTGAAAGAATTCTGAAAATGGATAAGACAAACTACAGTAAGATTGATTAATGTATTATATAGTCACAATGACCAAGAATGAATAATATGACAATGAACACGTGCACCTCCAATCCTTTTTGTCTTCCAGAGTGGTCCTTTACAGACTCGGGCATTTTGGAAACATGGATGTATTGAGGAGTTTGGTCGGGAAACTGGAGAGGAGATGTCTCTGCTGACCCAACTCTACCAGATAGCCTCTGTAATCATCATCCAGTCTTGGAATCTGGAGAAGAAGCAGTCATTTTGGGGAAATTAATATGCAGGACTTGAGTGTGAAAGAAGGGTTTTTGATGCAGCAGCATAGGCAGAGGGATCTAATGATCAGATGATAGGAAGAAGTTGACAGAAATGTTTTACCTTTCATTAATATATTCTCTCTTATTTACTTGAGAGCTTGATAGCACTATACTGACATGCAATTGATGATTACAGAAATGGTCCAACACTGATTTAAGCAAAGGAAGTATCTTCAATGAGCCTCGTATTGACATTTTTTCTGGTCCAAGTTAAAAGATTACCTAAATTTAACTGGCTGGCTCTGATTATTAATAAAATTGACAATGTATATATTTATATACATATAAATTTATATAAATATATTATTTTTTCATTTGCTGTAAATAGAGCAATCAAAAAAGAGGGAAATTGTTTCTAGAGGACACAACTAGGATTGATTTCTGAAAATGTTAGCAGCTAACTTTAAAGATGAACTTGCATTTGAGAAAAATCAATACAGAGCCAGAGGAAGTAGAAGAAAGAATAATAAGAATCACTGAATTACTCTATGAATAGCATTGTTTAAATGAGTTGTTTCAAAACTGTGAATCAGATGTTCTTTTTCTAATCATTCCCAACACATGTCCTCTACTGGACAGTGTTAACCTTTCAGCTCAGAGAATATGACGTCTCAATTTCAAATGCCCTCTGAATTCCTAAATCTCTAACATTTCATAGCTCTAATTACTTCTGTCCAAGTTGACTGACTTTATGAATGGGGCCTACATGATTGGTTACAGCAGTGAAATTTGGCTCAGTCGAGCAGATCCTTGGCTTTCAAACCTCAGGGGCATAGTGACAGCTCTGCCAGTCGAGGGCCTGACTCATAAAGTGCCGCTGGCTCAGTCCCCTACAAAATGCTCTGTGCTTTCAACATTTTCTAAAGGTGCCAGCAGCTGTGTTAGCCTGATACCTTGCACAATTTCTTAGCATCTCAAAAAACTGAGTCCTAAACTGGATTTGTTGTTGTTGTTGTTGTGGTGGTGGTGGTTTTTTGGGGGGTTTTTTTGGCTGGTTTCCTCTGTCTCCTGAAAAGTCACAGGAAAATTCACAACAGTGCTGTTAAAGCTGCTGCTAAAGCCGGAGATGGGGCATAACCAACCCCATTGCCTCCCCAAATTTAGTGATGCAGATAAAATGGAATGACATCCAAACCAATCCCAGGTTGTTTTTGTTTTTGCAGAACCAAAACCTGAGTGATGAGGTTTTGCGACATTTAAACCCAAACCACTCCAGTTTGTCCATTATAGACATGAGACTAAACTCAAACCCTTTTATCTGGGCTTTCTATCCCCTCAGGAATTGGGTGGTTTGTCTAAAAATGGAACCTGGATTTCAATCATCCCCAGTTTGGGTTGTGCAAATCACAACCTGACTAACGTAGTTCTTCAAAACCAAAACCATAACATGGTCTTCTTGTTCTATCCCTAATTAAATTAAATGTTTTGTGTCCAGAGCATAATGGAGACTGAAATGTACAGAAGAATGTTATCAGAATAACACAACCTTCTATTTTATTCATTCCCAAAGGGCCTGATCCTGAAATCACAAAGCCCTCTCTCTGTCCTTGTGGGCACTTGATGAGATACTTCTGCTTTGAAGAAGGCTGTTACTGCTTTCTTTGAAAGCAGTGAATTAACCTTCATTGAATTCCAGAGAAATGTACCCTTTCTCACGTGTATTTTCTGCGTACTTTACTATTCCATGTATTTGCAGATCATGAAATCGCCTCTGTTTCAGGAGAGGCTGAAGAAGAGCAGAATTGGCCATGTCCCTGTCATGATAAGAGAGCAGGTTTCATTATTGAACAATTTTTTTGGCCCTCTGACCTCATAAGTCTTATACCAGAGGTAACAGGGCTCCCTGTATAGCATCTTCTGGCATTTCTGATAGACTCTACCATGTTGCTGACCTTCCTAAGCTCCTAGGGCAGTCCAAAGCAAGTTCTTTAAGGATCCTCTGTCAACCTTTGCCCATCCTGGAATTTTGCTTGTGATGGACGTATGCTTTCTCAGCTTTGCCACTGTCTCTGTCTTCCCTTGCTGCCACAAGCAAAGGTCCAAGGGCAGTGTTCTTCCACCTCTGGACTGCCTGTGGACTGCCTTTTAAAGGCCAGTAAATGGCAGATAAGGAAAACCAGCCCAGTGGCAATAGGACGTAAGGCAGTACCATGTACTCTGCCTCTCCAGTGTAATGTTTTAGGGGGTCTGTAAATAAAGAGATGCCTGGAAACCACTATCGGCATTTACAAAGAGTCTCCTGGAGATCTGGGAAGGGAGATAAGTGCTGCCAAGAGCTCCACTCTGGCTCCTGAAGGAGGCAGAATGTCCCAGCTCCTCTGTCCAGGACCCGTTGTTTTCCCAGTAGCTATGCTAACAGACCAAGAATCCTTTTTCCTAGGCCTGTAAGAGTGTTGCAGGTTAAACTTAAGAAAATGCTTCATTTTATTTACTCAGTTGGAACCCGTTTTCTGATAATTTCTTACAGGTAGATTGTTACCCCTCTGTTAGTGTTTTGCTGTTGCTGATGTTCTCTGCTGAATGTTTCTCTTTTTTTCATGTTTGCATTCCAGTAGGAAATTTAGAGGTAATAATCACAAAAGAGAACATTTTAAGAGCACCACATGCAGATTAAAACCACGCTACCCTTTATGTATTGAAACCTGTGAACTTAACAGTAATAGTTTTCCTTGTCTCCTCTAAGTGCTAAGATTTTTACTCTTTTCTGTACAGCTACAAGCTACTCTGAGGAGAAACACTCACAGAACCGGAGCAAGCTGGACATTTAACCAGATAGCTGGCACAATTACAGTTGCACCACAAGCAGCTTGGACTAATAACTTGAATGAAACTCAAAGCCAAATGTCTTTTTTTTGCCTTAAGGAATGACTTTTATCCAGTATATTCTCTTAAAAAGAAACAGGCTAAAAGCTAAAGACATAAATGCAATCCTGTAAGTTAAACAAGGAAACCTGTGCCAGCGGTGCCCCCTTACCCCGCCCGGGAGCCCCAGGGGAGGGGTTGTTGTGTGTTCATCATTTCTTTTCATCCAAAGCGCAGGGCAGGAGGGAAAGGGAGAGTTTTGTTTCATAAGAACAAGAGAGGGATCTTCTTCCTTTCTCCTCTTCAAAGTCAAGAGGGAAATGGCAATTGAGATGGGAGTAAGGAAACGCAGGGAGGCCACAGCAGACGGTTGTACCTTCTCTTTGGCATCATGGGCTCCCTCCTGAGAATCCCACCAGTTAGTTATTAAAACAAGTAAAACTCCCTTCTCCTGCCTTGTATTTTCCTGCTGACCCAGAGCATCTCCCTCCTAGTCTTCATTTGGTACCACCAGCATACATGCTCTTCAGCAGTCCCACCTGTTGGACATTCTGCAGGGCTGGGGCAGAGCAGTAAATGTGCATGCCTTATGTCTGGGGCTCTGTAATACTGCACATCTGGGTAGGTTTAAACAAAGCCAGGGGCGGGAAGTGCCAGTATAACAAATCATATGAGCCTTAAGAGCTCAGTTGAGAACCTGTACATATGTTTTCAGTGCTAATTCGAAGCAAACCTTTTCGGATTCATGCTCCAGTGTCTTTTTACAATGTCTAGAAATGATGTAACTCCAATGCCTTTCATCCTTAGGACCATGCCGTTACTTGACCTATCCTGCCCAGACTCTTAAAACAAAACTGTTTGCAACTCAGACATTTTCCTGTCAGAGCAACTGTCCCTGTACAGATTTTCATCAGGCTACCACTGGACATTTGCTCTGGTATGAAGCCAGAGCCAGACCTAGAAGTCTATGGAGAGAGAAGAGCTCAAAGCTCATGAGATCCCTCATATGGCCTTGGTATGGCTCTTCTGGAAGTGCTGGGCAGAGGCAGGGGTGAATGTTGTACTGCTTAAGCCCCCAGCAGGTCCCTGGGCTTTGATCCTGCTGAGCATGGTAAAGAACTGAGCCCCAGTGACAGACTCAGAAGCGTGCCTGGAAGGAAAAGTTGCTCCAGAGGTGTTTCTGCCTCCTGCCATCTCACGGCATCCAGTTACCCTTTCTGAGCTGGGAATAAGTTGGGCAAATATTGAACCATGTAAAAATATTGCTGTTCCAAAACTTGCTGCTCTGGGGCAAAGGGAATGTAAAAATACTGAGAGGTTTGTAGCTGCACTAAATCTGTAGGTTTAGCATAATATTTTTCCACTCCCATGTCCTCCACTTTTAAACAAGACCAGGCAAAGCTCCAAAGGAGACCCTCTGAATCTGACCTGGCAGCTCGGCTCCATGGTTGCCCCATAGCTCTCCTTCTGTCGCCCACAGGTATGACCAGAGAGAAACTGAAGGAAGCACCACAAGATGAAGGAAATGAGGAAGAACATGACTGTCCTGAGGGACACTGATGTGGCAGGTCAGAGAGAAAAAGTTTTAAGAGTTTGGGTGTTGAGCTTTTTAATGAGAGAGATTAAAAAAATAAAGTTAGAAAGAAAATGTGTATGAGAAAATTCCCCTCCAGAAACAGTCATGGTGGAAATATTTTCAAGAAGCCCAGTCTTCAGGTCTGCTTACTACATTTGATTGAGTTGCACTGCACAGCTCAGTTCTCAAAAGTTGTTAAAAGCTTTCCTTCTGAGAAGGGCTATCCTCCCTCCTATTCATCTGCCATGAAAAACAGGTTTCCCACCATCAGAAGCAGGACCTTTGAGGCAGAACTGGCTTGAACAATAAAGTTAATAGCATGTCCATAAATAAGTGAATTATCCTCAGACATTTTGGTGGATCTCTTAAAATATTTACTTTTTAGGGGCAAGTTGAGTAATGGGTTTTCCTCAAACCCTAAAGTTTTAGTGGGCAACAAAGAATGCAGAGTGGAAGCTGCTTACCAGATGTTCCACAGCCTGGAGAGATAAAAGGAGATTGTTTTTACAAGTATAAATGGTGGCATAGTAGCCTGCACTGTGTAAAGTATGTATTTTTATTAAGTCATTATGCAGTTGGACAAATAATTTTCCATATTTCCCAGTCATAACCTGCCTTATCCATGTTGAATATTTTGCCAGTTCTGACTGCTTCTTTTTCAGTTTACAATGCTGGCAAACTTGTTAGGGCTTGGCTGGTTTTTTTTTTGTTTCTCTTTTTTTAATAAAAAAAACTTCCTCAGTTTTATTGCTTTAATCATTTAAAATTACATCATCTTTTGAAACTTTAGACAAATGTAATAAAGCTAATCTCATTAATAGAGTGCAAAATATCTTAACACTCTAAAGTGATTAAAACAGCTTGGGGAAATCCCTTACTGAAGAAGACATACCCGAAGGCAACAGAGCATTCAGATCTGGACTCCTATAAATGAACTTGCCTTGGTTAGCAGTGCTGCACTAATTTATTAGATGTTGTAGATCTGGTCCTTAATTTATAAGAGTCAGGCAAGCAGGATAAATTAGGTGAAAGTCTTTTAAGCAGTAAAGCAGCAAGAAGGTAAAGGTTTATTTTCCCAGAGGATTGACCACATTTTTAATTTTTCCTACAATGTTCATGAAGTGAAAAATCTTGAAGTCTCGTCTCTGTTTTCAGATCATAGTAAGTAAAGAAACCTGAGGAAGAAGAAATGTACTGTCATCAAAAGCACATGGGAGCTCCCCATGTATTCCTGTCTCAAACAGGATTCCCCAGAAGTTTGTTATCTTTTGGAGTCTGCAGGATTAGTCTGGTTGTGTGTGCTTCTCTGTGTGCATTTAGCCTTTTGAAGAAAAAAAAAAGAGAAGTAGAATAAGCAGAAGATCTATTTTTCTCTCACCACCTCCCCCAGGAAATTTTTTTTTACAGCCTTATATTGTCAGGATGCACAAATTTCTCTCTATTCAAATAAGTTATGTCCTACAGCTGCTTTTCAGAGTTCCAGGTGAATGTGGAAATCATTCCCTTTGTCCTGCAGAGGAGGATGACAGGAGCCCAAGCAGACAGATTAGTGATAAGATTTTGTAATGAGTAATCTTTTACAATACACATAAGATACTTGCTTTTATCAAGCACTGGATTTAGGTAACACAGAACACAGACAGACGAACCAGCCTGGCATAACTGACTCGCCTTTGCTTCTGGCTGCAAAATGCAGGTTTCTTCCAGAACTGAAGCTGAATAAAGCAGTATGATGCTGAAGCACCTCTGATTTATTTATTTTTTTTTACTATTCTGGATGTGATCATACTTCATGAAGCCCTAGAAAACTGGTGGTAAAATCTGCTTCCAGAGGATTTCTGATCTCATACTGTGAATTTTGTAGCTTTGAAAAGGCCTAGATTTGGGAATTAACTAAAGCAGAACTGAATTTATAGCTGTCAAAGAGTAGTCTGTTGCTGGTGCTATGAATTAAAGCAATATTATATGTAGTATATCCTTGTAGCCTACACAGCATCTGATTGATAGAAATTGCCAAAATGCCTTGTTCCTGAACATACTTATCCTGATTTTAACGTTGTGCGACCATGCTGCTTGGTTTGGGTGAGAACATTTGACTCTCAATTTATATTTACAGTAAAAATTAAGATAAAATAATCCAGTAAAGTGGTAGATTAGACCACCTTAAGTGCACCATCAAATGTAAAGCCCATTCATTTGAAACTTAAAGCTCTGTTTCCTGAACCTGAACCTGTGGGATTATACTCTGCAGTTCTGACTACATTCGGCCTGTGAGATTTAAAGCAATTCTGTGTTTTCTTTCTTTTCCTTTTTAATCTAAATGAGAAATAAAGCCATGGAAATAAATGGAGTATTATTCTTGGCTTTGGTTCAGTTTCAGACCCAGACCCTGAACCCCAGCTGAAATGTGCCATGCATCTTAAATGCTGCTTTCTTGAACTGCCTTTGGTTGGACTCGGCTGCATTTCACATGGATCAATGCAGTTACTACCTCTGAATTTAATGCTTCAACAACAAATGGAGTTTTAGAAATCCAAAGCTATCTCAGTTATTGCAACCTGCATAAAAAATATCACAATATATTACTTGTGAATATAATCTATATAATTTTGAAATCCTGCTAAAAATGAATGACCGAAGCATAAGGTGTGTAAAGGAATCCTTCCTTTCTCCCAACCAATTAAAGAATTAACTTAAAGGTTTCAGAAAGACCAAAAAAAAAGTTAAGGTACAGCAGAAGAAAACTGGATTTCCTCCCATGAAAGCATGAAAATAGGAGGAGAGATTTCATTCAGGAGAAAAAATAACCAACAAAAGTTTCTTATTGAAATGCAAATCCACTTGTATTTTTCCACAGACATTTAAATGGGAGCCAGAGAAACTTTAACAAGCAGTGAAAGATAAAAATAAAAATATTAGAGACATCCTAAAATAACACCCAGGCTTGTATCAGTGTTACATTTCAGCAGGGGAAAAAAAAGTCTGAGCAACAAAAGGAATTTAATTTACAATTTGAGAGATCTGTAAATAGCATTAGGAAAAATACATCTGCTTTGAAATTGCATATTAAATGACCCATGGGTGAGGCAATTTTTGGCACATGATTCAGCAGAAGTATCATGTTTTAGAAGCTTTGTGTTTTTCAGTCCTTACTTTCCCTAGAGAAGGGTGTCATCAGCTCTCGCATTGGTCACAGTGTCACACTTACAGCAGCAAGTCCCATTGCAGCAGTAGCTGGTCTGTGGTGCAAGGCACTTCATCACTTTTATTGAATACTCCTGTGAAATAAGCCTTTTAACTTTGTTTCACTTCAGAAACTGCTGTGAAAGATGGATCCACTTCTGCATTAGAAAGTGAGTGAGGAAAAGTTGAGGCGTGCAGAACAATTCTCTTTAGTAACTGAGCAACACTCAATCCATTTGAGTTAGCAGTCTGATTTCATTTGTATGCCCTTCTGCCAAAAATGCTTAGCAAGATGGTGTTTGGGTATAAGTCTAGCCTGAAGCTTTGTGGCAGAGGTGTCTGGAAGCTCCTGAATGACCACAGGGGATATCAAAACTCCAGCAGTGAGATCCTCCTCTGGGAGGGTAGGATTTAGATAATATTTTATTTAATACAGTGACTCCATGTCCTGCTCCTCTAGTGGGTACATAATTGATCTGTGAGACTTGCAGTTACTGAAACACTGATGTGTTGCTTTTCATATTCCTCATTCACGGAACTCTACTGAAAATCTTCCCAGCAGTTAAGATTTCCAGTGTTTTCTATTGTTTAAGTGCATCAAAGGGCCCAGCCCCATCTGGAACCATGGAGGTATGGTATTTGCTGCACAGGAATTTTGTAGGAAATTCTATACATTGTAAGAAATATAACCTACTATATTAAATGTTGGTGGAATTCAGGCTTTGTGTACTTTAGCTGTTGTTATGAATGGTGGTTCAGTGCCACAGCATCTCGGGGTTATTCAGCTGCTCTGTACAAACAGATGAAGATGTTGTCTGACCAAGCCAACACCAAGAGGGCAGCCAGAGCAGCTGTCCAGGCTCCCCAGTGCTGTCTGCTGCTGTGGACCTCAGGTGCTGCTGAAACTGGCCTCCTTTGTGTAAACACCAAAGGGTGAATTCAATCACCATGTCTCCTGCTAGAGTGAGGTAGCCAGACATCTCAGACTCCCTGCTTGGCCAGAAGACTTGCGATTTTTAATAGCCATTAAAAATATATTTATTTTTTGCTGTTCTTGGCTGATCTTCTCCTTTCACGCTGATTAACAATGCTCTGATCTTTTACTGCTGCCTTTTAGTAACATAACAGCCTTCCAAGATGGAAGAAGGCCATGCTATTCCTCTAACTAGTGTTTATATACCCTGCAATAATTTTTCTTCCACGGTTTCTGCTCTTGCTAGTTTTTTCAACATCCTAATCCACACATTTAATTTTATATGTAGGGGCACTTCTCTTAATTTTCCACAAGGCCTTTTATTTGTTTAATTTAGAATTTTGAGCATTACTTCTTTGCCTGCAATCCTTGCAGACATTTAAATTACCATCTCCAATTTTATAACATTGATAATAATTTCTCCTTTTGTTCTAAATGGAATATTCTATGATAGATATTCTTTTGATTAGTCTGATATTCTTTTCTGTTAACAAGGGGCAGTGTGGCTCAGGGAGTAGGCAATGGGACATGAAAATGTTTGCTACTATCTTGTTGCTCCATGTCTAGACTGAGGAAGTTATCAAAATGGTTTTGTATGAGATGGGTTTCTCTCTCTTTTTACTTTTTTTTGTCATTCAATTGCTCTAATTTGATCCTTAAGAAGTGATTTTAATATCTGGTAAGAGTGTGATGTTGCTAATGAAAATGAACAGATTGTTTCTTAATCCTACAATAAAAATAAGTGTGTGTAGTGATGTTATTAAAGGAGAAAATCTGCATGTGCAGTATTTCCCTTCCCTATATTCTATTTGTTTATAGTGTAACAAAACAATTCACAGCTAAAACAAATGTATGCAGCAAGCAGACTGTTTCAAATGAAAACAAATTTGTTCTTCCAAGTGGCACACTGTGAGACCCACTGAAGACTTAAGTAGCAAACACATATAAATGAATCCCTTCAATATGCTTATTTTTTTAATAAAAACCCCTACATGGATGGAAACTTTTAAAAATTAACTATAATCACAGAAATGCTTTAGCTTTTGCAGGTGGGCAGAAGAAATTCTACTTCACTGTATAAATCACTTAAAAATATCTTGGTTTGCGAAGCTTCTAAACTCTGCTCCGTGCAGTATCAAAGGATTATGAGTGTTATGCAAAGAGAGCATGGATTACGGGTATTAAATAGGAAGACTACCAGGGCACACATGGCACAAACATGAAGAAGACCATGTGTATAAAAGGATTTATGGAGTAGAAGATTCTTAGTCTCCCCTTCATGAATCGATGCCTTCATAAAAGAAAAAAAGGAAGAAATATTTCTCTCCAAAATAGGTTGTTGGTTATTGCTGCACTCAGTGTTTTATCTCACATTGTCTTGGTTCAGCTTTGGATCAGTGGGTTTCAGTCTGATTAAGATTTACTGCAAGTCTGATGCTTTTTTTTTTTTACAAGAAAGAAGAACTTATCTTAATACCTCTATTAATTTACTGTGTAATGATAAGGTCACAGTGCTGGGGAATACAGACGCTAGTGGGAGAAAGAGGCAGAGAGCAGTATTATCTCTAGGAAAACACTTTAGAAAAGATCTTTGTAGTGCTTTTGAGTTAGCCTGATTGGCAATGACCCTAGCTATGTTTGGAGTCATTTGGGGTACTTACCTAAAACTAGCAAGTGACTGCTTCTGAAGGCTCAGGGAAGTTCTATTTTAAGGTCAATACTGAGTCACACCTAAAATGTGCATTCTGTTTTGTCTAACAATATGCTTGCTTCATGTTTATGGAGCCTTTGCAGCGGCTGCAGCCTTGCTGGACTGAATATTGCACATGCCCAAAGAAAGTACTCTAAAGGGTTGAAACAGACCCTATGGAGCATAGGAAAAGGGAAATGTCTCTGTTTTACACAGAGAGAATTGAGGCCCAGGTTCTTCAAAATGCTTCTTGCTTTATGTATCTAAATCTGACTGAAATCATTGTGAGCCAAACACCCAAGTGAGTTGAGCATCTGAGATGTCAGTGCGGGGGCTGGCCTGAGATGGCACCGCTCAGCATGGTGGAGGTAAGCCACGCAGATCTGGTGGGGATGCAGGGTGGCTTGGCTTGTGGAGCAGCATCTCTGAGCTCACAGGAATGCCTCTCCACAGATGGATCAGTCAGTCACAACCCTATCCATGCTAACTTATGCACAATCATTACCCTTTTCCTGTAGCCTTCTGGTCTTTGCATTTGGTGGTGGTTTTTTGTTGGGTTTTTTTCCAATTTTTAACGTAGTGTTAATGAAATCAGCAGGGTCATCTGTCTACTGACCTGTACTGGCACCTTCCTAATGACTGGTACTTGGGCATTTAGGAAGCCTGGAGCTGAGCAAAACCATCTGATCATCAGTCGTTATTCACTGGCACTATTCTGTGTCCTTCCTATGTTCTTTCAGAAAATACTGTATATGATGGTCCTTTGTGTAACCACAGTTGTGTTCTCGGGATGTTTGTTTTTTGGTTTTGTTTTCTTTTTTTTTTTTTTATATAATATACTTCAACCCACACAGTGTCTAATGCAGGCACATGTGTACAATGACATGTTTCAAACCAGCTGGGTGTCATGGCACAGAGGCAGTGAAAGGGCAGAGGTCTGCTTCCAACTGGAACAGTCAGTCAGCTCCACTGGCATCACTGGAGTTCACAGAAATACTTGTGAGATGTTTCCCGTGCCCTATTCACAAGGGTGTGCCATTAGTCAAATCCCAAATTAACTGTCAAAATCAAGCTAAGTGAGGACTTGAATGACCTCTGAACAAGAAAACTTTTTCTCTGTGGGAATGAGTTTTATCCATGGTGAATAAATCTCACAGGATCAAACCTGTTGATAGTGAAAAGTAAATAAGATGCTAGCAATTCACTTTAATCACACCAGACAGTTATTGGTAACGGAATAGGAGAAAAAAAAGGGACAAGTTATGCTGAGTATCTTCCTTTAAAAAGAAAATTAAAAGAAAAATTATTTCCATTTTCTTGAGCTGCTCTTTCCTATCCTGCTGTCTTCATCTGTTAGCTGCCAAGGGCAGAATGATGTGATTCATAGACTTTTTAATTGAAATTGTACACAGCCAAATCACAGGGCTGCTGCTCCCTTGGAAGTCAACGGCAAAATTCCCACTAGCTTTTACAGAAGAAGCTTGGCCTATCCATGGGTAGAGAAAAGTATAGCATTAACTTGGGTGATCCAGAAAAGGGGTTGCTTACATTTGTGGAACCATGCCCTGGTTCATGTCCCCTAGTATGTCACTGGTTCTTGCAGAACTGCAGATCTTGTGGTTTCATCTGTCTCTTTTCAGAGCCTGTACTTCTGCCCGAGTGATTTTATAGTTAAGCTCTACTGTTTAACCCAGATTTGTCGTCTCAGTGTGTTAGGCTGTTCCAGCATGTCTTGTCCCTTTTGAAACAAGGACTATTTCCCTTTTGTTAATTCTGTGTTGAGTAAGATCTCTTAAAACATCTGGTTTGAAGGTTTTCTTTATTATCTTTAAAGATTACAGCCCTGTAACTCTACTTCTGACCATCTTCCTTCAAATCTTCTGTGATTTACCCACTCTGTATGAATATCCATCACCTTTTCTTACCCTAAATGCAACTCTGTGTCGGGTGTTGGATGTACAACTGCAGGATCCAAGTTTGCAGTGCCCGATCCTAGGTGGTGCTGAGAGGCTTGGTTTGCTCCAGCAAAGCACTTAAGAATTGCTCAAAAACAAGGCAAGTGAGTAATCCCAGAAGCAGAAGACATGCTTTATTGCTGAGTAGAATTCAATGGACTTGTCAGCCTCCAGCTAATAAATGGGAATGATTGCAGAGTAGCTGGCCATACCAGGGCTGCCAGACATACAAAGCCCAGGGAGACCAGGTCTGTCAAGCAGCACCTTTACAACATTGACAGAAGGAGGACATTTTTAAAAGGAGGATGTGCTTTAGTTAGATGTGCATTCAAAATCTACAGCCGGAGCTAATTATTTTGTCTTATTCTGAATATTATTCAGATGCTTGGCTGATCGGTCAGCCTGCTGGACTACTATCAGTGATCTATGGGCAGTATACATGGGTTATCAGCTCTTGTATCACTCAGAAAAGGTGCTGGATTGAGTAGTGCCAGAGACAGGCTCTCTAATGCAGTCATTCTCAATTTCTTCCAGACTGTGACCCCAACTCACAAAAAGAGGGGACTTTCAGGATTCCTGTTCTCTGATTCCAATAAAAGAAGGGTGTTTCTTGCACATGTGTATACATCCCTGCAGACTCATCACACCCAGAAGACTGATTTTACTATTATTTGCTTGTTGAATGGATTAAGCATCTGCATCACAGCAAACATCATCTCTTTCATATCAACTTACAGTGAAATCCTCCATGCCTTTGTAAGCCAGTGATCTGTAGATCTGCCTTGCTGCATGCTTTTGCACCTCCCTGTCTGAAAGTGGCATCTTCAGCTACTCACTTTCTTCTTGGCTACTCTAAATATGCTCTTCTATTTGGAAGAGATGTATAATCCCTGCCAACTTGGGGGAAGGGGAGAGAGATGGTTCATATATTTAAAAAAAAAAAAGTTCTTGCAATATTGATGTGTATAGGTTGTCTGATTAGAAAATGAATGTAAAATTAATTTGATTTTCATGAACTGCTAGCTGCACACTCCAATTTTACATGATAAGAGCTCTTAGCAGTGTGGACAGTTACAATTCCTACCATTTTTTTAGCACTGTTGATCAGTTCCAGTGAAAACAATCAAGTTAGTTCCACCAAATGCTTCCTGCACGTGCTTCTGGTGAGCTGGACAGCAGCATGCTGTTGAAGAGCACAGCACTAAACATCTGTGCAAATTTGTAAATGCAAAGGCATCGCAGAGCAACAGATTTTGTCAGCAATAAGCGGAAATTGCAAAAAAATTACTATTATCTTCTAGATGAGAAGTTCATTATAGGTTATCCATGTGTTCTTTTTTCCTCAACTTTTGCTCACTTTATAGGTGTAATTTAGGCTATTTTGGTCAGAGACTTTGCCATGACATTTATTCTAGTCTGCTTCCTCTTCCCACAATTTCCATGTTTGAAGCAATTTTCCTTCAGGAAAGGTCATTTTTCCCATTTGTGAGCTAGAAACAGAGATGGCAGACATCTGGGAGCAAAGTGGATTGGGGTGAGTTAGCACAGGAGGGGTTTTACTCTTCTGTGTTCCTCCTCTCAGGACTTTTGGGACTGAGATTTTTAAAGAGTAGTGGGGAGCATCACGGAACAGCACATAGAGCTCAGCTATCCCCGCTCTACAGGAGGGGATAGACCTCGGGGGCACTTGTTCTTGCTGACCATGGTGGCACTGCCAGGGGCACACTTCCTTCTCCTCACTCCTGAGTCCCATGGAGTAGCTTTGGGTCGACTCCTAGGTGTATGTTTGTTGTGTAGGAGCAAAGTGCAAACATTCCTTTCATGACCTGCCCCTTCCCGAATTTCATTGTGGCATCAGTAGTGCTACATTTGTGATGGCAGAACACAAGGCACTCTATACTGGTTGTGAAATTACATAGGTTCGCTCTAGATGGTGTTGAAATTTCATGTTTTGGTTATGTACTAACTCACACAAATAAAACAGGACAGCTGTTGATCTCTTTTAAGCAGGTACACTCTCTCTGAAGTACTTCTCTGAGCACCTGTTCCACATGCAGTAAATAAATCACAAGGGAGAGGAGAATGATATTATTCTTTTACTATAATCCTAAACCAGTTTCTAATGAGCCAGACATTAAATCTACATTTATCTTACTATGCTGAATAGTGCAAGATTTTTCTCTGGTCTGCTTACTGGATCGATACTTGACAGTGGCAAACCACTGTATCAGATCAAATGACAGGCAAAAACGGAGTTTTGACTGGAAAATTTCACAGTGATTTTCTTTCTCCTCCTCCATCCCAGTTTTCAAACGATGCTATGTAATTGACATTTCCTAGTTGACTGGACAATAAATAACCTATTTAGCTGAGGTAAGTCTGATGCAAGGGAAAAGAGAGCTGTGAGAAAAGATGCCTCTTGTGTTTATTCTAAAATGATGCTCCAAGGAGTTAAGCAAACTTAGAAATTCAGATCTCACCAACATCTGGTTTGTATCAACAGAAACCAAAAGCTTATAGCAGTCTGGCTGGATCATTATTCTGTCTCTATGTGCCTGTATGTCTTAACTTCTCCTGACATTACCTGAGAGAGTACTGGACTGGAAGTTGCTCAAGAAACTGGAAGTTTCTTGAAATACACACACCAACATTAGGTGTGTTATTCATCTTCTCAGCCTCCACCTTCCATTCAGTGTCAGTTGTGTGAACAATACAACCTCTTATGGTCAGTCAGGTCACCTAATTTAAGTACCTATGTCTTCTGCTAAGAAAATAGCAGACCTTTGAGAAATACTGTGTGCTAGTCTATGCTCAACTGGCTTGTCTGCATAACCTTCTTCTGAGGACAGGTACCTTATGGGAGAGGGGAGCACAGGGATGCTCCTTTCAGTGCTCTCACAGGCAGTGGGATGCCTTCAATGCTGGGTCCACCCAACTGGACAAGGACCAAATTTCTCTTTTCATTTCACAGAAGCAACTGAGCTGCAAGGCCATGCTGTATCCCACTTGAGATCCTGTGTGGCCATGAGAGTATCTCTTCTGTTGAAGGCGAACCACAGGTAACAGCAGCAAGAGACCTGTGACTTCAGCTGAGTAGTTAGTTACTTGACTGTGAAGGGGAGGTTAGGCCCTACTTCTTGGGAGGGTATGAATTTCCCTTCAGTTTGTCACTGGAATGGCTGTGGGTTAGAGAAAATGCAGAACAGACCTGGGAAAATGGGCTAGGTCTTTGTACCCTCTGCCTCCAAGAGGAGTGCCCTAACCACTTGCTTGCAATGATATTCCTTGCTGCCTTTTCTCTGTGTCTGCAGCTCTTGCATGCCCAGCTGCACTGTGGCTCAGTTTCAAGAGGGACAAGGAGGAATGCTCTTCTTCACCAGCTTACCCCATGATCTGGTGGTTAGAGCACTTTTTAGAGAGTGAGTGGGCTTAATCCCTCAGTCCCTTTTGCTTTCTGCTTTAACCCTTTGCAGTCCAGAGGCAGATACCAACACTGCTTCTGACTGTCTTTAATTCTTCATGCTTCTCCTAAAGATTTGTGCAGTGTTCAGGTGCAGTAGTCATGCACTGAAATGATCCTGTGGCAGAGTTTTGTGTGCCTATCTCTACAGAGCATGGCCTTTAGGACATAGAGGGAATAAAGATAGAAATGCCCAAAAAACATTTAAAATGGAACAAATGAATCTCAGTTAAATAGTGGAAAGAGGATTGGATTAGCATTTCTGCAAACCTACTTGCGTCTGCTGGTAAGATTTGACGAACAGATTGCCACCTTGATCATCTGCAGAATTTAACAGACAATGCTGCTCAGGATGTCATCCTGAAGTGCTACCAAGTCCTTGGGAGCAGCTGTCATTGTTTTAGTCCCTCACAAACCCACACAAGTTCTTTTTGGTTTAAAAAGCAGCAGCACATATTTTGGAGACCTATTTCTGTATGCCAACACCTTCACATGACTACAATGTGTGGTTTCTGATTTCCACTACTTTGATTACATTTTTTTTTGTTTGAATACTGGCAGGACTTTTGTTCACAACCTCCTTGTTTTTCTTTCCATGGAAATAAAAACTATGAGTGACCTGTGAATCTTCTGGGTCCTTATATCAATAAAAAATGCCTAAATCTGATCCTAAATCCATTATGTGTAGTATGCTTCCAAAGTGCCTGTGTAACTAGTCAGTTAAAAGAAGTGTTAATGCACAATATGAAAGTTTTTAACATCTTCTGTCTCAATGTTTGCGAAGTTAATAATATAGCTTAGCCAAATAAAATCGTCTTCTTATGTTACAATGTGTTTTAATTTCTTTATATCTTTGCAGAACTGTTTATAGAATAATGAGCTGAGAGTGTCCTGATTAAATTAAACATCTCTGTACCCAGATATCGTTTACAGCTAACAACATTTCAAAGCTGCTTTCAGTTTTTCCCTCCTTCCAATGTGAAATATTCTTAAGACGCAATGATCTGCTGGTAGTTGGAGAGACACATGTGGATGTGCTTCTATGTCGCTGTGTCTTTTTCCTCCTTTTTTTTTTTTTTTTTTTTTTTTTTAAATCCCTGCATTATTTCTTGTTTCCAGTTGCTTTACTTCTCGTTTTTGTCTGCACTACTTTTCTAAAGATAGACAGAGCCGTAGGATCACAGAGTGGTTTGGGTTGGAAGTGACCTATAAAGGTCATCTAGTTCCAACCCCACTGCCATGGGCAGGGACACCTTCCCTTAGACCAAGTTGTTCAAATGGCCGTCCAACCTGTTCTTGAATGTTTCCAAGGATGGGGCATCTACCACTCTGGACAACCTGTTCCAGTGTTGCACCACCCTCACTGTAAAAAAATTCATCCTTATATCCAATTTAAATTGACTCTTTTTTAGTTTAAACCCATTACCCCTTGTTTTATTGCTACTCTTGCAATGCAATACTGTGTTGTTGTACGGAGAGGAAAATGTGATGGACTTGTTTACTTGTAAACTCTAGCAGTTTGGCTTCTAATATCAAAAAGATGTGATCAGTAAAAGCAAAACAGAACTTTTCAAAGCTTTTGAGACCTCTTTGAAGAGCCTCAGAGTAAGCTGATGGAAAGCAGGAAACATCCATTTCCTATCATACGTTTCTTACAATTTCCGAAACATATATAATTATGGTCAATCCTGTTTAAATTATGCTCTGGAAAAAAATTATTTAAATAGTACAAGATTCCACTGCATTAGGAAAAGCTTATAGCTGCATGAGAGAGGATGCTGTGTCTAGTTGCCTAGAAATGTGGTTGAAGTCCACACTGACCTTGCTAAAAGGATAAGAAATCTGTGCTGTCCCTGCTAGGTGGTATTTGCATACATCTGGTCAGGGACTTATTTACTGAGGAAGCTAGAGGAGTAAAGAAGTAGGGGAGTAACAGTGGCTAAGCTAAAATATTTAGGATGGTGAAAGCAGATAAGCAGGCTCCCTGGAACCTCTGTGATATAAGGAAGGGCCCGTTTCACATCTGTTTGACTAGAAAAATCCATGGGATTTTTCCCTTTCCTGTCCTTCAAAATATTTTTAAGAAATGTGAATGGAAAATCATGTTTTTCAAATGTTTCTGGTTTTTATTACTTCATGAAATGTTTTGCCATTTCCCCACACATTCTCTTCTGAAGGAACAGGAATTTCTGAACCCTTCTCTCTTGTTACCATTAAGAGGATGAAAAGCCCAGATGGTAGCATTTTCATTAGTAGGCTTACATCAAATAGATGATTGAAATGGTCTTGTTCTGACTATATTTAAACAAAGAAATGTAGAAATTGTTACTTCAGCTATTTTCAGACCTACATATTAAGTAGATGTGGCAGAGCAGTAGAAAGAAGACTCTCAGATGGACGCAAAAAATATGACACTGATTATGTGGATGATTATGATTAATTTATTGCTAATACAATATTTAAATAAATATTGCCAATGCAGTACATAATATAGCAGGTCTAAAGAGTTATAATAAAGCAGGTTCAGCTAGAACTGTATAGGTGTACAGCTTTTGACAGAGTGCAGAGCTGCAAAGCAACAAAGCACCTATAGAACTACTTCAGGAGTTTACCCCTGTATGTGACTTTTACCCGTCCAAAAGTGAGTATTCCCAGTCTTTGGGCTGGACGCACCCTGCAGGTGTCTCTGCCTGGGAACAGTGGGGGTGTGTATGTGTGAACCCACCCAGAAGCTGCCTGCAGTCTTGGGAGACCAGTTGGCCCAGCCTCCAGCAGCATTGTACACACTTTTTGCAGGCCAAGTCAATCACAATCATCACAGCTCCCCCACCTCTGGAATGCATTCATTATGTGAGCATCCAGATAGTTCTTCCTTCAGTCCCACCTGGTGGTCTTATGTTAGGACAAATCTCATTGTCCAGCAGGGACAATTGAAAGGGAGAAGCAGTGTGTTTGTGTGTGTGTGTGTGGGTGGGTGGGTGGGTGTGTGCTGAGGATGCATGTGAAGACTCACTATCTTTCATTGTGGCCACAGCAGAGCATAAGGAATAAACCAGTTTCAAAGACAAACCACTTACCTGAGTCCCAATAATAGGTTCCTGTAGGACAGTCACGTTTTCAACAATAAATAGAAATCTTTCTTTCCTTTCTGGCAGGGTCTGGGATTTTCAGTCTCAAGAGTCCAAAGCATTGGACTTTACTGGGGCCTCAAACTTTCACCTGTTTACGTATAAACTATGTTGAAGTGAAGGAACGTGGCTGGAGGTGGATGAGAATTGAGGCATGGGAATACTTAAATATTCCTTGTTCTCTCCAGGCAGAGATGAGCATGCTGAGGTAACCCATGTTAGCTGTTTGTTGACTCTGTGCTCTTCTATTCCTAGGCTTATGCAGTGTTTGGAAACATAATTTATATACTACACAGGTTGTACCTATGGTAGTCCAGGTCTGGCCAGTGACAGTCAGAGATTATGAAGACTGATGACATTTGATGACTATGGGATGTTTGGGTGAAATGATTTGCTCTTAGTCTAAATAAATCTCTCACAGCAGGGTCTTTGGGAGAGCAAGGGAGTGGGAGATGAGCTGTATTTTGTGGTACTGCTCAGCCCACTGTATGTGAGGCATTTTGATGGGGTTTTGCCTGAGGAAAACCAGTGCAATTCCTGCCACACTGGTGCAGAGAGGCTCTTGGATATATCAGGGTTTTGTTCAGTTACCTTTAAGTTCTTAGATAAAACTTACTGATTTTGGCTAATAATATACTTAAGCAGAGGCTGGCTTTTTGTGCTGGGTTGGATTGGTGCTATAAGGAGCACTAAATGATTTTTATTCTTTCTCTTCCTCCTTTTTTAAAGTGGTCAATATTTTATCTTTAAATAAAAAATAGAAAGCGCACAAAGGAAGCAACGGTGAGAGGAAAGAGTAAACTGGTCCCAGTGCTAAAACCTTGGTTTGAGTTGTGGATATAATGACGAGATGCTTTGCCTTTCCTAGCTGTGTAGATTAATGATTGATTTACCAGGAAATGTGCTGTTATTACAAATGTGGGGCCTAATTTGGATTTTTTACTTGGGAGTTGCCTGGGTGGGGAAGGAAAGCGGGTTCCAGCCTTTATTTTTACTCCTTTTCTTAGCCTTGGGAATGTACATGTTCAAAAAACATCTGTCTCGCTCCTTCTGCACAGTCTGCTCATCACTGCCATTTGCTGAAGCAGACCAAACACTCTTGGCGCAGGGGAACCCAGACTGCACACTTACTCTGTCCTGTCAGGCAGTAGCTACATTTTAGAAGGAAACCGCAGTACAAAAGTGGGATCTCAGGTTCCATGCAGTGTATGCAAAGCAGTTTCATTTAAAATGTCACGTTTACCTTGGCAGAGCCACTCTTTAGTAGGGATTAAGGCTGCAAAAACCACTGAATCATACTCTCTGTTTCTATATGTGTGCCAGGTCACAAACATAAATTGTAATGTTGGCCCTCATCCGTCATCACATAACGCTCTGGCATACTTTTTCATTCCCTGAATATGAGTGGAATGAGAAGGTTACTTGGAAAGTCATCTGTCTGAGAAGCTGTCCTGTTATAATTAGCGGGCAATCTTGAATTTCATCTCTGGAAGATTATGAAGTGAAGAGGCGGGGGAGCGGGCTGTATATGGTGGGTTACCAGGGCCTCTGGTAAGCCAATCTGACCATGACTCCAAGGGCCGAAGCAAATAAAGTTGGGGAAATCAGATAATGCTATTTTTTTTAAACAAAAAGGTGTAAAGATTACATCAAGCAGCCAAATCTTGATCTAGATACAAGTTTAAATTTCAAGCAATTCTAAACTTCAGGGATATTTAGAGATGGGAGTTTGGTTTGGCTCACATCTGGTATCAAAGACTCACTTTTCTGTCTAACGGCTTCTTAGACACTAGAGTGAATGAAAGGCAGCTCAAGGTGGAGCCATAGAATAAGAGAAAATAGCAGACAACTGGATGGGGGTTGTAACTGTCAATTAATCACATAAAGTTAGCAGCGATGCCCTTGCAAATTATTTGCAGTTATCTCCTTCCTCTTCAAATCTGTACTACAAGCTAAGGGCTGTTGTCTTTAGCCCTGTTTCTATCACAACACTTGCAAGTTTTGTAGAGTCTGATTTGGCCATATTTTTCAGAGACCTGGAACAGCCAACCTAAACCACCCTGGTGCTGTAGTAAGGCAAGAAGGACCTTTTTTCATACACTTATGTTTCTTTCAAATATGTGGAGGACATTATCCTTTCAACAACTTTCAGACAGACTGCTAAAAGAAACACTGTACTTCAACTTCCGTGATAAATATGTTCTCTCTCTCTTTCACTAGTCAGGAAATGTGTTACCATTTTTCCACCGGCTGTAGTGTGGGATATTATATGCTCTGAGAGGAAAATAAATGCTTAAGGCTTCCTTCCTCTGTCACTTCAATAATGCCAAGAAGGAGGCTGGGTAGTGTTGCTTTAATTAGCAGGCTTTTGTTAAAAGAAGTGGTTGGAGCTACCTGATTGCAGTTTTGCCCAGCAAAAGAAACACAAAAATTACTTCCTAGAACAGAACATTGCCTTTAGCAAGAGCAATGCTCATAATATATTTGGCTATATGTGTCATGCTTCACAATTTTATGCTTGACTCCTGCTGGGGACTGACTTAGGCCTTGAAACGAGGACTGTGGTTCCTGTATGAACTACTTTAACTTCTTGGTGACTTGGCATCACTGAGTTTTTTTGCCTCCTCTCTAAACCTCTGTGTTGTGTGGACTTTTGTTGGACAGATTTATTTAGATTTTTTTGTGAGTCTACAAATTCGAATATTTTTTATGGTGCTCTTTATTTTTCATTCCTTACCCAGTTCTACCTGAACTGATTTCCTTTTGTGTTTGCTATCAGTCTTTGCTCATATGAGGTAACGCTGAATATCACAGTCTTTGGTCACTGACAGGGGAGTAACGGTCTGTGTGAATATTGTGTTTCATCTTGGATAATACCCACAGAATTTCACAGGTGTCTGGTGATGTATAGATGAGCATGACTTGGCTGCATGGCAGGAATTTCTTTACCCATTGCCGTGGGGGATATTGTCAGTGTGCATACAAAGGTTGTGTTGAGTGTACGTCTCTCTGTAAGGTACTTCTATAGCACATTGTTCTATGAGAGAACTTTATCCTGAACCCTGGCAGCAATGCCTGGGTTGCTTCCTGAAGTATGAAGCTCTCTGTTTCCTCTCTTTCAAAATTCTTACTACCATTATTGCTGTTTTTTTAATTTATGTTATTCTGGTTTGAGTTCCCGTGAGCTCTTCCCCAACATTGTTTCAGTTTGTTCTGCAAGCACATATTAGGCAGCAAATTACAAAAGAACTGTTTCTAAAAAGAGAGCATTTTGAACAAAAGAAGAAAACTGTAATTATTCCAATGAGGATTTGAGCAAGCCATCAGAATTAACAGTGCTGCTTTTCCAAATGTGCCACTGTTTTGATTAGCTTATGTGCTTATACAATCCCTGCCGTGGCAGTGACTGTAACTGAATGCCTGTAACCGCAGGCAGAAAGCTATTAGAGGCCATCCACAAAAAAGCAGCTATTTCAGTTTTCTTCTCATCAAAAGCCTACAGTGCCGAAGTGATGCCAGCTAAACGTTTGTTTCTGTGAGATTTTTATCTCTTTATACCATTCAAAATACTTTTTTTTTTTTTGCAGAACTTAAACTTGATCTATCAATGTTTATAAAAAGTGCGTTCTTCAACACATTCTTTGGGCAGTGTCAGAAAACAGCCCTTGAAGCAGAAAAAACAACCCTAAATTTGCTGACCACTTGAGGGAGGTGGTGTGTTGTCTGGATGGTGGAATTGAAACCAGTGTTGTGACTAGCTTGCAGTAGAAATATCAAAGTTTTAAGTCTTTTGTAGGCAAAAGGGAATACTGGACTTCAGCAGTGGCTGCTTTTCCTCACAAAGCCATTCCCCGTGCAATCTATGATAATTCATTTGTGACTATCCGTGCTTTCTGAAGGGCATACTGTTTAGAGAATAAAGAAAAATTAAGTCAGACGAAGCAAATGTCTTCATTCTCATCAGAAACAAATTTTAAAAAGCTGGCAGCAGAAAAGTGAGATTTCAATAGCTGTTCAACATATTTTTCAGAATAAGGATGTTTACTGACTGGCCTGAACTCAAGTAAAATTACCAAAAAGTTCAAAACTCAAAAGTTCTTCATTCCCCTGAATGAGTTATGTGCAATACTTGGAGACCTGACCTTTTATCCCTTCCTCTGTCTCCCCTTCCGTCCCACGGATGTTTGGCCTGGTGGTGCTGCAGAACTGCGGAGGTAAAGACAATACAAATGTGACATGACATTTTCCTGTCTGAAGGGCTTGGAGGTGAGCCTAGAGTTCTGGAGAAATTAGGAATAGAAACATTTCAGAACTAGTGTCTGATGTGGGGTTTGGGCCTAACTCCTCAAATGAAAGTGAAAAAGCCCAAAAAAGACATGCAAAATGAGCAGCCCAGTGCCCTTCAGGGCACTGCATACGGCAGAGCAGTGGAATATGGAGGAATGGCAGAAGCCCTGCTCATTCTGCATGTCCTCACAAAGAGTGGCTGGCCCATGTCTTCTGAAGAAGGTATTCCAAAATCTAGAGTAAAAATCATCCTAGAAAATAGAGCTAGAGTAGATTGAGAAGTGGAGACACAAAAACTGGCTAAAGCAGAACAGCAGGTGTTATTTTCTGAGCAGAACAGAAGCTGCTGCATGTCTTTTCTTGTGTTTATAAGTCCTAGCTTAGTGTTTGGCCTGTCCAGAGCAGGATGACGGGGCTGATTTATACTCAGCCAGCAGTGCTTTATAATCCCAGGATCCTCTTCTGTCCTTGTCCACCCAACCAGTTGTTGCCCATCGAGCATCTGAGAAGGTGATTCCTCTTGGCCAAATGTAGAATTTTGTGTTCTTGAATACCATCCTGGTTTTTTCATGCAGCTTCAGTTTTCAGGATCATTTTGGGCTTTTCAGCACATCTGAAGCTCCACCCTTCCTATTGTCTGCAGATTTAATAAGGACTTTCTGTTTTCCATCACCTAGACTGCTCATGAAAATATACTCACTGAAGGAGATTTCCCCCAAAGCCTGGTTAACAGAGACCGGCTTAAATCTATAACATATCCAACTGTTCTCATAAAGCTTTATGACTGCCTACTGTAACTCAAGATATTCAGCATTTAATGTAAGCATTATAACTAGCTGAACTTTCTGAAATATATAGCATCATGTCTTCAAGAAAGAAGATGTTGCAAACAAGTAAGTCCCTCTAACTGTGCCTTCTGTCTTCTAGTAACGTGAACTGTCCCTTATAGACCATCAGGCTTCCTACCCAAAATACCCTAAATTTAGAAATCTGTGCTCAGTAGTTTGAGCTCTGTGGAAGGTTTCTGTCTCTTTCTGTTTATCTGCCACTACTCTGGCCTCAAACAGAATTTGAACCCCAAAAATAAAAATCATTGCATGAGTTTGCATATGACTAAGAAGTTAAAGTCTTCTGGGAAGTGAGGGCTCCAAGTGACAATTTTGACACAAATAATGTTCAGCCTCTGTATTAATAACAACATGCTGATGAAGCGTCAGAAACAATATCCTGTAGCTAAGTAAGTTACAATAGTTTTCTTTTCCTCACCAACAAAATAGATTTTATCCTACACACTTATATCATGTTCACTGCTAATTTTGACAAAAATCTCTGCTGTCCTACATTTAGCTGGAAGTATTTTAAGAAGCCACAAAACCTCCCATTTATTATCCTTGTTTGCTTTTTTCCCTGCATCCTGTCTACCTGACTGAAATTTTCTTCCATGTGAACCCTTCTACCAGGGGCTTGTAGAAACCCATTTTCCATGTTAGCCAAATCAAATATGACTGTTCTGAGTTCCTGAAATGCAATTGTGAAAGTATTGAGAAGGGTTTGTTATTTTCATATGAAGGAGACAGTAGTAAGTTGGATGACTGGCAATGAAAAAAAAACCAAACCAAACCAAAATGTTTGATGATCTTTATACAAAAACCCCCAACAAAACAGGAGCTAATATGACTGTTTTAAAATATGCACAATATATATTACTTTTCAGTTTTGATCAAGACTTACCAAAAAGTCAAAAGATAGAGATGAATTACAATTAAGTAGCTTGTAAATGACAACTGCACATGCAGTACTTCCCGATGCACTGTGTTTTTTAGGATTCCATTCTGATTTGTCCAATACAGAGCTTCTTGTTAACCTTAATTATTGTGTTTCTTTATTGCTGTAGATTTGCAAGTGATGGCTACTTTCATTGCTGCTGAATTTATCTCTCAGGGATTTCTTGAGATTTGGTTTAGAAAACCAAAGTGTCTGACCTCACTAACTACTTAACAAACAATTACCTTAACCATTCCTGGTAGATCTAATGCTTAAATAGTGTACCCCTTTAAGTTAGAAGATGTTTTTTGTTTGTGGAAGTCCTTCGGTAGGTATTAATAGGGCACTGATCAAAATGTTTAGAATCCATTTTTAGCTACATTAATTTTTATTGCATTAAAACCAGGACAACATCAGAAGGTTGCACCTATGGAAGGTGAAGGCTTTAGGTGGCTTAGACCTTAATTAAAAAAACCACCAGCAAAACCACCTTAGTAAAGGAATTCTGTTGTAAATATGTCTGGGAGTGGCAATGTATTTTATTATCCCCTCTTTTGGTCAGCTTTTTCCTTTATTATTCATTGTTGGTGATTAAAACAAAAGTTATATTCACATCTACCCTAGGCAGAGGGAAAACAGACACAGCAAAAGACTTCCGCTACGAGCCCCGGTGTGGGGAGATTGGTTACGCTGAACGCAGGCAGGAGCACGAGCTGTTAAAATGCACTGCAGTGCACACTCTCTTTTCAGGGCTGATTGATGACATTTCCATATATAGTTAGGAGTAAAACATTGCTTTTGAAAATAGAATTAAAACTTTCCCTTTTTAGGAGCAAGCACCACTTTGGCAACACAGCTAGCCCCAAGTACATTAGTTCTTTTGGTCAAAACATTAACAGGGTACTTTGTTAACAAAATGTTCAGGTCATGATGAGTTCAAAGCATGAACTGTGAGGCTTTTTATGAGCTAAATGTTTCCAAATAGCACTCTAAGTTGAAAGTGCTGAAATTAAAGCTTTTCTCCTGTAAACAGGGTGTTGCTGAGCTGAGTATATGTTGTTTTTTTCAATTACTCAGCATAAAGTGATGGGTCTGCAATGACATATGTTCACTGAGCAAAGACAGATGCCACCAGAAACAGCTGTATGGTAGGAACACTTCAAGGAAAAGATTATAAAGATGCATTTCCATTTGCCACCTTCTGTGTCTCTTTCTAAATTCACAAATAATTGCCTGTTATCCAAAATGAAACCTTTGAGCAACAACTTACTGTCTTAATTGTAGACGTGAATCTAATATTCTGGTCCAGTTAGCAAAATAACAACTTTCCCCCTTGTATCTGTACTACTGGATTCAGGTCTAGATTTGCAAATGCCCATGGACATACATTCCCAGCAGGATGGGCTATCGGTGGCTGGAAGATCACCAGCTGAGCTGAAGGTGGGTAGTACTGGCTACCTCATGACAATCCCACGAAACATGAAATATGATTTTTAATATTGCCTTAATGTGGAAATTATTTCACTTTGCTGCCAATTTTTTTAAGTGACACATTTTGCAGTATGGAGAAGGTAGATCACAATTAAAATTTGAAGGACCTTTACCGGTTGGAGAGATGGGCAGAGAAGAACTGTCTGAAAGTCAACAAAGGCAAATGCAGGGTCCTGCACCTGGGGAGGAATAACCTCAGACACCAGTACAGGCTGGGGACCAAACTGCTGGAAAGCAGCTCTGTGGGGAGGACCTGGGGATCCTGGTGGAAAACAAATTGTCCATGAGTCAGCACTGTTCCCACGTGGCCAAGAAGGCCAATGGTATCCTGGGGTGCATTAAGCAGAGCATTCCCAGAAGGCTGAGGGAGGTGATCCTGCCCCTTTACTCAGCCCTGGTGAGGCCAAATCTGGAGTGCTGTGTGCAGTTTTGGTCTTCTCGGTACAAGAGAGACACAGAGCTCCTGGAGCAGGTCCAGTGGAGGGCTCCAAAGGTAATCAAGGTACTGGAGCATCTCTCTTACGGGAGAAGGCTGAGGTAGCTGGGCCTATTCAGGCGGAGGAAGAGATGACTGAGAGGAGACCTCATCAACATCTACAAGTGTCTCAAGGGAGGCTGTTAAGAAGATGGATCCGGGCTCCTCTTGGTGGTGCCAAGCAATAGGAAAGAGACAATGGGCAGAAACTGATGCACATGAAGTTCCACTTGAATATGAGGAAGAACTTCTTCACTGTGCAGTGACTGAGCACTGGAACAAATTGCCCACAGGTTGTCTGTGGTGTCTCCCTCATAGGAGATATGAAAGAACTGTCGGGATGCAATCCTGTGCCATGTGCCCTAGGAGGACCCTGACTGAGCTGGGAGCTTGGACCAGATGACCCACTGTGGTCCCTTCCAACCTGACCCATGCTGGGATTCTGTGAAAATGTACATAGTATCTGCAGGAGTACAAGGTAGTCCTTATACAACTAAATCCACTGATTACTCCTCATAAGAACACAAAGTGGCAGCAACAGTGCAAGGTATCATTCTGAGATAATTTTGAAAAGATATGCCTGAAAACATCTGAATTTTGAAAAGAGAGAAATAGAAGTAAATGCAGTGTCCTAAGCTCTGTAGGCCATGCTATCATCTATTCCAGACATTTCCAAAATTGCATGTGAATTTGTGCAAGCTTTAGCTACCCAAAAACATTCCAGGTTTTGTTTTGTCGTATGAAATGACTCAAAACATGGGGAATGTTTACCCAAATGTTTTTGTGCACATTTTTCTACAACCTTGAATGAAGCATGACAGTTTTAGTGCTGAATACCCCAGAACTGCTGCTTGCATCCTGAAATGCTACATTATTATATAAGTGCCTCTAATTTGCTTTGGAGGAGAAAATTGGGAGGAAAGCTGTTGAAATAAATCTCATTGAACTAGAATTGAGCTGTAGGTTTTGCCTGTCAGGCCATCACTGGCTTCACAGCAGAAATTACAAGAGACTTCAGCATCATGGTCTTAATAGACAGGATCACAGATCTGGAGATTATGATGGGTTTTGTCAAGAATGGTGAAGGTGAAGATTGCATGACATATAATTTGTGCAAGACAATGTTTTGAAGAATAAATATTAAGTGGCAGTGCTGAGAGGAGTCTTTTTAATTACATACACTTTATGATATAATCTAGAGAGTTCTGTATTTAGTGCTTATTCTGCATTTAATCCATTATGTTCTAAGAATATAACGTTGGTAATAGAAAAATCTGTTCTTGTGACTCAAATGCAATGACACTGCAAAAATGAGCTGAAAATAAATGTTTTCCATGGCTCTTTTGTGATCTCCTAATTAAAAGTGATGCTCAGACTAGTATATAGAATAAAAAACTACATTAAATCAAGGTAGTGTCAAATACAAATTTCAATTTATTGAAAAAACCATCAGAGGTTCAAACAACCTAAAATTAGATCTAGCTTTAGTAAAAGTATAATTCCATCCTGTCCTAATTCCTAATTTCTAATTCTTATGTACAAAATTATGTATTTCATGGTGGATCTCGTTTAATTTGAAAAAAAGATTGTGACATGGCATAGTAATAAAAAAAAAAAAGCCTATACAAAAGGGGGGGAATCTAAGGAATCACTGGTACAGCCATGCACAATGGAAATGCCGCCACAGATGGCAGGTTACTCCTTGGGGTCTCCATTTTTAACTACTACTTCAGTACATTATTTTGAGACATTTAAAGAGGCAAAAGGGAAGAACTACCTTTGGAATATACACCTGAATATAGGCAGGGGTGCAGCCCTTTAGCGCAAACAGGTACAGCTCCTCTCATAAGAGACGTAGCTGTAGCTATATATTTTAATCTATCTATCTATCTATCTACCTATCTATCTATCTATCTATCCATCTCCATGCTGATACAGCCAAGATATCAGTGGATGTGTTAGCTGGATGTGTGGGTCATGGCCAACTCACCATGGAAATACTGAGGAGAATTCCTGTATCAGTAAAATCTACAGTAGCCTGATGCAGGTGTCTCCTCTATCACTTAGCGCAGAGTGGGAAATGTGAGTGACTGTCAACCTGCGCTAATATGGTGAACCAGAGGGATAAAATTATATGGATACAATGGACCCCTCTTTATACAGAATGAATGCTCAACATGGTTTGGGGATCTCAGGGATTAACTTCTGGTAGTCCAGTTCTCGGTGAAAATTCTTGTATTGCAGTTTGGGGCAGCAGAATAGCTACTGAACATCATGCCAACTGGGGACAAATTGTCTAACCTGTGCTCATAAATTTGGTCCTGCAAATCTGAGTCCAATATTACAAGAATAAGTGAAGAGAAATAATGTAGTGAGATAACCTTAGCAATGACTACTGATGAAAGATGTACAAACTGGATAGACAATGAACTGGAGCAGTTGAGCAAAAAGAAGTTCCTACTGCAATTCAAAAGCAATGTTAAAACCCTGTGTTACAACCAAGAAGACATGCCTCCAAATTAATGGATCTTAAAAACCTTTTTAAGAGATTTTTAAGTACAGGTCTAAACTAAGGAATTTAACATGCTTTAGAGTCCTATTATCCCAGTTGCTTTAAAGCAGCTCAGGAAGAAACAGATGAAGTCTTTTCTTTCTCACACATTGGCCACAGAACACACATTCATCCTGTTTATGGAGTCTCACCACATCATTTTCATAGTAATTTGTATAGGAAAATGCATTTTCACTGTAAAGGAGAGATTTGCAAAACCTGTGACTTTTCTTGAGGACTGATAGACCAAGACTAGAAACACCATCAAATTACTTCAGTTAATAACAATATTTGATACTTGGTTTCCCAAGAGCTGCAAAGACTTGAGATGAAGAAAACTCGATATGAAGAAACCAAGGTGCCCAGAACAGAGCAGATTTGCACAACTTCTCACACCAAGTCCATGACGGGCTGAGGAACAGAAATACAGAATTCTTGGATGCTGTGGCTCTTGTTCTACACACTCAGCAACTGAGAAACTGAGCAAAAAAAAAAAACAACAAACCATCAAATTATTTCTTCCTCATTTGTCTAACAGGAGCCATCAATGAACAGACCCAATGCTCTGCAGGCCCATGCCGGCTCTGTGCCAGCCTTTGCAAAGGCAGCGTATTTTCTCTTCAAAACCCTTTTCCTGCAAAGCACAGATTGTGGCTGTCAACATCTCCATCTATGGCATATCAAATATGAATTTTCAGCACATAAGGACTTCATTATGCACCACAGGCTTTGGTTTTCCACTGCCTCCGCCCTTGCCCTCCTCAGCGGTAGCTGAAGTTCAGACTAGATCTGTCACTGGCAGGATCACCTGGACCGGAAAAGCAGAGGCAGGATTTCAGCACACTCACTCCCTTGTTCGCCACCCCTCCACACCTGCTCCCCACCGGTGGGACAAGGCTTCACCACCCATGGCAGTGACTCAGCTCCCTCCTCCAGCTCCACCAAGGTTATGGCCAGTGAGAGTCAAGAGGAAATAAAACAAAGAGGAGACACCCTCCTCTGACAAAAGGGTCTCTCACAACGAATGGATCCTCTTTCAGAGCAGATGAGAAAAAATAAGAGGAACTTCCGTATCAGTCAGCTCAGCCTGGAGAGATGGAGAATGAAAGCAACCTTTGAAACAATGTTGTGAGGCAGGAGGTAGAGCTCATGGGGACACTTCTAGCACAGTTTTCACTCTCTCTTCATGGTGACATTGCTTGGAGGTGCCTTGAGGTACCTGAAGCTAGCTGGTCTCTGCCTGACTGCAGCTTTGTTTGGCAGGAGCAGTGGGCAGAGGCGTGAAGAGTTCTCAGGAGAAAGGTGCAGATCATTGCCCCCCCCAAGGTGTACTTCTGATTTCCAGGTCATGGGTGTGGAGCTTGATCTCCCCAGTCTCACATGCCATCACCTGTGAAACAGACAACTTATTTCTGCTCCTCTTCCCCATTCCCTGTGCACTTGGGTTTCTGTCAGAATTGAAGCAAGTCTTCCTAACAGAAATATCCAAACCTGCCTCCAAGCAGTGGACTGGAAGGCTGCATTCCTCTATCTGCTGGGATTTTCCTTTTCTTTCCATGAGCTAACAGCTAAATCCCACAGCAAGGCATGAATAAACAAAAACTAGGAAGGATTAGGATGTACTATTTAGTGAATCATGACTAACACAGCCCTGTCTTGCTTCCTCTGAAAGCGTGCCACAAAAGTTCAACAAATATTATTGTGAAATGAACCACAAAGTCTTTACACACTTTAGAAATGGCATCTTCACCCATTTTCTCTGGCAAAAACCAAATGGATTTAGTTTCTAGTTGATGGGAAAATCTCTAAATTTAAAACACTTGATAATTGACAGAAGACTGGAGTTTTTCAATTCTTTTCCTGCCTCCTACACCCTTCCTGTATGGCAAATATAATTTAGCAGAAGATTCCAAAAGTCAGAGGGTTTTAATCAAGATGAGAGGCCACTTGCTTTGCTTTTTGCTAAGAAAATACTCAGCAATAACTCCTTCTGTGAAGAGAAATGTTTCGAAATATTACCAGGACATCCACCTCTTGTGCGCATAATTGCTGTAGATGTCAGGAGGAATGGAACACATATAAAGAGGGGTTTTCTGGTGCACAAGAATGGGGAAAGGAGAAATAATTTCTTGTAATGTGGTCTGTGGTGTTATGAGTGCTGGTTTATGAGTGCCTATATGTGTATGATGTTCTTCTTAAACACAGATGTGTGTAGTTTTGAGACGTTGGCCGTAAGAAGGTTTGTTCTAAAAAATAATTGTCTTAGTCACTAGCCTTAGGATAGATTAAAAGACCCATTTCCAAAAGAGGTCAGATAAAATGCTGGAAGATGAGGACAGCCTGCAGTTCTAAAATTGCTCATTGCAGTATTACTTGTTAATATTTGTTATAGTACCTTTAAAAAACCCACATCCCCTAGGCAATACAGATAGATCCTTACCCATGTACATAAATCTAAATAAAGACAGAGGGAAAGAAAGAGCAATCATACCTGGTAGTGCTGCAAATCTAATTCCTTTTAGTATGTGGGTGCTATTATTCCATTCCTCTGGCAGCTATGGATAATTTTGAGCTCCATGAAAATCAGTCACAGGTTTTTAGCATTTTAGAAACTATGTCTGTGAGTGTCATGGTCTTTCAGTACTGGGGAAAAGGCCTAGGAATTTTGGGTTTGCTCAGATATTGCCTACACTGCAGATGAGTATTTTTCTTTCACACATGGGATCAATTCCTTTGTGCTAACAAGGATCCACCCACTCCCATTCCTTGTTCCCTGGCTTAGTATGTACCTCACATCTTCACATGCGGTTCCTTATGCCTGCAAGAACCAGATTTTGCAGAAGATAATCCTGAAGGATGGAGAGAGAAATGTGAGAAACTAGTGCTAAAAGTGGTGTAGAATAAAAGTTCTGGTTAAACCACCCATTCTCACTGGAGCTTTAACTCTTACAAATGTCAGAGCCTTACTCCAGAATTTTGTTTCCTCTTGGTTTGGAGGAGAGTTGTTGCCCTTTCTTTCCACAAAAGGTGTACAGTAACTACCTTCAAGCTCCATTTAACAGTAGCCCTTTTGCTATGCTAAGGAAAATTATTCCCTGTTCACAGCTCAAGAGAAACAGGGGACATTTTTTTGTTCTGATGATTCTGTTTTAAGTGAAAACACAATAAAAGACTGAAACAGATGGCAATTTATTTGTCTCTAAAGTTTGCATGTGTGTTCCATGACATTTTTATAAGACTTTAAAGATTCCTCTTTTTCTGTCATCAGTAGCCTGAAATTGCTTTTCCCAATAAAATGAATCTGCTTGACTCTCAGTGATGTTGCAGTCTCAGAAGATGGCTGTCCTTTCTTCATAGTTTTGCAGTGCCAACTTTTGCTGCTGTCTCTGCGTGTTTTTTAAGACTGCTGTACACTTTGATATTCAAGGGATAGACCTATCTGCATGCAGCACTCATCATGGATGCATACAGTGGCTTAACGAAGCTTTCATCTTCCCCTCTATTCCTTGTGCCTGGAACACAGAGCAGACACTGCTGGAAAGCTCTTTGCTTACTCACTCATTTAAAGAAATATTTACTATTTGAGCTTGACTTTCACCAAGAAAAGCAGTTTTGAGTCTTCCTTACTAAATCAAATCTTTCCATGTGGCTACTAAGTCTAGATTTTATTACAGTTTCCATAGTTTCCTCTATATAGACGTGAGACTTATTGATCTACATTTCCCCAAATCATTTCTGATAGCTTAAAAATGGTATCACATTTGTTGCTTTCTGTTTCTTTAGGAATGAGATTGATTTCAAGTGACAGATTACACATAGCATTTTCACATTGGCATGTGTGTTCTCTCAGAAAACCTGTGTGAACACCATCTGGTCCTTCTGATTTCCTACTTCTCATTTTATAAATTTTATTCAAAAATCTCTTCTGACACTGCAATTTAAAACAACCCATCAGACTCAGCCCTCTATAAAGAAAAGCTGTGGTGGAAACCTCCCTTACTAAGTAAAGATTTAATTTAGTTTTTCTTTAATGATCTTATCTTTCTGGAAAACTTCTTTTACAGCTGAATCTGTTGACTCTACAGACTCTTTGCCATGTTTCTTGCTTCTGATGCATTTGAAACCTTGTTAAGTTTTTATTTTATTCCTTCCTCTATTTCATAAGAATTCTTCATGAAAGAATTTTGCTTTTGAAAGCTCCCATGAAACTTTAGAACTTATGCTAAGTATGCAGCAAAACATTGTATTTATGACAAGAAAAGCTACAAAAAAAGACATGACAAAAAAAAAAGAGAACATGCTAACACCTTCTCTTCAAATGTAACACAGTAGGTTTTTTTAAAAAGGTGTTAATAACGTACAAGGTATAATAACTCTACTGAGAAACTGCTAAAAATATTGATCCTTCACAAATAAAAAATAGTATTATTTGTTCTCCTCTTGGCTAACAAAACCAAGGCACTACAGATATCACTGTGTGTCATGATCCATAAATGAAAGTGCTCCTTTCCATATGCACTGCACATTACATTAGTTTTGCAATTCATATATGAACTTTCTAGTTTGGCATTAGATCACATATACACTCAGACACACAGGCAGAAAGCTTGAATATAAATACACAGCGTTGCCCCTTTCCAAATGCAAATACTCAAGGCTCTTCCAGAATCCATTGCAGCCAGTTCCAAAAGTAAGTGTTCTAGTTCATGGAGCTCAATTTGTCATCAAGGAAAATACTGGAGACTGTCATGGGTGAGTGGTGTTATGGGAAGCTAATCTAACTTGGACAGGAGAGAAACTGAATATTAGCTTTTTGGTGAGAGGGAAGAAAGAAAACATACAGTTTATGTTGTTCCACTTCAAGATCTTCCCCATTATATCTGCTTTATCATGGATGTACCTCTAGACCAAAAAGATGAACTGCCAGGAACTCTATTTGGAGGCCACATGCAGGCTCACAGGAGCTGGATCACAGCAGCTATATACACAGACAGAGATTTATGAACCCTCTCCTCTGGTTTTATTGATTTAGCAGGTTTAGAGCAACTCTGACAATGTTACTGGCTGGAGTTCACATTTCCATCTTGCTTTGCAGCCTCTAACCAGATCTAGACTTACTGACAAAGGAGATACCAGCCAGAAGAATAAATGGTAAACACCAATTTAAATATCAATCACTCATTATAGAATGAGCTGCTCCCATGGGACTTAGGAATCAATTACAAAAGCAGATAAAAGCACAGATATGGGGTTGCCTATTTGCTTCCTATACTTCCTCAGATCATGAAGCTAAAAACAGCACCATGCCTTACACCTCTGTGCCCTGCCCAGGACTGTGGCTCCGCTCACTGCGAGTGTTGGTGTTTCTTAGACACATTTTTTTCTATGCCCACTATGGACATTTGGATTTGGTCCTTTTCAGTTGCACAACTACATTGCACACATAATACACATACATGCACACACACACGCGCGCACACACACACACACAAAAACCCCTGGCTACCTGAGTTTTTCAATTATGGCTTTACTGAAAAATAGCTCCTGGATTTAATAAGGGCCTATGTGTAAATTATAGAATCTAAATATTCTGCCAGTACTACCTCCAGGTACCACTATGAAGTGAGTTTTCCTATGATACAGGGTTATTAACAGCTTTTGGCATAGAACTGGCTGTTCTGGTAATATCAAGGACTGATGTGGGTAGATCCACAAAGATGTCTCAGCCATAGTGTTTGCATATTTAATTTCAGTTTTCCAAAAGCAGAAATGACATGTGTGAGATGCCTACATCCCACCAATCTCACTCCCTCTGCCCCTGCCATCATTCTCCATTTCCTTCTCTCACTCCAAACTGCCATAAATGAAACAATCCCTTCCTGGTTCAATACAAACCTTTTTTCTACCCTGGCCTTTCATATCTTATCCATCTAATCCCTCTCTGAGACAGATGTTGGAACAGAGTATTCCTTCATGAACATTCCCTAGACAGAAGATAGAACTGCAAAGAATACCACAAGCTAAAGCAAAGTTTTTCATATTATATTTCATCTCTGGAAAAAAATTATTTTTGCATGACAATGGTCCAGCATTACTTTTGCATTCTGAGACTAATCGATTTGTGGAATAAAAAAGTCATTATTTTTGTTTGTAAAAGTTAAAGTGCTAGGAAAGAAGTTGAAAACAAATACAAAAGAAGCCAGCTAATATCCAACCAGTTATCTATCATAATCTCTAAACGTTTCTAGTAGTCGCCTTGTTGAAGATAAAGTGAGTCCTGAAAAGATGTATTATGTTTTCCCCAGGATTTTAATTTACCTATGTGCAACAAAATAACACAGATTTGAGCCCTACTTACCAAGATAGTCTAGGTCTGTTTCAAAAGTCCTTTCTTTCCAATATTTATATTTCCAGTATTTATGTATATTACCACTATTTGTGTTATTTAGAGATTGTATAAATAATGATTTAAGGTTTTCTCCTGACTCATTGATAAAAACTGTTTACATTACAGGGCCATGAACTGATTTCTGTGGCCAGGGACAGCTCTTGCTATTGCACTGCAGCAAGTGAAATAAATTCTGCTGTGCACTTCTGCATGTTCATAGGAATTCAGACCTGGGGAAATTAGTTTGCTTCACCTATGCTGTAATACAGTAATGAAGATGCAAATAAATTAAAAGGTCACTTTTATATTTAGAGTTGATCTAAGATGAACAATCTTTTCAAAATTAACAACAATAATGAAAACTTCATCCACTATAGGAAGAAGAGGCTTAGGAGAAGGCAGTCTAATAGTCACATCAAGCACTTAGAACTCATGTCTGAAATTCAGACGCCTCATTTCTACATTTGTCAGGCATGTAATAAACATGCCTCATTCTCCAAAACAAAATCACTTGACTGGAGTCTTGGAGAAGAACGAATTTGATAAAAAAACCCTAAACCGGTGTATTAACTTTGTTAACTAAACCTATTCGTCCTACACACTTCTAACAACTATTTCAGGGCAATGTACTGTGAAAAGATGAAGCCCACAGACATTTACATTGTGAAAGGGGTATGAACATATAAATACTGATCAATTATAGAATATTTCCTTTTTTATTTTCTGTAATCCTATGTAGCTGTGTAGTCTGGCCCTGTAATACATAGCTTTTCTGAGACATCTGAACCCTCAACTCCCTTTTATTGTGTCCAGGTTTAAATTTTCATTTGAAGTCTATTACCCAGTAATAGTGCATTTAACTTGACCTGTATGTCTCCTATGCTGCAGTGCCTCAATCAAAATGCTCCACGGTACTAAATCAAATATCTCACCATGGAAATTATTTTATCCCTATAACTTTTATCAAAAAAACTCATAACCTTATTTCAAAGAGTCGTTTGAGATAGGCTCATGGGAAAAGGCTACACAATAAGAATTCCTTGGAAAGGTCATTTCATTTTTCTTAGGACTGAGGGTAGCTTGCCAGGCCTGCAGATATCTGGTCACCTTGTTTACCCTTTTGAGTAAGCCCATCAGATGGCACTGTTGCGCATAAACTTGTAAATGCTCTCTCAGCCCATTTGAGCAAAAATTTAGCCCTGTAGGAAGAGGGTTTTGTTGATTCTTTTTTCCCCTAGATCTATGCCCCCAATGGGATCCATGACATGCAGTCACTGCTCTTTTTGTTGGACTGTCTTCCATAGAAAGTCTTTCGCCAGATAGAGCTATCTGACCTTGAGAATTTGGCATAGGCATCTGAACAGTGGTCCTTGAAAGGAAATAAATTCCTGGAGTGGTGTGCAGGTGTATTATAAACCTATCTGCATTAAGACAGGACTGTGATACCATTGATGACAGTGGCAAGGTTGCAAAGCCATTTTGAGAAGGGAAGTAATCCTCCCCTTCCCTACTTCTTCCTCTCCTACAAGCCATGGCAGTGGATCTCTGCCATACAGGTGGGCCAGTCTGTTCTTTCCAACCTCTGGGGATACAGCCTCCCTGGGTCAAGGCAGGGGTCAGAGTCTTCATTCAAGACAAACATCGAATATTAGATGTAAGAATCACAGAAAAAGCAAGCTCAGGAAAGGTGCAGCTCAGGAAAAAGTCTGATTTGTTCTACATGCTTTCAGCCTTTCCCTTGTCTGCCTTAAACCAACTGACGTCACACGTACATTCATTCCGTATGTGTTCCTTATGGTTGCTTTGTTATTTAAGGGAAGAGGTATTAAAAGTTGATTAAAAAGTGCTGTATTAGCCACTGAGGAACACATGTACAGCCATATCTTTGCCTGTGTTCTTCAGAAATTTTATTATGTTAGAAATCCAGCGGCAAGTTAGTAAACTAAATCAATATGATCAGAGCAGTCCAACTACCTGCTAGAAACATCTCCTTCTTAGGCTGCCTGTCCTTGGTTTCTTCACCTCATGAAAGCAAACAGGCTAGAAATGTAACTAACAAAGATTCCAAATGTCCCACAAATTGAGTTCCTTTCCTAATATAGCATCACAATGTTATGATTATAATAGAACGTTCCCTGTGGCAGATATTCAGCATCTCAAGAAAAATCCCAATCATGCAAGTTCCTAAAATAAAACTGAGGAAATGATGTATGTGTGTGTGTGCACGTGCACCATGAGTATATAGATCATCTTTTGCCTGAACATTGTATTTTAAAATATCCATTATTTATTAATCCAATCATAAGTTCAGTGGTTCAGTTGTCTTTCTTATTTATTGCTAGGAAAAATGCTGTACTAGTTGGAGAAAGCACAAGAAACAACCTATACAGAAATTATTTATCCAGTCACATTAGACTTCAATATCCTTTAAGTGAAGGCCTCAACTATTTTTGATGATGAATGTCAGAGAAATTAAAGTTGAAAATACTGGGTGAGTTCTTCAGCAAGCAAAGTGTAATTATTTGAACATAAACTGGGAAAGAACTGCTTTGCAGAATATACGACATACATAAAAATAGGCTTAATTGAGTGCAGTGGGTCAGACAGTAATATTACCATGGGTTTAGATAAAACAGAAGTCAGGCTCCTCCTAGTTTGACTTGCTTTAGTCTGACTTTAACCATCACCTTCATCCATTTGTTTCAAATGAATCAATTCTGGTTTTCACCAGTACGGCAGGAGGAACAGGTTCCTTGCTGTGGCCAAACACTTCAGCAGTGAACTCAGTGATGGATCACAGAGTTATTCTTAAGCAAGAAAACATTTATAAACCATTTGTGGCCCATTTGTTTTGTCTGTAGTCCTGAACTTAAATTAATTCCACACTCCTTTTTGAAACACTCCTTGACCAGGAAGAGAAGTTTGAACTTTTAAATGATCCCACAGCTACCCAGTTCTGTGTGGGAATTGTATTACTTGTAGCTCAAGGAAAATGACTTGCTGTATCTAATTCACTTTTTTTCATCCCTGAAAAGGGATCTTTCCATGTTTCCACTTTCACAGGCCAACGTGAATTCTTTTTTTCCACGATGCCTTCTTTGAAACAGAACCAGGCTCTGAAAAGTCCCCCTGGAAATGTGAATGTGTCTGTCCTGTGACATGCTTCATGGGGAAGGAGGAACACCAGGGTGATGGATGGAGGGTTTGTGTCCTAATGTAAAGGAACAGGCTTCCTGCAAAAGGGGACAGAAGAAAGGGCTTTCTTTTTCCATATGTGGTCCGTTAGGAAAGGTTGGGTATAGTCTCACAGTAAACCTGGCTCACCTTCTTCCCACCAGCCCTCGACAGCCCACAAATCTCAAAACTGTGAATGCAGCAAATGAGTCACCACACATGAGTTAATGTTTTAGCAGTCTTGCAGATGGGCCCTGCAAGGACGTGAGTGCTGCATGGGGCAGACACAACGCAGCTGCCTCGTAGGGTTCAGCTGAGCCCATGGTGTCCTGGCCCCAGTACCAACCATTTTAAACTGACTGTGACCTGAAGATACGAGGTGCTCATTAGAGGCCTTAGTAGCCTAATATCATCAGTAGATTGAACCAAGCTGTTCTAGTCTTTGCCAGCACAAACATTAATAAAAGGGACCTTGTCAATAAAACTTTCCAAGATGAACCCATAGAATGAGGCACTTATAGACTATTATAAACAATTTGCCCTTTGGTGGTTGTCCGTTATCAGGCCCAGTCAAAGCCTTGATAAGTCTTGCCTCTTTAGGAATCATTAATTTCCTTGGAAATTTAAACAGCTGTCACTTGTGATACTCTTCAGGTGTACATGTGGGAAAGATTAGCTAGTGTTTATAATCCAATCTGTTCGTTAAGTGCCTGCCCATGTGGAACCTCCTTCACAAGCGAAGAGTCCGGCCTGCAAAGCTCCCACAGATAATTGGAGGCAGCCATGAATTATGCGAATGAGCTGTCGACAACAGGGATCGTGAGGCCTTACTGGTATCAGCTGGTCTCAGGACAACGTTTAATGATTCCTTGCAAAAAAGGTCTGGCCTCTCTGGGCCCATGTGCTTAGTCCCCATGAATGAGGAGAGCCAGGCTGATATCTTATACTGCTGTCCTTCCAGCTTGCTCCAGCTCTCTGAAATGGCATCTTTCCATAACACAGTGAAATGTCTCCTCCTGGACTGAGGGCTGTATGGGGTCACCAAAAGGCCTTAGTAGCCTCAGCTGGCCTCACTCAGGATGTTCACCCACACTTCCTCTGCCCAGGGGCTCTCTGTACAATCATGAATGGGCACTCTGTCCTGTCCTGAGCTAGGTGTGACTATCTCCAGCCCTGCCTCCACAATGGCCCTTAGTCCTACTCTGTAGCTACGTTGAGCCCTCAGTGGATCCCTCAGTTGTATGTTGCAGCTTATCTCCAGTTCTGTCTGCAGCTCCTTCTCCTTTTGCTCCTGATTGGAGCCCCTGGGTAGACCCTAGGCCTGGTTTATCCCTTGTGTTAGGGGCTGTGAAGGGTCCCTGCTACAGAGCGTGGGGTATCGTGCCCTGTTGGGGGTGAGGGTATGACCCATGCTGGAGTTGCCCTTGGCCGTTGATTTGTCCAACTCCATGGTACAATCCTGTTCTTGCTGCTTTCTGGTTGTAATCCCATGATAGACACAAGCTCCAGGCTCTGTCTGTGCTGCGTCATTGCAAGCACTCTTTCTTCCTTGGGAGACAAGAGATGAGCTCCCCCATGGTCACACTCTAGTACTGAAAACGCTTCTGAAGCTGCTGCTTCTATGGCCATAATCACAGTGAAGGGGATGGGTGTAATTGGGTACCAGTGTTTTGTAAAACAGTGCCATAGCTCAAGGAGTCAGGGACTTCCACAACCATGGCCTTAAGAACACAAGTACTTTTAAATACCTACTTATTTCCATTCTTGCTCATTATGCAATTCCACTTCGGCAGCCAGATCAGACATCATCACAATAGTTGGCATATGACCATTTAGCATAAGGTCAGTGTTTCGGATGGCCTACGGTTTTGCTAAAGGCACTGGGAGCAGCTGGCAAAATACAGCCTCTCCCACTAAAGCTACTGAGAGAGGAAGCTGCTAAATGCTTTGCAGAGGATTCAAGTAATTTTCTCAATTTACTCCTTCATTATTCTAAAAAGATAATTTTCATTTTTTCATTCTCCAGCCCTTTCTTGAAGTTCCTAACACTCAGCTTGAATACAATCATCTTAATTTTCCTTCTCTTTCACTGCTTATCTTTAAACCATTGCTATCATAATGAAAAGAGAGAGACTGTATCTCATTTCAGGGTCCACCCAAGCCTGGTTCAGGCAGACTGCAAGAACTGCTGGGCCTTCAGCCAAGGTTTCTCATCTAGGCCAGGGTGGAAGGTTTGGGTTTTGAGTGAGCATTTTTGAAGGGATGAGTGGAGGTGCATGTCAATACTTCTAAAAATCATGCTCTAGCTTTGAAGTACTTTTCTGGAGATAAACAGATCTTGCATATACCACACACTGATTCTGGAATTTGTGCTACTGTCTGACCTCCTTGACTAAGGATGATTTATCTTTGATATTCAGATGGCCTCCATTCTTATAGCAAAAGTCTGCTCTGACGCATCGCATAGAACAGCACCATAACTCTGCAAACTCTAAAGGTGTGCCAAGTATCAGACTGGCTCAGAAATTCCCAGCTGGAATGAATTATTATTTTCTGTGATGTTCATACATTTAAGTAAATGAGTTTGCCACTGAAACATGAAACAGTGGACTCTATCTTTGCAGAGCAGCCTAGATTCTCTATGTCATTACACTTACTGATTGATTTCAAGCAATGGTTAGGTATTTATGTTTTAGAGCAAGGACAGGATTTGACAGAAGAACAAATGAGTAAGGCAGACCGCATATTGGACTACATTAAGAGCTGCATGGCTAGTTTATTAAGGAAAGTTAGAATTAAATTTTACTTGGTGCTTGGGAGGCCATACCTGGGATACAGCAACTCATTTTAGCCCCAGTTCAAGGAGGAGAAACTGGAGAGAGCCCAGAGGGGCTACCAAACAGGTTAGGAGCCCAGAACATATCGCCTCTGAGGAGAGGCTGAGGGAGCTGGGCTTGTTTCTTCCTGACAAAGAAAAGCCTAAAGGGTGATTACTAACAATAGAAATACAGTTACAGAGATGTCAGAGCCAAACTTTTATCTTTTGTGGCAAAGTACATAAGAAGGATAAGTGGGCACAAAATGTGGCTTGAGAGGACATTAGGAAAAAATTTTTGACGAGGAGGGTAGAATAGGGGAACAAGGTAGTGTGTTGAGAGCCAGATGCTTCCCATTAGTGACCAGTGAAAGGACAAGAGGCCAATAGGTGGAAACTGAAGTACAGGAAACTTCATTTAGACACAGAAAAAACTTTTAAAAAACTTTTTAAGGATGATCAAACATTGGAACAAGTTGTCCAAAGGGGCTGTGGAAACATCCATCCTTGAATATTTACAAATCTGACTAGGGAAGGTTCTGGACAACCTACTGTAGCTAACTCTTCTCTGAGCAGGGAGGGTAGACTAGATGATTGTAAAAGTTACTTCAAACCTCAGCTGTCCTCTGAACCCCTTAAGTTTATCTGTTGTTGCTAGATTGGTCAGAATTTGGAACATAGTTTTTTCTTCCCCTGGCATATCAATTTTTGATACAGTCAGGTTTTGATTATCCAAAGAAAATTTTCAGGTTGTGTATTAACTGTGAAACTTGTACAGAGACATCAAACCTAGCTCAGTTTGAGTCAGAACATTCTCTGAGTTTGTGTGGTGCCATACATCACTAAGCTGGGTTGGCACTACTTGAATGACGTTTCTTGAACATACCCTCAAAGCACAATCTGATAATTTGGATCAGATGTATTTTGACATTGTCTGTCTAGGTTTAGTTCTGTAACAATCTCAAGAAATTAAAATACACCTTTATTTAAATCTCCCTGCCGATATTTAAACAGTTTGCTTAAAAATCAGGTTCTGTTGGTGTCACGTCTGATTTTCTCTCCCTATGTGTATCAGATTATGCTCAGTTGTTAAGAACAAAATTTATGAAGGAAGCCATTTCTCATAAGAGGATATAAAATGTAATCTACATTGTCACCATTCTGGAACTCTTACCTGATTCTTCTTCCAGGGGTACCAGTACTGTCACAGGCATACCACAAGTTGCTTCTGCTGAGTTTTCCTGTAGTTTCTTAAACAAAAAAGAAATAACCTACACAGTTTTACCTAGTCTTCAGTAATTCTTTTTTTTTTTTCTAGATTATTTCAATTTTAAGGTGCCCAGTTCCCTTTAAAATGTACTACTTTACCATTGCACTATGCACCTGCTGAGGTTCTGAAGCTGCAGGCTTGGGAAATTGTTCCTGGTGGGAAGACCTTTCAAGCCTGCAGCTATATAGTTATACTGCACATATAACACAAAACACAGATCTCTACATCTATACTGATGTCAATACATTGATATTGCACTACCTATTGGAAGGTGCCTCATTAAAAAAAAAATTAAACAACTGTGCAGGGTAGCTAGGAAGTAGTGTGAGCATGGCCATTGTATTTGCACAGAGCAATTAATGTCAATTGTGAACACCAAGGAGGCTGAGCCCAACCACTCCTTTTGACGGCAAATAGGTGGTCAACTTTCTCTCTGCCGCTAAAAACCAGATTTTTCAGGAAAAGTAGGTTATATCAAATTACCTTAAAAAATCCCAGTTGCCTCCCAAAACTAGCCACTTTGCCTAGACAGAAAGCTCATCTTAAACCCTGTTTACTTTAACAATAGTAAACAATTTATAAGAACAAATTGGCTGAAAGAGGACCTAATGGCTTCTTTTCATACACTGATTGTATCAGTGCATTCTCACTCAGTGGTGCTGCAGTTACTGTCTTGGCTGCTCTGGGAAGTCTCCATCCCAGCTGGAACTCAGAGCTGCATAAGTGTATCCTTTTGGTCTTTATCGAAGACTAGTAACTAACCTTGTCAATTGAAGGAAAGACACTACCTGACCACTTTTTTTTTTTTTTTTTTTTTAATAGTGATTAGTAACTAACCCATAAGGGCACTACATATTTAAGGCTTAAGTCAATCCTAATACCATTTCAATGACTCAGCTGCATTACACTGATAGTGAGATGGTCTTCTACCTCACCTGCATGGTCAGACTCCTCCAGGCTACATTAATCTTGTGTTCTTTTATGTCCTTTGCCAGAGCATCTAGAGGAAAAGCTGCTGCCAGTGCTGGCCATGTTTTTGTGAGTAGCTGTCCATGCTGTGCTACGTGCTGACTTCAGCACCCTTACATGTGCTGGAACCAGGCTGTAATGGACTGCAGCTGTAGAGAGACATCCTTATTTCTGCATCATTGTAGAGCATAAGTGAGAACATGCCTCACAGCTGAGGACCTGCTGTGGCTGTGCAGGCCCTTAGGGAGCTTTAAGACAATGAAAACAGAGGTGCCCACTAAATGTTAGATGCCTTCATGATAAGGAACTGCTGGATAATAGCATTCTTCATCACTTTTCTTGGACCTAAGTTTTGTCCACATTGCATTCAACCTGGCTGCTCTCAATCCTTCTAAACAAATTGGAACAGGTTTTTTTTGTATAAATGAGTTATATTTTTATACATTCAGTATAAGAATTTTAATGAAGTTTTGGAATTCTGTTTCCAGGATGAAGTTTGAAATATTGATGTATTTTCTTTTCAGTTCCTCCCTTTCCTTGGCAATCCCCTGCTAGCATTAGATTAAAGTATTTGCCTTTCTGAATTGTAGCCTAAATGGTTACAGCTGTTGAATCATCCCAGGCTAATCAGGATGAATTATGGCATCTGATATTTGAAGAGACTTAGCCCTCTCTTCACTTGGCTTTGTAAATCACTTTGCCTATGTCTACACAACCTTTGACATGAAACCACGCTCATGGCATGCTCCCTGACACAGCTGCCTCGCAGGAGGCTCACAAACAGCCGGTCTGGGCAAACCAGGTGGTGAGACCAAGGCTGTGGGATGCCACCTGTTGGGATGTTCACCAAGATCACCTGGGGCCGGTCTCTCAGAATGGCTGCCTGTCTGTGGGAACAGTGAAGTTGTGCCGGGGTTGGCCACAGGGCGGTCCCTCCAGGCCGTGCTGGGAGCAGTGATGCCCAGTGACAGCAACCAGGGGCCCCCAAGAGTGCAGAACACCTGAAACATCCACATACAACCTTGTGCAGATGTTGAGTTTTGAACTCTGAGGTGCTAGAACTGTGCTGCTACATTTTTGTTTTTATTTATAGGCTACAGTGATATTCCTGGTGATACTCACACCAAAGAGTAACTCCTGACCAACTGAGGCAGATTGGCCTGTTTCTGTACTGTTCAAGTGTCGGCCATTTGGAAGGCTAGGTTTTATCCTTGCTGCACATCAGTGGTGTGCACTGTGCTACAAGCACTACCTTTTCCTCCCTCTCCTCACAGACACCATTGGACATGCTAATGAGTACCAGAGTCTTCACTCACCTCAGAAAGTGTGAGCCCTCACTCGTGTGAGATGTGGAGGGAGAAATGTGCCCAGAGAACCAGGACTGGGATGGATGATGCTGTCTTCCCAGCATGGGCCGGCCCCAGTTAGTGCTTAGATTTTTCATCCAAAAGAGCTGCTGATAAATCCTAAAGCAGAGAATGAATGCATACTATGCAGTATTCAGGGAGAATGTGGAGCTGGCATAGGGATGTAGACTAGTGTCGCACAAATTGGTTTATAAGGTCCCTGACTTGCAGTGAGAAAGGGGGTCTGGCATATATGTGTGTTCAGTGCGCAATCCTGCAGTTCACCGGGGTCCTTCAGTCCTTGAGGTTGTGTCTGCATTTCTTCCCTCAGCTTCTCATTTACAACCTCCACACCTGAGGACCCACAAAGTCACAAGGCTTTATTGTTAAACTCCTCCTGGCCCTGTCTATGCTGGCTGTTCCCAGCTTCTAGGGAAGGAAACTTGATGAGATCTAGTGATGCTTTAGGTTTTAACTTTTATATTTCTCAAATCCTGTACTGCTTAGTATGTAACTCTGAAACTTCATATAGCCTGTTAGTTGCTGTTCTCTCATGCTCGTTAGGCACAACAAACCCTCTCTGGGCCTGAACTCAAGGACACCTTGTTGTCCCAGGCCCCAAAATATGTAACTCTGACAGGAGGAGCAAACTCGGGGTAATTGCATCATTACCTGAAATATAATCAGAGAATTAACACTGATATGCAAATGGACCAAACTTATAAAAGTGTGAAAAACCTGTGACCCAGCGTCCACCTTGGGTGGAGCCCCTCAGAGGCTTTTGACTGCCCGGGGTGTACCTTTGAAGGCCCTTCAAATAAACACCTGCTTTTATTCTCTTTATCTTGTCTAGCCTCTGTTTTCAGGTAGCCATCAGTAGTGTTCCCTCACTCTGTCCCCTCCTCTTGGGAAGAGCACCACTGAGCAGTGCCAATTCTTTTGTTTTGCACTGGATGCCTTGAAGGAGTGGTGATACTATTGGCATGCCTCTGCCCCACCCACACGTTCTAGTTTTGACACTTTCTTCCTCTTTAATGACTCTTTTATTTTTGCTGATTTTTTAATTTCATTACCCTTTGCTCTGGCTGGGTAGCTGGTATTAGACATGAACGAAGTATGTGTTTAGGGGGAAATCCATTGAGAACAATGGTCATAAGCAGATGACTCAGGAAAAACAAGAACAGAGCAAGCAACTGAGTGTGCTATGAGGACTCCCAGTTTTATACAATTGCCAGCTGAGAGATTTCCAGAATCGGGTATAGTTTCTATGCATTTAGTACTCTGTAAAGGATTTTTCTTCCATTATCTGGTGTAGTATCCCCTCAAACCCATCTACGTACAACATCCACTGCTGCCCATATTGCAAGAAGACCCTCGCTGTTATATCTGTTTTGATCAGAATATACAGTCTTCACTTGATGCCTTCCTGGCTTTTCACTGGAGGAAATAGTGAGCAGCTGCTCCCTATTCACCTCTATGCCTATTATGATTATGTAAACTCCTCCTATTTTCCTTTAGTGGTTTATTTTTTAGAATAAAGAAGACTGGCCTATTCATTCCCCGTAACTGAGTCATCATTTAAAAATACAAGGACTGCTGCTTATAAGCAATTTATCCTTTCTCTAGATAATTAATCTTTTATGGATGTAGAGCTACCATTGTTAAATGTCATCTCCTTGTACTGACTCTATTTACACAGAAAAATACACCTAGCACTGTCACTTCAGAGGCACTAGTTTATTATATCCTTTGAACTGTCTTGTAAACAAGGATAACATGAATCTTTTATCCCCCCATCACAGAGACATTCCTATTTCTATAAACTTGGAGGCCTCCTGTAATGCAATACAGTAATTTCACAGTTTAATAGAGTTTTCAGTTTCACTGAAGCAACATCCTGGGAAAAAAAGAGTATGTCTAAAAACTCTTGGAAGGTACAACTTGAGCTACAGTAAGCACAAGCCAAGTGTCTGCAAATGCTTACTTGTGTTGTTTCTCCTGCAGCAATTGCAATAACCATATAATGTGTATGTGAGCCTTCAATGAGGCTTGTGCTGAAGGCTGCAGGAATGGTGGTTCAAGTGCTGCTGCCCATAAATAACATTGCCTCGCATGATTCAAGTTTGCTGGCTTTGAGCCTTCTGCTCTGATTTTTACTCATTTGTAAATGTAAAGCCCACACTGTCAAAGATAATCTATTAGGATGCTCTAAGAGAATTTCTTAACCACAATAGGCTAGAGGATACCTTTTGTATAATCAGACATTTTGTAAATTATGTTTCTTTTCATTGGCACATGAAACTCTATTGCTTTTGTCTCTTTAACTACATGATGTGTAAATCATCTTGCTGATACCAGCATCCTAAGGACCAGTTATGTGAAAGAGCTGTTGAAAATGATGCTTCTTGCCCTTTGACCATTTAAAACCCAACCCAAACAAACAAAAAATCCTCCTGTAGCTAAGATGTGATCTGTTTAACTCAACAGGAGGTTTCCAGGACTTGGGTGAATTTTAACCATCCTTTTTGACATAAGTCAAGCTGTGCAAAGCAATGAAATTCTGATTGCTGTGTGGTGGGACGACTGGATAGTGTTACAGTTCCCTCATTAAGAGGTACTGGAGTTAAGCAGGGGGAGTTGAACTTTCCTCTGTATTAAAACAACAAGCGTGGGAGACGAGGAGAGCAAGCTGGAGAACAGGAGTTCACCTTATAACAACAAAGACTTAACATGCAGTATATCAAGTTTCCTGAACTTTGTCCGGCTTGGTAGTTTATCAGACAACCAAGATGAACAAAATAGCAAAGAATGATTTAAATCTGTCCTGATTTCAATCTTCTGGCCTAATTCTCAACTTCATTCTTTTTCTGTTCTATCATTTCATTGTTCTGTGTTCCCCCTCCTCAAGAGATGTTCACAGTTTATATTAATCTTAGAGTTCAAAATATATATAGATCCCATTAGTGAAATATAACACAGTGAAGATGGGTGAGATATAAGACAGAAGTTTTTCTAACCTAGTGGTGATTTCCCCCTTTTCAGCAATGTATCCAATTTACTCTAAAAAAGAAACATGGCTCAAATGGTCTCCACTAATTTTTTGTCAATGTTAACAGTACATAACCACTATTAAAATCCATGGCAATGTATTTGTGCCTTTTTTGAAACAGCAAAGATTTTTCATACCACCAAGATGAGAATAAACCCTCTAATATGAACTGACACTCTGAATCAAATTTTACAGACAGCCTGTATGAAAATTGGAAGACATGACATTTCAGTTCACAGAGTTAAAATTAGGCTATTTTGATTGTGGGGGGTTGGTTCCAGAAAAAGACACCACAACTCACAAGACCAACATTCAGCCTTGGTGAATTATTTAGAAGCAGTCAGTCATAAAATAGTTTGCTTTGGAAAAAAAAAATGATTGAAGTCTTGATGTTGAAGTAAACCCAAGACACTGAGAAACACTTCTGTTGATTACAGCTGAAGAAAAGCAAGCCAAGGAATATAATTATGCAATAAGTGAGCAATGGAACTGTAAAACTTGGTTTCACAAGGAATTTTGCCCCAGGTTCTGTCCTACTCTCCTTGGGAATTGCAGCTCCCTCTTCATACCTCCTTAGTTTTTCTTTCCTATGTGCTCAGGCTCTGTTATAGCCATGCGTACACTGACGGCTCCTCTACATACACAGATTGATTAGGTAGAGCTGTAACAGTCTTTTATCCAGAACAGCCCTAATTCAAGGTTTTGGAAGTGCTTTTGCCAGGACAATAAAGTTAAAACACAGGGGGATACTGTGGTTCATACAGAGAAAATGGTAGAGAAAGGAAAGGAAGCTGGTTCACTTACAGTGAGTATGAGTTCCAAACACTGTCAAAGCTTGAACAAGGCACCAGTTTTCCCAGCCAGACTCTATGACTTCCTAATGGTGCCTTAAAGAGCCAGCAGCTGCAAGACTCATCGTCTCTTCTGTCATAGGGCCTTGAACAACACATACCTTTGTGTCTAAAATGTGCCATGGAGCTGGAATTCAGCAACAGAGGGCTGAAGAGCAGACTAGAGCACCATCTTAATCACATCTTCTCTTCCAAGAAAATTGAAAAATTTCGCTCAGTGATACTCCCTCAGTGCTTGGAATCATTGTGTTTCCTAAACAACTTACTCACTTGTGGGTTAGATAGGCTAATGTCTGGGCTACTAGCCAGAGTTACAGGAGCAAAAAGCAGTCATTCATTTTATTTTTCCTTCCTAATTTTTCTGCTTTTTGATTTATCTTGGTAAGTGCTTCATTGTGGCAAATATACGGCTCTCCAACTACTTAGCCCTGGTGTGCAGTGCTTGGAGCATGGTGCCTAATTCAATAAGGCATAAGACTAGCTTCAACTCCTGGATACTGCAGTAGCATAAATATTTAAATAAAATGTTACCCTATTATGCCGTATGTTTGAAGTTTGGCCCATGCACATCCTCTCAGCAGTCTGCAGAGTTTGTGCTGAGGAGGCAAATTAGTATGTTTCTCCAAGAGAACAAGCATGTATTCTCCATTGCCTTGAGTAACATCACCTGATAAATTCACTGAAAGTGCCTCCAAATGTATTGTGTGACTGGAGTTACCTGCAGTTACTAGGAAAAAGAGAGAAATTTTTAGCCTGGATGCTTGACCTAGTAAACACTTATGACCTAACATAAGCCCCAGTCCAACAAGGTACTTAAGCACATACCTAAATACCCACATGAATAAAGTCAGCCACGCTTTTAAGCATCTTGTTGAACCTGGGCCATACAGAAGCTGAACACATCAAGCAACTACCCACATCAAGTTCCAGTAAAAGAAAATTGATTTCCAGAGTGTATTCCCTCTGACTGTTAACACTGAAAAAGAGTGAGAGAGAAATTTTCTGCTGCTTCTCCTTCTTGGATAGAGACTGTGCATGTTCTTCCTTTCACTGAAATACTTTCTCTCTGGTGTCAAGAGTGATTTATGAATTTTTGGAACTGGACCATATAATGTGAAACAAAGACCCATGTTTTTTGGTATTATTTAGTCCCTGAACCTTTCATATTATCAGAAACAGTCAAATAGGAAGATTCTAATAAATACAATAATTAATGAAATAGATGAAAATTAGTAACAGGAAAGCCTGTTGAATTGGGTTGAACTTTGTGGCATGTCTCTTCTCCAAGGGGGTTTGCAGTTAGTGGACTAGTCCAGCTTTTTATGTGTGGAACCTACAGCTTCAACAGTGGGGAAAAACTGCTCTGGGATATAATGGTTGGTTAGCCAATGACTGGTCAGTATTTTGATGTGTGTTTTGTTGCCATTTTGAAAAACATCAGTGCACTACAGTTGTCTAACTTATCACTTACAGATGCTTCATGGATGAAAACCAGAAGACTATCTGTGGATCAGCCATTTTTCATACATTCAGAGATAATTGAATCTTAAATCTTAAAGTACATTGAGTGCTATCCTGAGGTTTATACTGGCACTATTGTCCTACAGCATGAACACAGCAAAATCACTGCCTTTACTGAAATAATTACTTACACTGCATTATAAAACAGTTTGGCTATGTCAAATTGTTAATTCAGAATGCCCTCCAGCTAGTCTGTCTCCAATTAAACCTACTACTAGATCAGATGATAGTGCTATTCCAGCTTGCTCTATGGAGCTCAGGGCAATCTTGCTATACAGCACTGTAGACAAATTCATGGTTACCAGGAATGCTGCAGTTTTATCTGCATTGTGATAGTGCCTGTGGACGGGGGAATCATAACTCTCTGTTCTAGCCAAATACAGTTGGATGTCAGTCCCTTCTCAAAAGGGTTTAATCATCCACTTAAAGCAATGATTTAATCAGTGTGTTGAAAGCAGTGGTGATAGTAAAAGAAAAATAGGGTTGTCTGGTTTCTTATGATATGCAATTTTTTTTAATGTGTAACCTAGACATAAAAAGCTAAAAGATATTAATGACTCTTTGGATGGGATGATAGCCTGGTACCTTCAGGGATTTGATAACAAAGTGACCTCGTGGATTATGTATAGCTGTAAATGACTGCCTGAGAGAGAGGATGAAATGATTTGTACTTCAAAAATTGCAGGAAACACTCTTTTTCCACACGTCTTCAGAGGAAGCTCTGTTGCTTGGATCTCCTCAGTTATCTTCAGAGTGGCTCAAGCTATATCTATGCCTTCATACTCACATCTTTGAACTAAGCCACTCTGAAGCCATTCTTTCATCAACAATTGCAGCATAGCAATTCTTTATACAACATAGTTGATCTTTACAGACACCTAAGGAACAAGAAATATTTCCTCACTGGCAGCCAAAATGGACCTCATTCCTTACTTCCCTGGTCTTAAATCAAACCTTAAGGGCTTAATTTTGTATCTTGTTGACTCACTGGTCTAGGGAGATCACTCCTGTGAGGGACCTTGTTTCTGCATTGAGCACTGGTAGCTATCACCGACTTTGAGAAACAGCAGCTTGGAAAACTGGACTGCTGTGAGGCTGAGCAAGGACTTTGATCTCAGCTTGTCAAATAGTGTTCATCTTTCTTGTTATGAAACCTGAGCACATCATTTAGTTTCCTGTTTTACAGTTATGCAATGTTTTCTTAAGACCATTATTTGAATCTTCCTCTGAGTTGTGAATTAAAAGGTAATGCAAAGGTGACATCCATTTCACAATTTCCAATGAACAGGAAGATTTCTGGACATGAAAGGAACTGGTCTCACATTTTTTGGCCAAGGAGTCCTGAAACCAGATGGTATAGATTTTGTACCTAAGCTTATTCAGCGTTTACTGCTGGCTGCTGTATTAGTCCTGGCAGCTGCCAGGAAACCTCCTATCCCCCTGAAAATTAACACCTGGTTTCAGAAATACTGAAATACAAGTGATGGAAAAACTATCTAGCTTCATAAAAGGAAAATTCATGCATTATTAAATGGAAATTTGTTACCCCAGAAGTAACTCTGCTTCTAAAAGGAGCAAAAGGCAAATCTGCTGAAAAAGATAACTTTGTCTCATGGAAAAAATATTCTAAAAAATAAGTAACTTTAAGGGTGTCATTAAACCCATTCAGATAAGAAAATATTACTATTCATGCTTTAAGTGTCTGGAAACTAAACACTAACTTAAACAGTGTTTTCAGACTTGGGCATCTATCTCCATAGACCTAAAGTCATACTTTGAAGTTTTCAGTCCTGATAACCTGTTTGTTATTAAGTATGCCTGCACATGTTCAGATTTTAGGGCAATGGTTTGGTCTTAATATCTTAGAGTCAGTTACCTTGTCCACAAAATGAGGATCACGATTTCTGTTATCAACTTTTCTGTAGTTCCGTGATGACTAGATACTTGCTCATAAGTGTTTAAGCCATCAATGGATGTGTACAGGGAATAAACGACTAGATTTCATGAAAGGATTGAAACACATTTAATTTTGCCTATTTCAGGAGGAATTGAGAACAATTCTGTATTTTTAATATTTTCTTTATACGAATTTAGATCAGAGTTAATCCCTCTCAATTTTAGAAAATAAGTAGATTTTATGCATGTGATTGTCTAAGGTCTCTTTCTGAAATTCCATGTCCCTAAAATCTGCATATTCTCCCATGCCTGCTCAGTGCCTCACACCCCTCAAGGCAGCCCTGACAAATGGCCAAGTGCAATGAATGCCAAACTCATGGAGCTTGTGCCTCAGGGACTGTAAAGATTTACAGGCTCCTGCTTGTCAGCTGTTGTCCCTGTTATGACTATTTTTTTTCAGCTCAACTTCCAGTTGTGGAATATGGGGCAAGGTCAGGTGTTATTGGTGCCTTGAGGGTGAGGAAATGTCTTCTTTTTGCCTCCTTCCCTCTTTTTGCCTCCTTCCCATGATTCATAGAATCACAGAATCACAGAATCATAGAATCACAGAATGGTTTGGGTTGGAATGCACCTTAAAGATCACCTAGTTCCAAGCCCCCTGCCATGGGCAGGGACACCTTCCACTAGACCAGGTTGCTCTAAGTCCCATCCAGCCTGGCCTATGAACCTCAGACTTTCTCTAGACAGAGATTTTGACAGTGCAGCACATACTCCTCACATGTCTTTTGGCAGATAATAGAGGATTATGACATTGTTTGGGTCCCCAGACTACTTTTTCTGACTAGGTGGGCATCCACATGTCAGGCAGTGACTTAAATTTACAGATCTCTACACAACTTGATTTTGAACTAACCACTTTTAACTGCTAATGTATGTCATACAGCTAAGACTTCAGAAAACTTAAACACCACCGTTAAATTCACATTGTCTATAGTTTGCAAAACTTAATGTGGTCAAAATCACGTTTAAAACACAGTTTCACCCTATAAATAAAGTTTTTAGATAAACCAGTAAGAAAAACACATGCTTTTTCATAGCAGCTGCAATTGTTCTTCCAGCTGTGCAATACATCCACACACTAATATAGGGGCTGGTGTTTGGCTCTGCATCTGTTTGCAGAAGCCATACACATTCCTGAGTTGCATTCGGGCACTGTTTTATTGAAATGTAGTTGAGTTGCACATGAAAGCAACAGAGAAGGTGGAGCGTGGTACAGCTTTGTAGCACACATTTGCAAGGATGCCTTTCCAGTGTTCTTGTCCTTGTGCTGTACTATGAACTATGTTTTCTATTCTGGCTTTGACATGTGAATGACTGCTAGTGCTCAGTTCATGTTTTCCTTGCCAAATATTTTATTGCTCTCTAGAGTAAGTGGACGGCTACTCATGCAGATATTGAGGATTCTTTTTTTAGCATTTTTGTTGTGCTTCAGTTGGAAGTCAATAGGAGAAGACATCCTGTAAAAGGCAAGATGTTTTTATTTAACATATGATTTAGTGAAGATATTTGTTTACAAAAAGAATAGATGCTGAGGTTGTAACTAATCCTACAAAATTCAAAAAATATCCTGATTTTTTTGTAGACTGTAGATTTTTTTAAAGTTGAGTAAGAAAGTCTGGTTGTATTTCAAACACAAACTTTATTAACGAGAAATGCAAGATATGATTGTGTAAAAAACTTGTATCTCACTAACTTATGATCATGTTGCTTTACAGAACTGGAAAGGCCCAAGTCTCTGAGACACCAAGTCAGATGCCATGGGCATTTTATCTCTTAAGTTATATTAATAGTTTTCATTGTTTGTTTCTAAGATGAAAAGTCAAATATATGAAAAAAATACTGCAAATTATTAGAAACTACCCCATAAAATCTTTTGATGTATTTCATGATGGGAGAAGAATTAACTAGGGAGTGGAAAAGTCAGCCATTAGCAAAGTATCCTAGGTATCCTCATTGTGTTTTGCACAGGTACAGGGTGAGAGCTTCACTAATAATTTTCAGATGCTTATTAAACTTTAAAGATTGGAGGAATATTTGGGATCACGTGATATTCTTCATGTACTGAAAAATTTATTAAAGTATTAAAATTTCATTGAGATTAAGAAAAGGATCTATATGCTTGGAGCAATGGTTTTCAGGAGGCATGCTAAGAGGTTTTCCTGTTCATGTGTACATAGATTTGTTGACCCAAGCAGATAATAGACAAATCAGGGCTGATACTTGAAAAGTGTTTAAGATATGCCAGAATCATATTTATGAATCATACGAATTATATTTATGATATGCCAGAATACAGGTAATACTGTATAAAAATGCATTAATCATCTAGTGTGCATATAGCAATTCATATCTCTAATAGGTTCAGGCAGGCTTTTTTCTATACATAATACAGCAAATTCATATATTGCAGACTTCAAGCTACCAGGGAAATGCTAGAAATGGAAATAAGGAATCAAATCTTCTTCAAGACAGAAGTTCCAAACCCCATCTTGTACTTTGTTACGAGTAGGCAATTATAGGTGCAGAATTCAGAAATTCCATTTAATTGCTAAATTCAGCTTTATATACATATGGAACAGAGTCCCCAGAGGAACACAATCTAAATCAAAACTTCATGTCCAGACACTGCTGCTAGGAGAATTCAGATCTTTTGTATGCACAGCTGTAAAAATATATTTAACACATTCTCCCACAAATTTATGCTCAGACCTGTAGTCATTTACTTGCAGGTTTAATTTTGTTGCTGTGCTATTGCACTGTTTCCCATTGGAGTAAGGAAAAATAAAATTTTGAAATGAAGCTGTTTCAAAGAAGATTTAACACATTTCTTAACCGGTGCTTGCTCCCTGACATCAAGCAACTCTGAGTGTTAGACAACATAATTCTGAGCTCTGCTTAAAAACTGAGTGCAGTCTAGTTCCACAGCTGATACTGTCTAAACAAATCCATGGCAAAACAAGGAATGAATGAAAAATAATTCTTTACAATGGCTGAAGCACAGGGCAGAACCTGTGGACCAGACTCTGTATAACCAAATGCCAACTGGTATTTTCTACGTATTCGCCTCTATGATACCTTTGTGGTGAGTATATTTGTCCCAGGAAAAGGATTTTCGGTGCATTTTCCCATGAAATTTTGGGGCTGAAGACTGCATTCCCCATCTCCCAGAAACATGCCACAAGGCTGTGGACATGCAGAGATGCCGACTTCTCATTCTGCATGTTGGAATACTGTTGTTGTAGCAAACAGAGCATGATTAAGGGCTAGAAAGAAAAAGCACAAGTGGCTGATAATGTAGGCTAGTGGTCAAGACAGCCTCCAAGGGCAGTGGAGATTCTTATTATGGACCCTGGTCCTCACTAGCTGGAGCATAAAATAAAACCCAGAAACAATCCTGACATGGACCAGACTCCTTGTTAAGTCTGACCACTGAGCTTTTCTAATTTTGACATGCAGCTCCTTGTTCAGGACTCTTAATTTTCAGCCCCACTGACAGGCACTTACAATCATTGTTGCATTACTCCACAGCTGCATGTACAGAATGCTAAACTGGGGGCCAGACACAAAGTCTGCAGTGCAATAGTATTTATAGTGTTTATAGCATGACACCAGCAGGCAGCAGCTCTGGTCCAAGCCAACAAGAACTCTCCCAGCCAACTCCTGGAAACAGCCCAGAGGCTGGTGCATGGCAGGGATTGTCCCCAACAGTGGGGATTGACTAGATCGTCCTATATTTAGGGAGAGTTTTGCCATAAGTACCTGAGTGTAGCATGCCTCTTGCTCTCAGACCCCCAACTATGTCTGACTACTCATAAATACAGAGCTAGCCCATGAAGTCAAAAAGAAGAGTTTTATTCTGACTGAACAATCAGATTCTGCTGGGCCTGCTAGAGGCAACTGACTCCCAAAGAAAGAACAGACAAAAAAACCCCCAAAAAGTAACTATTTCAAATTGTCCTCTGTGCCGGGAATCACAGAAAAGGAGTAAGGCTATGAACTATACATCCAGGTACTGATGCCTGTGGATTTTTACATAAACAGATGTATTTCAGAACCATATATCAGGCTTGTAGCTAAGGGCAAATGAAGGTTTTTTCATCCACATATAGAATTCACAAGTATAAGAATTGTGGCAGAAGGCAGTTGTTAAATTTATTTTGGAAGTAAAAATCAATTTACTTTGTGGTAAAAAAATATAACAGGCAAGTACAATCCTGGTAATTATTGAAATAAGTGACAGTACTGAGTTCACAAAGCACCCAAATTGGATTAAACTGCTCAAAATATAATGTTACAAAAAACAGTTAAAGGATATGTATTTATGAACACGTGTTTGTATTGGGTCTGGCTGAGATGGAGTTCATTTTCCCGTAACACTCCTCACGGTGCTGTGCTTTGCATTGGTAGCTAGAAAGGGGTTGATAACACACCAGCCTGTGGGTGGGCAAAATCCTGGGAGGGGACATAACTAGGGCAGCTGACACAAATTACCCAAAGGGATGTTCCATACCATATGACATCAGCTCAAGTATAAAAGCTAAAGAAAGGAGGAGGAGGTGGGTGGTATTTGTTCTTTACAATGTTTGCTCTCCTGAGCAACTGCTATGTGTGCTGAAGCCTTGCTTCCTGGTAAGTGGCTGGATATGGCTTGCTCGTGGGAAGTAGACAATAAAAATATTGGTGTTTTTTCTCTTTGCTTTGTGCATGCACAAACTTCTGCTTTAGTAAACTGCCTTATCTCAACCTAGGAGTCATTTTCCAGGAAAATTTTCCAGTTATTTTCTCTCCCCTGTTCAGCTGGGAAGGGGGATTGATAGAGTAGCTTGGTGGGCACCTGGTGCACAGCCAACGTCAACCCACTGCAGTCCTTTCTTGGTACCTAATATGAGGCATGAACCCATGACCCTGGGATTAAGAGTTCCATGGTCAGCCAAGGCTGAGCCAATCAGGAATGACAGTAATGGCTCTGTGATAACATCTTTAAGAAGAAACTAGAATTACTGTGCAGAAGTAATTGAGGCCAGAGAAGGAGCGGAGTGAGAACGTGTAAGAGGAACAGCTCTGCAGACACCAAGGTAAGAGGAGAAGGAGGGAGAAGAGGTGCTCCAGGTGCTGAAGCTGTGCCCCTGCAGACCATGGACGACCATGGGGTGCAGAGATTCATCTGCAGCCCCTGGAGGAGGCCCATACTGGAAAAGGTGGGTGTCTGGGAGGAGGCTGTGAATATGAGGGAGGCTCGTGCTAGAGCAGGGTCCTGGCAGGGACCTGTGGAAAGATGTGCCCATGCTGGAGCAGGTTTCCTGGTTGGACTTGTGACCTTGTGGGGAAATCCACATTGGAGCAGGCTGTGCTAAAGGACTGCACACCATGGAAAAGTGACCCCCACTGCAGCAGTTTGTGGAGAACTGTTGCCCACGGGATGGACTCATGTGGGAGAAGTTTGTGGAGAACTGGCTCCTACGGGAGGGACCCCATGCTGGAGCAGGGTAAGGACTCTCTCCCTGAGCAGTGACAGAAACAACATGTGATGAACTGACCATAAACCCCATTCCCTGTCTCCTTGTGCTGCTGGGCGAGGAAGGAGAGATTAGGAAGGAGGGAGGGGTGGGGGGAAGGTGTTTTAACATTTATTTTACTTCTCATTATCCTGCTCTGATTTTGTTAGTCATAAATTCAATTACTATCTCTAATTCAAGCCTGTTTTGTCCATGATAGTATTCACTGAGTGATCCTCTGTCCTTATCTCAACCTGTGAACCCTTTGTCATATTTTCTCTCCCCTGTCCAATTTTGGAGGGGAGTGACACAGGGGCTTTGGTGGGTACCTGGCATCCATTCAATTTTCTTTAATCTTCAGAGGCTTCTCAAAGGCCTCTAAATTTAATTTTAGACAAACTGGCAAACTTTTACCTGGCTAATAAATGCTAAATAAAGCCTAAAGAGGGATGGTTAGGATCAGAATTACTCCTTGTCTCCAGGTACCTCATTCTGCACTGATATTGTAAAGATGTTACAAATGCAACTGGAGAACTGAGCTATCTTTATAGCTGTTTCACTCACTTGTAGCACTGCAGAATAGTTGAGCATACCAATGAGCACAGGCCTTCCATAGAATGACTTTTACATTAGAAATCTCGCCTTAAATCTAGGCCATCTAGGGCCAGTTTCCCACATTCTTTACATGCTTGTTTTTTTTTCCCCTCATTCTCCTGTCCTGGCTCTCTTCCAGGACACTTTGCAGACAAGAATAGGCCTAGTGATATCACTACATCATCAGATAAAAGTGGGAAGAATTCTATAGAACTGCAAACACATATTTCAAAACAGCAAATATCTCTAGACCAGTTTGAAAAACATGCTGGAAAAAATTCTCCTGATGACAAGCACAAGCTTATTTTTATTCCCTCTACAAGCAAGAACATCATTCAATATCAATGTATTACCGTTAAAAAAAAAACAAACTGAAAAAGCACACACCTGCCAAATCTTTAGGCAAAGAGCTGCTTCTGAACAACAGTTTTATGCTTTTCTTTGTGTTGTTTTATGGCAGCACTGAATAGTTGGTTTGTACAGGGGCAAAGCACCATCAGTCAGGGTGGCAATGAACAGCAGTTTGAGACTATTGACCTGCTCCACGGGAACCATTCCACAGTACAACTGGTAGCTGGTGCATCACTGGCAATGCCAATGAGCCACAGCTCCTACCCAGGCGAAGGTACTTGAAAAATATCACAGCAATCTTACTTACTATGATGAACATCACTGAACACTGAAAAACAAAACTTAACCTTTGCCAATATTCAGGCAAGGTAGCCTAAATACAAAATGTAAAATACCCAGGGTAAAAATGAGGGACCTTAGAGTTGACTTCTGTTTTCCAAGCGTCAGCTCACATTACAGTATGTTCCTTCCAAAAAATCTTGCATTTGTGTTATGATTCACTCTGTGTTTTTATGGCACTAGTTTTGTTGTAATTGTATTTGTGCTGACACAAGAGGTGTGGCTTTCAGCTTAAAATAGATATTTTTCCTCGCTTTGAGGTAGTTAAGTTGTCCTATGTAAGCTCAGGTATGTAGCCTCAACACGGCTAGAAAATCAGTATTGCACCTCTGTTTACTCTGTCTACTGGCTATGGTGCTTCCACATACATTTATGTAGTTCTTAACAATGGGCTTACACAGTCCTGTAGGGCAGGGGAAGAAAACTTGATACGGCTTCCCGTCCCCACAGTTACTATGGTTATTCTTGGGTTAAGGTTCCGCTGCAGTTTCTTACAGCAGAGAGCAGCATCTTGCCTCCGTGCAAGGCTACAGCTGCTATCTTTTAGTTTTATTAACCTGAAGCGTTACACCCTCGCTGTTTTCCTTTGTGTCAAGCACTGTTTGAAGAAAGTGTATTTGTTCTGTATGCAAAGAAAAAGATTGTATCAGCATTGTTTATTCACAAAACTGTGGTCAAAACTACATTTATTTAAGTAATGCTTATGGTGTTGTTTTACATTCAAAGAAGTATATACACTATCTTTCACTCTGTAAACTACCACTTCCATTTAATTGCATTTGAAACTGCAAATGTTATTATCCCCAGAAGGCAGAATGATCCTAAGCTATTGAAAGAATTTTTAGCTCAATGGATAATCAATATTTTAATCTTCTTTCTAAACACTATATAGCAAGATATTAAAAAAAAATCCCAAACCCGAAACTACATTCCTAAGAATAAAATTAGCAGTTAACTAGACGAAAGGAAAAGGATTTAGTAATTCCTGTACTTCATCATATTCTCTGAAGAATTACTTTTTGTTCCTTTATGCTACAGCGGCAGCATTTAAAAACTTTCATTTAGGTACCTTCAGAAAACTACTGATTCTCAATACGATCTGGAATAGTTTCACAGGGGTTTATATTTTTCTAATTATTGCTGCTAAAAAAAAGGTGTTTGCAAATTTGCAGAAAGCATGACAGAGTCAAAGATTTCTGTGCACTTAAAAGAAATGCAAGCATTTCTATAATGATGAAAATTAAAGAGTAATGCTGTAGTTCTCCAGAGAGCTTATTTTTTACTAATATGAACCTAATGTTTTCAATCACTTTTCTTTTTGAAGAAAAAAAATAGGTAGTCGAACTTTGCATCCCACTCTTGATAATTTGTATTAGATCATTTATTTCTTAACATAATTTTGAAGACAAATGATTTCATGTCTGCTTACTAAAGAAAGTGGATCACTAAGGAACCATTTGCAGTGAACTGTTCAGCATAAATTATATTACTTCATTCTCAGGTGACTGTATATTCCTTTTGGCATTTAATCAATAACTTCTGAAAATCTTCATGGAAAACCACATTTTGATTATAGCCTACTTAAATTATTTGCATTTTATCTGAAATGGTCTCTTTTTTTAACTCCCTTATTGATCACAATGGTAAAAGAAATATATACAAATTACTTATTTTTCTCCTCCTGTCTTCTTGACAGCACAATACATGCCAACTTTGTGCACGAATGACAACTCCTATTGTAGTATAGGTGTATTCCATGTACTCTGAAGTCAATCTTTAAATTCTTGCTTCACTTCAGCAGCCATTCTTCTTTTTCAGCAGCCACTCTTCTTTTTTTTCTATCATGTTCACACGTAACAATAATGTTATGGCTTGGCTTCTGCCACAAAAAGTGGGATTTAAGTAATCAGCAATCAATTCACCTCATCTGAAACCTAACCTGTCTGTTGTTTCTCTTTGAAGTTAGTTTGCTGAAGTCCACCATCAGGGGTACTGGGGCAAACCAGCTGGCAGGCAGGCATCCCACTGGTTATCACCTACCATTTATTAATTTAAAAAATATAATTAGTGTATTTGTAAGTGTATTTGTTTTTTGACCTGAGACATGTGATCAGTTTTCTAACTGGCATTAACATTAACAAATATGCACATATATTCCTTCTTTTAGTACATTCATGGGGTATGGAGGCAATACCAGCCAAGTAGTGGGCATTTTTCATTTACAGTGGCCTAATGACCACTTCCTGCTCAGCTTTAGGAGAGCTGAGGATTACTGACAATCTGAAACATCAGCAAGAGGTTAAGTTTTTGCTTCAGGTGTGGATATCTCAAACTGTGATCACGCATTTTCCTTTGCAGCCATGGCCAGAAAACTGGTGGAAAGTTGTACAGCTAAGCAGACCATTCTATAGCACATCAGTTTGTGTTTCAGAGATGACATAACCCAAAGGAAATCAGTGAAGAGGCAGAAAAATGCTGTTGCATATCACACTTCAAGGGCTTTCTTTCTGACTGAAGAAAAAGTCAACAGGGAAAAAACATGGTCCCTGTGGGAGATGAGGCTAAAAGCTATTGCTACCCTTCACGTGAAGAACAAAGTGAAGAAAAAACAACCATCATGCTCAGACCTTCTTGTGGTCAACACCTCTGATCTATTCTCCCTGATAAAAATAATTAGGAAGTTTGCAGCTGAGTAATAAGTATCCATCTATTAATCTTAGTTTGAGTTCCTTATTGGTGGCCATTACTATTACATGTTATGCTAATTGGACCAGTTTTTAGTAAAGTAATATCCTGGGGAATATCATTAAATTTTGTGCTCTCCTTTCTTCTCTGTTTTTAACACATTTGCATTAAACATATATTTTTAAGGCAGACAACAGGCATTTTTCAGAGTATTGTCTAGGTTTGCAAAAGTTTCTGAAAGAAAGGGGGTCTTTTTGGCAGGTCTGGATTAGTTGATCAGAGCAGAGGTGCTGGAATATCATTCTGGTTTGTAGGTAGTCATTGCAAGCATGACATCTGAAGAGAATAACACTCTGTTCCTCCTGGAATTTGGGGGAGGAAATATGACTGGCATTAAATGGGTGTATTAGACCCAGGAACAAAATGCAAATAAAGTACAAATCTAAAAAAATAATGAGAAATGTTACATGAACATAGACAAAGTGGGTATCTGAAGTAATTTTTTTTTGTGTAATTTATTCATCTTTATGGTTTTCATTGAAAACACCTAAAATAAACATTTTCCTCTTACATAATTTAATAAAGTAATGGACATATACACCAATGTGATCCTGCATCAAATTACATCAAAAGCAGTGAAACTGATATACTTTTAGTTGATGGCATGTCAAGTGCACAAGGAATCTCTCTGAAGGTAAGAGTGACTGCTGAGCTGTGATTTACATGCTTCAGTATGAATGACATTCATTTCATGAATGCAATCAAAGCAGTCACAACAGACAGATGGTGTCTGGCCTGTGGAAGTCAACTGACTTTAGACAGGTTCTTAAAGCCTGATATACAGAGAGCTGATACACAGAATGTCCTGAAAAATGAAACTGAAGCTCAAATTGTAAGCCTTAAAATCAGCAAATAGTCGGAATTTCAAATATAATTTATGATGTTTTGCCTGTCTTGTTTTTTACTGTTCTGGGCCTCAAACACAGATAGAAATAGAACTAAATAAATAAACCAAAAGTAATGAATGTAATTTATTCTAGAGAATTCTCTCCTTTCTTCATGAAAATGAAAGGTGAATGCCAAACACAGTTTTGACTAGTATTTATTACATCAATTGTGACAACCACAAAGCAAAAGTTTCTTGTTAAAATTGCCTTTCCCCCTTCTTTTTCAAGCAAGAGATTTTCTTAAGTTTCACAGAGGAGAGGAAAACATACAATTTGCTCCTTTGTATTATCTCTTTTCCTGTTTCTCTACAAAAGTATTCAACCACACCTGACTTATCCAACAGAAAGAATATAGAAATGTAACAGGAGAGTCAGTCTGTGTACCCCAATCACTATGATCAAGCCTATCAACCACATTATAGAAGAGTTTACATTTGCTGAATTGTTATGTTCTGTTTTAGAGATATCTTTTCATCACCAAAGAAAACATCAAAAGATTTTAGGCTTTGCCATCCATATCCAGGATAAGTTTCAAAGTCTTTCATCAACCACTGAAACTGTATTAGCACCAGAAAGTATTTAACAGTCTCTATCTGACTAGAGAAGAAACCAAGGGACCTCTGGCTTAGCAAGAATTTATAAAATGTGATTATTAATTTCAAGATATCACGCACTTTAAATTGAATTCTTCGGCATTTCTGGGGGGAATGATTTTAAAATTATGATTTGATGAAGAGCTGATGAAGAATTTGACTGAAGATAATGTCAAAATCCAGAAACAAAGTAATTAAACTAATAGTTATGAAGTACAGAGGGGGAGAGCAAATTTAACAGGTTAGGATGTGCTTATAAAAGTTTCAGGACAAAAAGGAAACATGGCTTTTTAATTTCATTTCCAAATATTACCCTTATTTCAACTTACAGCGCACTAGAGGAGTGGATAAAATTAGTCTTTAAATTCATCTCTTTCCTTACAGAAACAGAGAACTAAATGTTTACTGGTTTGCAGTCCAGCAGTGATGGCCCCAAACTTGGCCTCTCTTTAGCTGCTGAAATGTATGGAAGCATTTTCAAGAAACCCAAATAATCTGGAAGCAAAAGTGACAAAATAATGTCACTTAAATTGCCTGTATTTAAAAAAAATAAAATAAATAAAAACAAACCTGAAAAGACTGTTTTCTTGAAGAAGTCAGACCTGGATGGTACCATTTTATTTGCTGAATTTTCCTTGCTCTAATCATCAGTCCCAGATGACGCCTTTAGTTCTAAAACACAGCTCAGTATTGCTGGAAAACTGAGAAGATGTTATGCTGCAGCTGAAGTTCACAAAATGAACTACCATGTGTTTAAAAACTGCAATAGCTAAAAAGTGGAAAAATATGAAATTCTTGAAACATTATTTGAAAACAAGGCAACTGCTTGTAGAAAATGGATTCAAAACTCCTGCAGCTTTTGAACAGGTAAAATATGAAAATCTGCCTATAAGGCACAGAATTGCCTTTTTTATAAAGCTGCACGAGCATGAAAAAATTAGCAATTTCAACTGTTAAAGAACTAATTTAAAATACATTTTAATTATTCTTTTAGCTATTTAAATATTTCATAACATCATGATAACTGAACATTATGGATTCTTTGAGAAAGACAGAAAACAAGTCATGTTCAATATCAGAAACATGAGGTTGCAGTTTTCTATGATTCACTGTAATGTAATCATTAATCCTCATTTAATAGTGTTAATACAGACCAAACAATTGAAACAGTTGTGATTTTTAAAAAAAATTGTTTAGTTAACTTATAAAATAATTTTTGTCCATTGCAATGCATAATGTACAAAAGTACAATTTTTTATTTTTCTACAATATTTGTGTATTAAAATTAAACTGCTAAAATCATATTTACAGAAATATTTATTGACAAATAGCCTAAAATATAAATTCAAGGAGAAATCTGAAATACTGAATTTCATGTTTGTTCAGTAAATCAGAACCTATGATTTATTATTTCTACATTTGACCTCTGTTATCAATTGCTTGAAGTAACTATTGTCAGAATTTTTCCAAAACCTAAGAAGTAAGGAAATGTGATAAATTATGTAGATTTGAGTCAGCACTTTAAATTACTATTTTCTGTGGCTAAAAACAACAACAAGCCCCTAGTCCATCAGAAATACATATAGAAATATAAATCAGAACCAACAAAACTGTAACAGTATTACACTTAATAGCAGATTTCATTATTCAGTCATTGTCTACATAGCGAGCACATGACTAAAAGATATAGTTACTAGTCTTGAGTCTCTGTATCGGTCATTTTATGCAGGTCACTGCATAGTTTCAAATTTGTGTGGTGTATTTTAATAGTTTTAGACCTACAGTAGAGGCACCTTTGCAATTCTTACACTCTGTAAAATGTTTGCCCACACCAGTTTCCCACCAACAGTGCGAGATATTTAGGCCCAGTTCTCAGCTCACGTAAGTTCCAGTGGAACTACTGATCTATCCCAGCTGCAGATTCGAATCTGTTGACATGCTGAGTTATTGTTGATCCCGATGCAAGTTTCTGTGTGTATATTGCGAGCATTACAGTATATGACCCTCTGCAGCTCCTGAGTCAGAGCCGTTCAGTTAACTGAAAAAACCCAAATGTTTACTCATAGTACGGCTGCTGAGCCATTAACTGTGATTATTATTAAACTGTACAAAAAAGTTCTGCGTGTTAGTGTGCTTATTCTTTCACAGAAAAAAATGTTAAGACCCTGACTTTAAGATCAACGTTGCTGTTGACGATTAATGCCAAGTGACTGTCAAAACTGAAAGAACAAAGCATCATTTTCAAATATCTGATGGAGTATGAAGAACTGGCAAATCTTAAATTCTCCCCTGCTGTCAAATATCATAGTTCTATCTGGACTACATTTTGTGCATGTTGTAAAATTAACTAAAATACTAAATCATACAGACTTAAGAACATACTTCAATAAAACTGATTCGTATCTGAGTGCTGATACTTTTGAACATATTAAGACAATACATTTACCTTATCAACATTTAAATTTGCAAGCATCCCATAGGCCAAAAAAAAACAAAAAAGCTAATAAATATGCTGAAAAACCCCATACCTCAGTATGAAATCCTGACCCCTTCTCCAACTAAGTACACACCGTCCAAATACACTGAGAATGCCAAGCTACAGGGGCCCCTCTGTGGGGAAACCTGCATTTCAGTCAGCAGCATCCGTCAGCTAAAGCAGAAGTGTAGGGACAGATGTTGGAGGAAGGATGACACGTGAAGTGGTGGCCGATTTCAGAACCAGTGTGTGTTTCTGTGTACAATTAAGTCAATGCCATACGTGTACTAAAGCAGGATTTTGTCCAGATTTACGTGCAGAGCACAACTATCACGGTAGGCTCATTTCAGTGCAAGACTATGGCGCTAATTAGGCTCCTGATTCTGCAGTCCTGCCCCATCTCCCAGCAGGGTCACAGAGTCAAAGGGGGCACAAGCGTGTTGTACAACTCCCTCGGCTTCTGCGGCAAGGAACACCATCACACTCGGGCGACAATCGCCAGCTTAAAATCCACAGCGCGAGGCTTGCTCAGGCAGCGCCGCGCCGGTGCCTCTCACCCGCACCGCGCTCCCTGCGCTTCGGGAAACCCCCGCATGCGGCAGCGGCCCCGCTCGAGGGCTCGGGAGCGGCAGTCGGGGAACTGCCCGCTCCGGTTCCCGTCCTTTTCATTACAAAGGCCTGGGGGGAGGTTTGGGTAACTCGCTATAGCCAGGCCTAAAGGCAGCTCTCGGCTCGCTCGCACGGGAAGCGGACCGACACGGAGGGGCTCGCGAGGGGAACGGCCGTGGCGGTGTCCACCGGGACCCGCCCGTCCCTCGAGCACCTGCTCGGGGATAGCCTTTCCCCGCTCGTGCGCCACATCGGCGGCGGGGCCGGTGGGACGCTTTCCCCGCAGCCTCGCAGCGGCCCCAGATACNAAGGAAAGCAGGAGGAGGATGAAGCGCACGGCGCCCCGCAGCACTTTGCGGAAAATAATAAAGAAGCACAAGCCGCAGTTACGCCTGGCGGCGAACGCCGACCTGCTGGTGAGGAAGGAGAGGGGCGGGGGAGAGGCGAGGCTGCGGCTGCCCCGGGGAGTTCGGGAGCGCTCCTGCTTTTGGCCATGGCGGCAGCTGCGGCTGTGCTGGTGCCCCGGGGCAGCCGGCCCTAATTAGGGACGCTTACTCCCTAAATGTTCTGGACTGTGCGCACTGGAGCATTTTGGGTGTGGCGGGATGTCAAGTTACTACTAATGGTGCTTCTCCAGGGACCCACAGGCAGAGGGGAGGCAAAGCTTGGGGAGACACAGACGATTGGTCTGTCTAAGAAAATACGTATAAGCAGAGATTGCCGCGCTCCGCTTTGCGGGTGTAGGTATTGTAGGTCTTTGACAGAGATCTTGGGGAATTCAGGGACGGGTTGATGCATGGCTCTTTAGTCACTCCATGTACACGCTGACGTTCAAAGAGTTTGGTGTAGACACACCGAGAAATAGCAATTTGGGTTATGTGGCTGCTAGATGCAGATGTTTGTTGTTTGTGTCGATCAGTTCGGGTGTACAGGTAGTCAGCTGAGCTGTGATCAACGAGTTTCTTAGCTGCTATGGCATCTTGAATGCTCATATGTTTTTAGAAGGCCATCTAAGTAGTCCCTGGCCTGAACTGTGGGATGACAAGTCTTGTTAGTAATCTAATAAGGTGTTGGGGTCCTGATCGTGGTTTAAAAACGCCTGCCAAAAAGATGGGGATAAAAGAGCCAAGTTTGCAAAAACTGAGGCCAGTAGAGCTGAATTGCTTCTGACCTGCTCTAAGGGATTTGCGGCACAGGCAGGGTTTGTCTCACCAAGAAATTATTTGACTACAACAAGGAAACCTGACCTCAAGAGAGCTTGTGGTAGTTGCTGTATTGGGAAAAAAAAGTGCATAAAAAAGATACTCTTTGAAGTAACTTAGTAGATTTAACTTGCTGGATTGTGATGTCCTCTTGTTTACAAACACATGTGGCTCTCAGAGCATTTAAGCATTAACACATGCTGTATACTGTTATGGTCCCTGACTTGAATTGTAAATGTGTATAAAAGTTGTGTCTTGCAGCATCTTGAAGATTGGCATCTGGATATATGAAGCTAAATGTGAACGTATAAAATTAAAATAAGTAATATGAGATTAAAATGAATGAATATGGTAATTACGTGAGAGTATTTAGATTTGAATGTAAACATTAAATATTTTTCTAGTGGAGCTAATAAAAATATGATCTCTTCCTAATGTTTTTGCTACCTTTGGATTTTTTTGTGGACTAAGGAGCTGGCCCCTTGCTACTCATGCTCAGACGTACTCAGAGCTTACTTAGTAGAATGCAGTAGTCGACCAATCAAACTCACACAATCACACCTTTTTTTTGTAATCCTTGGTAACAGTTGGTCTGTGTTTCCAGGGTAATGAAAATTTGGCTTCAAAGTAGTGTGGCTGTTTGAAAAGGGGTAAGTGGGACATCCCTCCAAATCTTGGCCTTTGGTTCCCATCTTTCCTGGTCATGGCACTAAAGTTCTCTGAGCTGCAAAAACAGTGAATTGAATTGACTGAAACTTATAAACAACAACAATCAGATCTAGCTTAAAATATGGCTATGCAAATGTTCATTGCCACACAAAGGATGAGATCAGAATAAATTTTAATAATGTGATAGAAACTTAGATTATCTCTTCTGGTGATGTCAAATCAAGCAGCCTTTTATGTTACAAGGCTTGGCTTTTTTATTTTACTTTTAAACAGGAATGTCCAGGTGTGGTGGTTGTCCATTATGTTTTTCTACTAGGCACATGTCTAACAGCTCTTTAGCTCTTTACTTCTATGGCTAAATAATCAACAGAGCTGAAATTATGCCTCTTTTAAGGAAAAAAAAAAAAGGATTGGGGAGGTTATTGTGTAGTAAGACAAGTAGCAAATTTTGAGGGTATGTTTTCTAGTGCCTGCATTATTCTCTGCAAAGCCTGTAAGAGTGATTAGATTGCATATGTCAGAAATTTATATAGTAGCTGTCTTAACAAGATGGAGCCATATACATTTTGAGCAGAGAGCTTATGTCTTCTCAAGGGAAGTATGAGAAAAGTGCTAGTGCAGTTTCTGGGCTATCTTCCAGAATGATCCATGCTTTATGTCTGAATCTACTGCAGTATGTGCCCATTCCAGTAAGGTGGTCTGCCTGCCTTAGGAGAAAATCAGGTTGCTTTCTTTTTTCCCTGACCTTCAGTGATTTTTTTATTCAATAAACCAATGTCTTCTTACATGATTGTAACTAACAAGTTTGAAAGGCATAAGAATTCAGATAGTTTTGTTAAATACTTGAATGAGGTTTCTTCACTTTTGATCAAGTCTTCTTGAAATCTGAAGCTTTGTCAGAACCTGTTTTGTAAGTGTTAACATCTATCTCTTTGCACAGTGTAGTTATCAGATTTCATCAGTCTTTCTCAGGAAGCTGTTTGTTTTTGGTTTTGGCGTTCTTTTTTTTTGAAAGAGTATGATAATATCTTTGGGTGAAGAGATGCAAATTAGTGTTTCAGGTTTTTTCAAGGCTCTTTTCAAAAATAAGAGGTAAAGATTTTAGTAGTGAAGTTCAGATATTCCCCCAATGGTCAGAGAAGAAAATATGCAAGTTTTGTTCTAGGTTGCAGTTATAGAAGAAAAGCAGGGTCTCAGCTGCTTCTTTTATGCTAGAAGGGTGTGTGTTTCCATTGCAGGAAAAGCTTAAAGTACTGCACTGAATGGCCTCTTTTAAATTTGTTACCACCATAGAATGATTAATAAGTGTACATTGAAGGTGAAATACCAGTCTAAAGAACTGTTTTGAAGTTACGGCAGTAAAACAAAATTACGGTGGTTGTCCCTGCTATTCCTCAGTTCTGTTGAACAGGTGCGTGGAAGTTGCTGTGTAAACAGTGCTGTGAATTTTTTACATATGTTCTTAAAATTTTGCAGCCTTTCTTTTCTGGAAAGTAAACATTTTGTTAGGTGATTTTCATGAGTAGTTAGTTAAAAACGGTTTTAAAATTTTATGCAGAAGGACAGTAAGTTAATATGTAGTAAAGCAATGTCTTTAAACAAATAGGGTATTGCTTAGCTACTTGTCAGTAACTGTCCTATTCATGGTATTCAGTTGTTCTGCCTTTCCCTGGCCTTTCTCAATTGCCTTGAATAACCTGGAATATTTATTAACCTGTGTGCTCTGTTGTAGAATGTTTCAATTTTAGGTATGTGACTGTATAAATCTATTGGAGTACAGGGGAAGCTTTTCCACATGCAGAAATTCCCTTTGAAACTAGGAAAATAAAGGTACAGTGATTCTGAGAGAAGATGCCGTTTTTAAAGGCAATTTTAAAATTAACACTTTTGCCTTTAGGTATCTCAGAAGAAGGACATGATAGTATGGAAGCTTTTGTTCCACCTCTCACTTCTCCTCCAGATTGTTTCCAGAAATCTAATCTCCGTGTTGATAAGTTTAATGATGAGAGTTCTAATGTTGAACATTATTTTAGTGCCACTGCTTGATTCTGTGGGAGATGATTTCTGTGTGAGTAACTAAAGACTAGTTCTAAAGCAGCTTTTATATTTTGTGAAATAAATCTGCAAGAACATCTGCTTTTTGTGTAGAGGATGCTTCCAAATGATGTCAAATATTATGTAAATTTATCTGTAGCACTCTGGCTTCATTTAGTTGAGGATATTTAAAAAAAAACGCCTAAACTGCTTGTCATAGGAACAGAGTTCATATGACAGGAGCATGCCTTGTAACAGATTCTTGGTGCTGCAAACCCACTGCCAAAGTATTTCCTGTAAACTCTTAATTTGTAACTTTCCATGTTGTATTTTTCCAGGCTTTACAGATAAGGTATGGCAGAATAAATATATCACCTTATTAATACAAATAAAATTGTCATATATTTCAGTAATATTTTTCCAAGCTCTTGATTGAAAAAGTATTTTTGTATACTTTACGTAGCAGAGGCAATGTTGTTTGAAAGTTTAATTTACAAAAAGGTGCAATTATCAATTTTTCTGGTTGGACTATTAAAATAGTTCACATGCTGTCTGTATAATGCTAGAGGTTTGTATTATAGGTCCCTGATTAATTACTACACAAAGGTGCTGTTGGCTGGCAGTTTTAGTCCAAGCTGGAGCAGTTCCTTCCTTGCCTGCTGCAAATTTTTCCTGCCTCTGTATTAGCAGAACAGCATTCCGTATGGAATGGAATTCTGCCAGACCAGTTCTTTTAATGTAAAAAGCCTAAGTGATGAGCTGGGAAAAAATGGATGGAACCTCCTGACACTGGAGAATTCCAAGTTCCGGAGAAATTAATGTCAATGTCCCTTTACACTGGAAAGGGGCAGAAGTCCTTGAACTTGTCTGTGGTCCGTTTGGTGATAAGGCAGGGATGAATTTGCTGTTCATAAAAGTCTGGCCATTGTAGTTACTGAAAAATGACTATATTTACTAGTAAGCAAAAAGTCTCCTAATTCTCTGATATTTATATTTACATTTTATTATTAAAAACTACTGATAAAAATCAGATTGATTCCTCTCAGATCAGTTGTGGTTTGTGTGGTCATTTCTAAAGCACTTTTACGATTTAAGTATACTAAATTTAAACTCTATTTACAAGAGTCTTGTAGGAAGGTAATGTCTTGGAAATTTACTGAGTCTTGAACCGAGTGATACATATTTTTTTCTGAGTACACCTTTCAAGAATTTGGAAGCAGTTTAATACGCAGACTCTCTGTTGCAAACAACGAACCTCTAAGAAACCAAACTGTGTTTAAACAGTTTGAATAATTTTTTTTTCTTCTCTATTTTAAAGGTTCATTTGAACTTCTTACTTTTTCTCCATCGGCTAGCGGAAGAAGCCAGGACAAATGCTTTTGAGAACAAAAGTAAAATAATTAAACCCGAGCACACCATATCTGCAGCAAAGGTATTAAAACACTTAATATTATTCTTTTTTGTATAATGTAGAATGTATTATGACAGCATATACAAAAGCTTTCTGTGTTAAAGTTGATTTTTGATTCATAATCCAAAACCTATAGACACTTAATATTCTTTAGTCCATCATTGGCAAAATTCACTGTTACCAAGATTAACTCTCGTTGCCCTATTAAATATAACCCAATTTTTCTTGATTATTCCCTGTTTAAAGTCTTAATTTTAATATATGGGTAAGTCTACAAAATGGTCTACCAGCAAGCCTTCATGACCTGAAAGGCAGTCCAAAGTTGGAGGATCCTTATTTCAGCTGATACTGCGTCAAGGAAGCATGCTGTCTTAACTTCAGTGTTATATAAGTGAAGCTTTATGGAACAAGTGAGAAATAGTTCAGAGAGATTCAAATACCTTTCCTACACGTTCAGTTCTTACCTGCTTAGTCTGAAATAAGTTTGTAGTGGATTCTTGCAGCATTGTGTGGATACTTCTTGAACAGACACTTTGTGTGATGTATTTGGCAAGGAAAGAACTAAGGGAGAATTAGACTGTGGATTGTTATACGGGTAGTTCAGCATAACAAAAATTGCTGTATTCCTTCTGTGAAGAAGGAATTTGCTGCATTGCAGAGCTTGGTGAGTTTTGTGCACATGCAAAAGAAGGGAAAGAGGAAGGTGTTATGCAGCTTTGTCTGCCTAGAAAGAATTAGTGTCAAAATATGACTGAAATCCTTTTGTATTCTGTAGCTCGTTTCGCTCCCTGGGATATGTCTGCTTTACCTTGGTGTTGTGAAGGAATTCAGTCTCTTTAATTTATCTGTTTAACCACCTTCTCCTGCTGAGCAAACTGGGAGGACAAAACTTGATGTTACCTGATATTTTGGTCCTGTGGCTTCTGTTTATCTTCACTATTTTTTTTTCCTTCTGCTGAAAGGTTTAGTTTGATACTTTTCTATTACTATAGTAACAGAAACATATACAGGATATGTAGGGTAGCCAAGTGAATGTTGCAGTTGGAGTCTTACACATTTATAGTGTCTTTTTAGCTGCAATCTTAACACTATTTGAACATTTTTGTGCTCCATTTATTTTTTTAAGATGAGAAGAAAGGAAAAACTGCCTGTATTTTAATAATTTTAACACTTAAACAGTCCCACTTGGGCTTTGAAGTTCATTTTTCAATTTAAACTCCAAACCAAAAAATGTCCTTCCAAAGGTCTGTGCGCTCTTGATATAAAAAGAAATAAGGCATTGCAAACAAAAATTGAGCATAATAGCTGTATTATTGCAAACCTTATTTTTTCTTTTTGTCTAGGCCCAACAGGGTAAGAATTTCAAGGAATCTACTGATGGCTCAAAAGCACTATTGCCATTTCTCAGCATTAATTTTCAAAATAAGCCTTTTAGTTTACAGAATTCTTGCTTATGAATGTTCTTGTTTAAAAAAACCCCTCGAATTTGAAATCTTTCTGTGTGCTTTTGCTTTATTTCTAATATTTTCCCTAGAGTATTACCCTTGGCAACTCAGCTCTTGGAAGCATACTGGTTAGGTGAACCTTCGATCTGAGCAGCCTAGTGTTTTGAATCTCTTTCTGCTGCCTGAATTGTATTGATAAATATACTTTTTTTTTTTCTTTGCAGGTTATTTTAAAGAAAAGCAGAGGCTAGAAAACAGACCACTGGAACTTTAAAGCACATTTTTCAGTGTTTTCTGACGAACTTGAGTTATACTGTGAGCCAGCTTTAGCACTTGTGGAACTATGTAGTTTTGTTGACCTCTATCTCCTGACTGACTATCTTGCTGTTTCTTTAAAAAAAAAAAAATCTTGGAATGCATATTTTTGTACACTTCATGCATAATTTTAAAATGTGTGTCAGTTGTCACTTAAGACTTCTGATGTACCTTATTTCATAATGATGGAGGAATGCTTGTACCGTAGATAGTGTTTGGGTACAATGTGGCATTTATTATTAAAAGCGTGAAACTTCTTAAGGGGAGCAGTAGTAAAACAAAAAAAAACCCCACAGGTTTCACTAAATCCAGTATATATTGTGCAGTTTAACAGCCTGTCAGTTGGTATTTTGAATCATGGTCTGAACTGTTAAGCTGACCTGTTTGATGTGGTATATTAGACAACTTGGTGGTCTGTAATTCAGTTGGTGTGGACAGATGCACAATTTATGGAAAAGATCTGGCACAGCTGATGTTTTCAAAGTTAGATCTTGTAAAAATAACGAAGGTAAGCTGGCATGAGTGCCAAGCTATTTCCTTCCCCCTTTTGAGTGTCATGCTAACTTGTCAGAAGTCTGGAAATGTACATTATATAAAAATGTCTTCTTAAATTAAGATCATATTCTGTTCCTATTCTGATATTTGTAATCATTTACAGAATACTTTGCTTAATAAATATTAATAAAATTATAGATGAATCTCACAGTTTCCAGCTGATAGCACAGTTTTGTGGAATATATGGTAGCTAACCCACAGTGAGCTATTCTTAACGAATCTTTAAAAGCGTGATGTATTGAGTAGTCTAATTTTGTGTGACACCTTACCAAATATATTCCAAAAACTCAGCAAAAAAAATGCATTTTAGAAATATTTTTGTAGTCTAAAGAAACTGCAGCAATGCCAGTACTTTTAATTCCATATTATGTCCATGTACTTTTTGAAATGCTGTATAACCTTTGAGAAGTCATCCTCTTCCAGTATGCAGAAAAGAAGGAAAGATTACTCTCCTCCTTTACTTAACTCACAGAGCTTAGTTCATTCGGCTTCTTGTAAGGGTTGACTAGATTCTTTATTCTGCATTTTCTTCTGTTACTCCATTGGAATCCACAAAGAAGGCCAAGAACATACACATGTAGAGGATATTTGGACTTTATAATCTGAAGTACATTCTCATGAATAAGGAAGATCTGACTAGGTATTTATATTTTTATTTGTAATTACTGTCTTTAACAGTTTTCTTGCAACACTAGATTTTCCTTAGTTAGAAATGTGTTTCTCTTAATTTTCCCTGAAATATTTTCTTACAATCTTGTATAACCACATACCTTTCCTCATTGTACAATTATAGCTTCTTTTGGAACTTTACCTTTTTTTGATTTTTCTAGGAGCAAGATCCACTCTGAGCTTAGTGGAATATTCTCATTCTCATGTAGTAGATTGATTGATTGATGATCAGCTACCATTGGTGAAGGGAGGCAAGGAAGGGTTGAAACCAACCACCAGTGTACTTTTTAAAATATTTTGTACAGTGGTTTTGGCTTGTATTCATGATTAAGGAGCTGCCTCTTTTTAATAGGAGAGGGAGTTCTGATAGTACATTGTGAATGTTTTGTAATAGCTGGAGCAGGCAGGTTGGTAAGAAGACCTGGGTAGTTTGGCAGGTATTCAGGATGCTCTCCTAAACTTCAAATAAATACTTTTTGAAAATTAATGGGGCCGGTGTAGTGGGCTTAAGTGTTTAGAAACATAAAATGCTATTGTGTTTTTTTGTTATCTTCTTGAATGTTCACCATAAGGTTAATTATATTCCTATTTGGCAGCTCTTCTGTTCTCCTTCATGTATGTACTTAGGGTCTCTTCTCTACACAGTATTCCTTACTGGATTTTTAAAATTAAAACTTACAGCAGTATTGTCTAAATACCCATGAACACTTATAATTAATATAAACTTGGAGGCTATAGTGATAGTTTATTCCTGTTGTCATGTCTCTATTTAATGACAAAGTATCAAAGCATGTGGTTCTATAAAATGTTTTTTTTTAAACTAGATCTGTAGTAGAAGGCCTAATGAAGTTGTGTTATTTGAGTTCCTCTGATTCTTTGCCATTAGGAGGAAAAAGGCAAGGATTTTTGAGGGAAGAGTCATGGTGATGCTCAACTGTTTTCATGAAACCTTGAGAAATTTATAGTTCTGAAACAACTGACTCAATATTGGATTTTCTCTGGTTTTAAACATAAGATTCAAGAGCTTTTTGGAAGGAGAGCTGCTCTGTCAATACAATTACAACTCCTCATTTCCTCAGAAAGCAGGACGGATGTCCTAAAAAATAAGAGGCTCAGTCAGACATCCTTTTTTTCTACTCTCTTCGCTTTGCAGCTTTCCCAATGTTCTGATTCATGTCCTACCCTGCCCTTTCACTCTGACCTTCTCAATGAAGGGGGGTAAAGTAATGAAGAAATAGAATTTGGTAAAAGTGCTTCTGGTGGCCCTTGTCTTGGTTTTCAGGTTTTGATGTGGCTAGTGTTAGACCCTGGGCCAGGGTAGTATCATAATTGATTGATCCACAAAAGAAGGAAAGTGTTTATTGATCAGCAGATGACTGAGGGAAGAGAGTGGTGCTGCTGCTATTTTTGTTTAATCTCACTTGAGGAGTGACTGGTGAGAGGGGATCTGCTGTTTGCCAGCCTGAGTAAGTCTGCTGGTGGGGAGTATGCCCTATTCCAGCTCACACTCACAGCGTACATTCATGCATACTGTGCTTTGATTTTGTAGAGCATATAAGTTTAATATTTTCTGGGTGGTATAAATCACCTGATTATTAGATTTAAAACTTCTAAAAAGTGTGAATGTTAAGAATGATATGTCAGTGAAGGCTAGATCTATGGACCTAATTCCTAATGGTGTCAACAGGAATAAATGAACTTGTGTACTTTGATGGGTCAGGACCCAATAATCACTGTTCTATTTGAATGTAAAGTTGCATCTGTTCTTTTGAGTCAAAAAATCAACACAGGTGCTATAGAGGACATTCATGCCTTGGAGTTTCATTGTGCTTTTATGTGGAGAAATGAGTGCTGAAAAAGAATCTAAAGTTTCATAATATAAATAGTTAGTATTTTCTGGTTATAGTCATACAATAAAGGAATAATAAATTCAGAAATATGTATGCTGTAATAGAAAAATTCTTTTTCTAGCCATAAGGTGGGGATAGAGTGAAAACTCTTTTTCCCTGTAGTAACTTTCCATTAGAGAAAGTATTCTGTTTATTCCTACTAAAATGTATGCCATAGATTGTGACACTTTCAGATATTTTTTGAAGACTCCCAAGACTACACTGCTGATGTACGTAGGGCAATTAACGTTAAAAAGAAAAAATGCCATTCACATCAAAAAAAGGATGTTCTGCTCTGTGCTGAGAGGGTGAAAGATATGTGAGACTTTGAAGGATCTTGAAGATTTTTCTTTATTCGAAGCTTAATGTTTCAGTACCATGTAGTTTTCTTAATTAGAAACTATGGTTGCTTGTACGACATACCCTCGTTTTTAGAAATGGGTATGTTCTATGTGCAGTTTAATGAAGGAAATTCTTGTACAAGACATCGCTTACATAGCAGCCTTAACTATGAAACATACAGCTCGTATTGGCTGACTTGCTGACTTGGCATTCCATTCCTCTTTATCAGTATAGAACAACTAATGATAGGGCATATAACTCCTAAATGCATAGGGTTCTGAGGTGACTTACAAGTATGTATTTAGAAGGTGTGATTTGTATTTAAAATAAAAATGCTGATTACATTAAATCAAAATTCCTTTTTCCAGAGCTGTGACATAAATGTCAAATTCAAGTTCATTAGAATGTTTCAAAGCAATGTGTGTAGCTGTTTTTTCAGTTCAATATGTATCTTATGTATCTTATACTATGTGTATGTATTGGCATATAGGTGCCTTCATGTGTTTCAGTGGTACTTTAATGGTAATGTAACTGCTGTGGTAGCTTACTTGCATATGGTGAAAGAGCATAGTAGAACAAATTTCTTACATGTTTGAGTAGTTTCAGTTCTAGGCTGAGAAGATGCTGACAGCATTTTTTTGTGCTAAATACAGGATTGCAACTTTTTGAAGAAGTTGAAGAGTTCAGTTGCAGAACCACCTGACACTTCATGGTTCTGCAGACATAATCAGTTGGAATTCATTCATTTACTGTTTCGTGAGCGATGTTGGGGGTTTGTCAGTTTCTTTGCAGTCCACGTTCATCAAATTTACATGGACTTTGATACATAATATTCTCCTGTGGGCTGGGTTATTAATGTTATCCTGACCAAACTGCTGAAAGATCTTTTCAGGTCATTTGATACCTGTAAGATCAAGTTTCTTACTGAGAAGGTCACTTTCCTGGGGGAGTGATTTCAGGGCATGAAGAACGTGGTGAAGTGCAGAAAAACACCTAAACAGCCCTAAAGTAACTTCTGGTTTAAAAAGCCCCAGACATAGACACAACCTTACTACCCGATAATAATGTGACTGCAGCAGTTAAATAGAAGCAAGAACACTTCCTCCATCACTGGTTTGCTCTTAACCTTCTGGCACTGGGTCAGGCTCTACAGAAAGACTCCTATTTTGTTTCCTAAGCATGTAGAAAACACAGAAGGGTATGTTGGCAATTGGACAGATCCTGAATCAAAATTTATAAAGGGCAAATACTTCCAAATAAATGCAGTCAGGGATAGAGTTCGATTAGCTGGAGTTTCCAGTCCAGGGTTTAAATTGGTGTAATCGTATTAGTGCTGACCTCTAAAATTGACAGCCTAATGTGAATTGTTTTCATTTGTTCAACTTCAGTAGGTAAGTACACACACAGATTATATTATATAGCAAGTAAATTTTAATCAATTGCTGCAAATTTTATAAATAATCCAGATAAAGGAAAACATTTAAGTAACAGGTAAGCTAGTTTTTAAAATTCTATTGCATATCTTAAATCTTAGTACAAGGAATCCTCTAGTCATAGCTGTTGAAGTTGTTATTCACATAGTAAAAGCTGAAGTTACCAAAGTGATGGTGGGTTACATTTAAATGTTTAAATTCTTTAGTTGATTTTTGCTCTTCAGAGGACATTATATGTGTATCATGCTGCTTCCAAAATTGGTCAGCTGTTTAAATATTACTGATTCCTGAAGATTTGCTAGAATTAAAAGTGAGGTAAAAGACAGTAATTAAAAAAAAAAAAGACAGGGAGCAGTCAAGGAAAGGGAAGGATAAGCACGTGACATAGTAAAGGTTGGCCAGATAATAATTTCTTCTGTTTCTGTAGTTTCACCATTTGTGTTTCATGTTGAAGTTTAACTGTGGGCTCCCACATTTTTCACATTTAAAGGATTGGGTATTGGTAATGGAGGGTAGTAGCTTTCATGTAGTATAAGTAAAAATATTCTAAAACTTTTCCCAGTAAAGATATGGGATATCTTACTAAATTGCCGCCAGAATTCCCCACACTAAGTAATTTTGGTGATACTTTACCTGTAGCCTATTTTGGAAGTTTTTGCCACAAGTTCATATGGAATAAACCTTGAAAATTCAGGTCAGAAGTGGACAAAACTTCATCTTCCTTTGTCTTTTGTTTCCCTTGTTACCCTTTCCATTTCTGAATAAGACTGGAGAGCCATAGTGAAAGTTTATTTTAGGGCAGCGACAACGTTTAAAAGTGCAGTACTGCCAAAAGGATGGATTAACTTTCAATCCTTTTTGAAGGCACATCAGTAGTCACAGAATGAATCACATTGTGGGTAAGGTTGGAAGGGACCACAGTGGGTCAACTGCTCCAGCCTCCCTGCTCAAGCTGGGTCATCCTAGAGCACATGGCACAGGATTGTGTCCTGAGGTACAGGAATATCTCCTGAATATCTTGAATATCTCCAGTGAGGGAGACTCCACAGCCTCTCTAGGCAGCCTGTTCCAGTGCTCCGTCACCTGCAGTGACCCACACAGATATTTCTGTATATGTGTAGCATGAACACCAACATTGTGAGACTGTGCAAGGAGATCTATGGTTTAATGATACTTCTGTTGACTGCAATTTTTGAAGTTATGTCTCAACGAAATAGGGAGTAGCTTACTGGCTTGAGAAGCTGTTAATTGTACTGTAATTTTGTACCTGTGAACACAAAGAAATTTTATTGTTCATGCCGCTGTACCTTCTGTTGAACTTCTCTTATTTGCTAAACATCTAGCTATTAATGCAGCTATGGCCAAGAGTTGGAGGAATATGCAATATTAAAAACACAGGACAAGAGCAAGCACAGCAGTTTTACTTTGGCATGTTGTTTTCATGAACCTAGCATCTTTTGCAAGGTTTTCCTGGAAATAAAAAGAAATCACCTTTCCAAATCATCTTTACTTGGTTAGAGTGGATGCTTAATTACACTAAACTTCTCCAAAACAAACGTTGATGTGTTGAACTGAATTGTACCTTGGATATTTCTGCTAATGTGTTTTTTCTTTCTTCTTGCTTGCCCGCTTACGCTCAAAAGAGAGGATGGGATAAGCTGCATACTCCTTTCTTCTAAGGAGGACTCTTATAATGGCTCTCTTTTTCCCCCTGAAGTTCTTGGTGAAGCAGGAAGCCATGTATCTCTAAACTGATGTCTTAGAAATTACCAAGAATGTATTATTTTGTGTCTACTACCTGTAGTTTGAAACATTTTTTCTGATGTGTGAAGTCTTCCTCTGTACATACTGAATATTATGCATATAAATGTTAAATCTCTTTATAAAGTTTGGGTTTTTTCAGTTTAGAAATTCTAGGTATTTTCTAATACATAAGACCCAGATGGAACGTAGACTTGGGGCTCTTTTATTCTCTGAAGAACCCAAGAATGTAAAATGTTGGGCTACTCTCTCTTTGAGAATGGAGAGGATTTTTTGTAGATTATTTTACATTTTTGTCCATTTGGTTGTGTTTTTATTTTGTTCTGGGGGTTTTTGTTTGTTTTCTTTGGTTTGCTCTTTTTTTTTTTACTAACTACATGGGCTGCTAGATTAAAGGTTTTTTTGCTAAATATTTGATATCGTATTTCTTTATTCAAGCATGAAAATTCAATTATGACTCACCTCCCAGAGGAGTCCTCCAGTTTCCATAACATTCCTAATATTCTTAATTTTGAAGACTAAGCAGAGTTTCTTCCCAGTATTTTCTGCTTCTCTTTTTCCAACCCCTAAGTTCAATGCTAAAGAGAAGGAGAGGAGAGGAGAGGATGGTTGTGGTACTGCAGAGCATTTGTACTGGAACATAAGCAATAATGCCAACAAGTAGCAGGCTTTAAATGGAGAAATGTGTAGGTGAAGGAAGTGCTCTATCTTCCTTACCAAACCTACACTATCCTTTGGGGAGACAATTCACAAGATGAACCTTTGTTAGCAATGCTGCTGCCTTTGCTTAAAGCTTGTATAAATATTCCCCCCTCCTTCAAATAAAGTGGTTTTTTTGCCCTCCTTATTAGCAGTAAAGAAGAAAGCATCAGATCCAATGTAAACATAAACAATTTCTTATATAGTGTGGTAATTATTGATTTGAAACCAGTTTGTTTAATTTTTAAAATATTTTTTCTCTGAGGAATATATACTCTTTTGAGAAAACTTCTAAAAATTAGAAGCAAAATGTTAAAAGCTGTACCAAAACTGGGACTTTATAAGTTGTGCTAATACCTTTGTTAAAAAAATAACAATGCGAAGTTACGGCACAAATGAGCAAACTACTCCTAATTGTAAAGAAACACTTTTGAAATATCAGCTTTTTTATGTTTTCTCTTGCAAATTCCATGTAAAATGATGATGTCTGTTAAAAAGATTGTGTGTAGTATTTTTTAAAGCTTGGTAAGTTTAACTCTTGTCTGCATCCCTCTTGAAAAGAAATGTGGACCATGTTTGAGACATAATTTGTGTAACAAAATATCTTTATTTCTGAGTTAATTTAATTTTTACATGCTTGTCTTACAGAGGAAGTCTACTTTTAATAAAAGTCATGTGTTTAGAGCCGTAATTTTTGCATTCAGCATAAATTATTTTTATGTTGTTGCTGTTTGATGTGAAGTCTACATTTTCTATGAGTAAACTTAGCAGTTACAGTATGGATCTCATCCTCCTATATCAGTACCACCATGTTACCAATTACTACATTGAAAATGCCTCTTTAGAAGTTAATATAATATTTTGAGCAAAACGATGACTGTAGTTTCAATACAAAATGCACTGACAATCCTTTTTTACCTAGGCTTCCTGTATTCTCCTTGTAAACTCAAAGAAAAAGACATTTTCCTCTGTTCTTGTAGTTTCCCTTTTAAATGGAGCCTATCACCACATGAAACACTTTCCTGACCTTTAGCACTGTCAGAACATGAAACAGAGGAGGAGGATATCCTATGGTGTACAGTACATTAAGGGGATTACCTCATCAGCATGAAAAGTCCATAACTAATCTACACCAGAGACATGTAAGCTCTTCGAGCAGGACATGCTTGAGAATACAAAACATTTTCTCTGAGAGTTGTTCAGCACGTAAGTGGAGCAGCCAGCATGGGAATGAATTGCAGTGTCAAATTTGTGCTCTGTTTACAGTGTTTTCTGTTCATAAATCTACCCAAACCCCAAATTTCCAGGCTGAGGCAGGACTTATAAAAGACACGATAAAAGCCTGCTTCTTATGGAAAATTGAATTCGGGGCAAGGTTGTTCCTGGTATTTTCCTTCCAGTAAGAAAGCAGTGTTCTCCCTGCCTTGTCAACATGGCAGGAGGTAACTGATAAAGAGGGAAGCATCTTTTTTTCTTCAAACTTCCTAAACTGGTTTGAAACTGTTCCTTTACACTAGTTTAATGTATTATTTCTCCAGTGTAGCTGAGCTTGTATGGAGCCAGCAGAGAAACGAATCGTGATGATTCAAATTCTAGCATTAGATAAATAAGATGCAGTTCTGCCCATCCACAACGTGCAATCCTATAACTGCTGCTGTGATGGATTTGCTTTAACTTACAGCATTTGTACTATCTTAATACATGATTTTCTGTGTATTATCTTTTTTTTTCCCCTAACACAATGATTGGTGATAAATTTGAAAAATTGACCAAAACCTGTAAATACAATTTTCTAGCAATAAATAGCTCATGCAAATGAGTCAACCTAAAGTTTGACTAGCCATGCTTAAATCTTGCAAATAATGTGGTTTCTAAATCATTTGGTTTGGGAACCCTGTTGCAAATCTGTGTATGAATCATTTAAAAGTATTCCTTAGTATTAAGAGAAAAAATGACCCAACACTGAATCTATGGAGACTTGCCAAAAATTGTTTAAATTACTCTTATTAGATAACAATAGTCTATTATTTAAACATGCTAGAATTGTTGGCTTATCTACATTGCAATATATTCCTTGAGTTTCAGAAGAGCAAGACAACAGAAGGTATCCTAAGCAACTAAAAAATAATTTTTGTGATATTTTCATATTTTTCAATTTCAAGTATCTTTTTCAGTTTATCTGCTGAGGAATTAGATTTTGTTACTCTATAAGACTATCTTGTGCACTGATTGATCAAATTTTGTAGTGTCTCTGAAATTCTCATCATTAACCATCTTTTTCAATTATATTTCTTTTCAACATCAAGTTATCTTATTTAAAATTGTTTTTCAGCTTGCAGTAGTCTAAAGCATTGTTGAGCAAATAATTCACAAAATTTTTCTTCTTTATCATGAGCTAGTGATGTATAATTCAGTTTCTTCAAGTATATTTACCATTCAGAATTGTTTGTTGAATATTCTGTTGAATATTCTAGGGGACCCTGCTTGAGCAGGGAGGTTGGACCTCCAGTTGTCCCTTTCAACCCTACCTATTCTGTGATTCCCTGATTCTTAGTAAGTCTTGGTTTTTAGCTCACTGAGCAGGCGTCTGTTTTTGCTGATTGCCATTGGAAAGGCAAAAGTCTGTAATCAGCCAGTTTGCTATGTTTCTTCATACTGGTTGAACATATGTAATAATTCTTAACTGGAAGCTTACGGAAGACAGATGTAAACGTGCCTTTCAGTAAACACTTTCTGAAGTGTGCTTAAATTGCTTAAATCCATATCCCTGATGATAAACTTCATTTCATTAACTTGGGAAAAGCTAAGCTAAAATATATGTATCTTCTTAAAAATCTGAATTAATGCTTGTGGAAAATATTTCACAGTAGTTGATTGGTTTTAGCTGCAGAAATGTATAAGTGTAGTAAATAATAGAGCCTTGTTGAAGTCCAAATACTTTTTTGTTGTTGAAGTTAAATAACGTATTTGTACAGAACATAAATAGTAGATGAGAGATTTGACCAAAAGCATTGGGAAAAACCCTTCCCCTTACAAAAAGTCCAGGAAGAACAGATGTAACCTCCAATATAAGCAGTTCTAAGAACTGAAGCCTTTTGATCTGAAAGAAAACCAACTACTAAAAATTTGCAGACAATCTCTTTACATTACTATGTCCTCAGTTATGATTTAGAGAGGCAATCCATTTTCTCTGTTTATCTGTTATCTGCTCTGCTGTAGGATCCAAATCTTAGTTCAACTGAGGTAAATAACAGAAGTTTCTAACATTTAAGAGATCAGCATTAAAAAAAAAAAAAAGCAGAATTGTGTATCTTGTTTCCAGTAATAAGAGCCATTCTTGTCACTGCCTTTAAGCATTAAATTTTCTTAGGGGCTCAGCTGGGTGGGCATTGCAGTTGCTGAAGGAACATTGTCAGTTGGGTGAGATAGCGAATTTTTAGGTGAACCTTTTGAAATTTCCATAATTTTTACTTTTTAGGATTTTTAACATTTTTTTTTAAGATTGTTGGCATTTTAAAATTTTGTCTGCCTGTAGACACATTCTGGGCCAAATTTTACCTGTTTGGATTGGTGTAAAATCAAAGCCATACAGTGATCTATACCGCTGAAAATGGGATCAAGGTTTTTGCCCCAATACTTTTGTCTGCTGTGTCTTGCTCTGAAGCAGTTTCCAGACCGTGCCTAATTTGTCTGTGATATTCAATGTTAACTAAGTAACAGCATCTGCCCTGCTGCTAAATTGAGGGTTTTGAATGCTCTAGCAGATATTTTTGGCAAGTATGTACCTTTACTGCAAAGTTGTTGCTATTATGGGATTGTTTTAATCATATGCTGAAACTCATTTTCTTAAATGCACTTTTAATTCTTTCTTTGTTTGTTTTTATTGTTTGCATAAGAACACCACATGCTAATTCACCACATGATGTGTATGCACAGTCCAAATATCACAAAGTCAGTTCCAAGGTCCAGACATTTACCAGTCTCCCTTTCATAAAGCATATAATGGCAAAATCCTTAGTCCAAATTCAAGTCAACCAGAACTTTGGAGTATGTTCAGAGTAAAATACACTTCGGAACAGCTGCAGGAATCTTGATATATAACCCACAGTGGGGTGGACATAACCCTCTAATACTGAAAATATACTTTAGAATTTACACATGATGACAAGATAAAAGTTTTTATAAGAACTTCTTCAAAAGAAGAAGGAGTAAGAAAACAACTAAAAATAAATAGAAACACTTTCTTGTTCTAAGCCCACATCGGGTACAGCCATGATGGCAGCCAATGCCTTTTTGGCACAGAGCACTGCCAGTTGCCTCATCCCGAACTCAGAGACACAAAACTCAACTCCTCTTCTGGATCTTTTCCAACCAGTTTGGGAGTTTGCTTTCCTGCAAGAGGCTGGTAGGAGGAGAACATATAATGCTTTTTCTCTTGCTTCCTGCTTGTTAATAAATTGGAAATTAAATAGTCTACAAACATACACTTACTTTGTGGATTCCATCAAAATGCATATATCATTAAATTTTAAAGTTTTATATCAATTATTTTGTCTCGGATCACACAGTTCTCTTGTGTAAAGCAAAATAAATGCATTTTAATTACTTATTGTATTTTTTGAGAGTGTATCACAAGCCATATAAAATCAACTATTTAGTGTTAAGAGGAAAAAATCTTTTAGGATCTTATATAGCCAATTTTGCAGCAGCATACATCTTTGATTTGCTAAGGGCTCAGTGCATAGCATTTTCAACCAATTTGGTCTCAGTGTGTCCTAGAATAATAACACTTAACTCAGTAAAATTTCAAGAGCAAAGTATTTAGAGAATTGTTCCTACCAAGAAAAAATGCTGAAGAGTTCTTCCAGGACAGAATTAAAAAATACAGAAATATTGTAACCTGCACGTGAGATAAAGTGAAATTTCTTGAGTGCACACTTACATGCTGACATATATGTGTGGGTACTCTTCTACATAAGAGTCAGCCCATTGAATGTCAGTCCTGGCAAGACACAGCCTCAGATCCTAGTCCTGTGTTTTCATTCTCATAGCTGAGAACTGTAAACATCTTCTGAGCTAAAAAAAGAGCAAGATTGCAAATGCAGAATATTGAGTTCAAAAGCAGAACACAGAGTCCCAAAGACTCTGCTATACCCAACAAGGTGAAAGATATTTGATCTGTTTCTCTAGTTCACTCAGGTCCTTGTATGTCACTCCATGAACAAAAATAATTAAATTCTGGTCATGAGGACATCCAGATCAGTGCCATCTGGTTTTACTTTCCTGCATTAACGATCTTAGCACAGGGTGAGGTATGAGCTGTTCTTGCTGTAGTTATTCTTATCTGCTGAATGATGTTTTGAGACTATTGACATCCAGAACATGGTAGAACAATTTCAAAACTTCCCTACCTACCCCAGAGATATTAGGCTGCACAGTCTCCATAGGTCCCCTTTCCTTCTTCACTTATTTCAGGTGAAGCAGTAGAGATTTTGTCTACTTCCTCTCCAAAAAAGTCTTGACCTGTTTTATTTGGATTTTCTAAATTTTGGTCTGTGATGACTGGCCATTTGCAATGAGTAAAGTGCTCCTCCATATTATTATTTGATATTATTAAGGAAATCTGGCATGTGTCCAAGTCAGAATCATTAGAAACTCGGTGGAAAGGAGGACTGACTTTACCCTGACTCCCATACTTCCAAGTTTTCATCTCCTGATACAAGTGAATTTTTTGAGTGCCAGAAGATTTTACAGTCATTACTAATGAGTAAAATGTCTTCATTTTGCCAGGATATGTTACTCAGATACGTTATTTTGAATTGAATCATAATTAAAGTAAGATATGGTCTAGATTAGAAGATTTCTCATCCTTCCTCTGTGGAATATGACTTGATTGTGGTAGCTATGGGGGATCACAGTTGCTGTTTTAAAGCCAAGAAAGGAAAAACTAACTGGTTTCAATAAGAGGTGCTGGAAACTGTCTTGTGTTCAGATACATACAGGTAATTTTTATTTTAAGTCACCTCTACTAAATATAGTTCCATGCTGTCCACGTTCTGTTTCACTGTATATCCAGAATATCTGGAGAAATCTTAGGATTCTGTAAAAATGAACTGACTAAAGCAGTGTTTCTTTATTTCCTATCAGACCTGTTTTTACCAGATTGCTATACTGAACATACTAGGTTTCAATCATGTGTTTAATTTTAGATTGGTTAGTTTGGAGAATCTTGCTGTTCAATGTTTCACATTAAAACCTGGTTCTCTGAGAGTTTGTTCTATTTTTTTCACTTTCTAGATATTACAAATGCTAAGAACATTGTCTGTTGTGAGAAGACATATGAGGAGCTTGTCCTATGTGTATTGAGAGACTGGGTTAAAGGCCAGTCCTTTTATGTCTTAGCTCCTAAAACAGTGAAGTGCATAAGTCAGCTTTTGGTTACGTTAAGCGGAATTTTCCCAAACATGGCATTTTAAAGATGGGTCTAGACTACAGTTGTTTAAGTAAAATATGCATGGTGTACAGCAAAGAAATAGTGGAAGGCTGATCTAGACATAGCAAAACATTAATTACAATGGAGAAAACTGTGTTATGAATTTCTTCATCTTACTGTAACTGTGATGCAATTTACATTTCTGCTATTTTGATTGATCTCACATTCACACTGTAGCTTGTAGCATTAAGCCAGTTTCAAAACTTTAATGAATTCTGTCCTTTTTAAAATGTTTTCCTGTTCTATTTTGTTTTGTAAATTTAAATCTCTCTTTTAAAAAATCATGTAGTCTTATACTTCCACACATATATTTTATTAGTTTAGATTGTTTCAAAGCAAAGAGAAGGTTTTTTCATCGACCTGAATTTTTCTCGCTTGATTTCTATTTCATCCCAGATGGACTGGTAGGTTTGTTTGTCCGGAGTTTTTCAAATTTTAATTAACAGACCACTTGGAGTGCAGTAAATCTTCTTGTTTTTAAAGCAAATGCTACAGAGCCATGAGATAATTAGATTTCCTTGTTATATTCCTTCTTTTTTATGACTTTTTTTTTTCTCTATAAAGATGGAGGAATGAGATAATAGTAAAACAAAAAATTTGCAATAGTTTTTTAATGAAATAAAACTTACAAAGCAAAAATATTCAGTAAATCTTGGGGCATGATGGTTCTTTCCCTTTCTCTCTCTCTTTCTTCTAAGGTATTGGTATCAATGCAGACTGGGGGATGTCCTGCCAAGAAGGACTTGTGGGTGCTGGTGGATGAGAGGCTGGACATGACCTGGCAATGTGTGCTCACAGCCCAGAAAGCTGACTGTGTCCTGGGCTGCATCCAAAGCAGTGTGGGCAGCAGGGCCAGGGAGGGGATTCTGGCCCTCCACTCCGCTCCGGTGAGACCTCCCCCGCAGTGCCGCATCCAGCTCTGGGGTCCCAGGCATAGGAAGCACAAGGACATCTTGGAGCAAGTTGAGAGGAGGCCACCAAGATGATTAGAGGGTTGGAGAACCTCTCCTATGAGGAAAAGCTGGGCGAATTTGGTTTGTTCAGCCTGGAGAAGAGATGACTTTGATGTGACCTAATTGCGGCCTTCCAGGTACCCCTGAAGGGAGTCCTCAGGAAAGGTGGAGAGAGACTTTTTACAAGAGCATGGAGTCACAGGAAAAGGGGGAATGGCTTCAAACTGAAAAGAGAGTAAGTTTAGATTGGATATAAGGAAGAGATTCTTTACTGTGAGGGTGGTGAGGCCCTGGAACAGATTTCTCAGAGAAGCTGTGAATGCCCTGTTTGTGGAAGTGTTCAAGGCCGGGTTGGATGGGGCCCTGAGCAAACTGGTCTAGTGGAAGGTGTCTGTGCCCACAGCCCAGGGGCTGGAACTAGGTGATCTTTAATGTCCCTTTCAACCCAAACCATTCTGTGTTATGCAAGGGATAGTAGTTGGACGTTCTTAGTACTGGAGCTCTGGATCTTGCTTTTCTAAAGAATCTCTATTTTTGGGCTCTGCTAGAATTCTTGAAAGCTTTTAATGAGAGCTAGAAATTGAGATAGATATCAAGTCAGAAGAGATTTGCTGTTAATCTGCTGAAAAAATGTTTTGCTTTTGATTTTAAGCTTTTATATCTGTGTTTACTCAAGTGGGGTGTAATCGTAAAAATTAGGTGGGTGGCTCATCACTCCCAGAGACTCCTAAACTTGTAATATGTTGAAGCTGCAAAACCTTATACTCATTTGGAGATTTTCATGGCTACTGTAACTAAACACATTAGCTATAGCATGAGCAGCTGCATTAAAAACATTGCTGGAAGCAAGCAGAAAATAATGTTATTTGCTAAAGAAGTTACATTGGCATTACTTCTCATTGGGCATACAGAAACAATGGATTATAACACAGTGGGAAGTAGCTATCATTATAGATTTTTTTTTAAATTCAGATAATTATTTTGGCCTTTTAGAATTATTTAAACATCTGAAACAGGAACTGTGGTCATATAAATGCAGATGGAAAAATTCTTTTAACCTACTCACCTCTGAAAAGGTTCCATAATTGAATAAAATGCAGTTTTTCTGAAGAAAGAAGGTCAAGAAAGAAGGTATCTTTACAATGCACTGAGCGTGTTTTGTTGGGGGTTCTTTTCAGCAAAAAGGGAAATCTTTTGGTTATACACTAGCTTTCAAATACAATGATAATTCTTGCTGCCAAACAGGTATAAGAAAATAATTGGGTCATCCACACTGCATGATTTATGATATATAAATCCACTCTTTGCAGAAATATTCATCTATTTTGTAGTGGAAGAATAATCAAGGAAATAGTAAAAGTTTCAAAATATGTTTCAGCAATTGATGTTATGGGAAAAAGTGACAAAGGATGAGAATTATTGTTTGGTCCCAGATGCAGTATATTAATATAAGCAAAAGAGTAAAAGAAACTAGCATAGTCCTGAGACTTTCTTAAGTGAGTTTAGGAGCAGAAAAGCACACAAAGAGAAAGCTGCTGTGAATTAATGTCATAGGTTTTACAGAAGTTCAGGGGAGGGAGGAATGAGAGTGGGGAAGGGAATAGTTGATGAGGAGCAGTGTCACTTCCATTTTTGTACAAAATTTGAAGATATTTCTGGTTGGTTGTGAGAAATAATAATTCAGATGAGAGGGTTATTTTGCACATTATATGCCATTTAATTGAAATTACTACTTCTGCTTCATGACAAAAGTGGGCATATGATTATACTGCTATGATGGCATTACTTTGGTGTTTGGTACGGAAATCTTATATGAGATCCTTTCCTTTCATATTTTCTTCCCATATTATGGGCTTCAGTGGGTCTGATAGATATGGTGTGAGTCAACAATATGATTTGTAGGGGCCTGACTGGGTGAGAGATCTCCAGACTTTTCAGTTATAATTTTCAGTCTACCTTTCTGGAATTTGTGGGTACAGTTCACAAACACTTATTTATCAGGTAAATGTAACACTTTCAGTCAGACTGTGCAGAGTTCAGGATTTGGCCCTGTATTTGAAAGGTTATGTATCTTATCTCCTGTTAGATTTAGCTGAAAGTAAATTTAAAAAAAAAAAAAAAAATCAACCTTAACCATTTTAAACCAGATGATCGTTTTCATCTGGAGTAAGTTTATCCTTAAAGGGACTATGCAGTGCAGCCCTCATAGTAATACCTCATTAGAAAACATGTATTGAATGACCACATTTTCAAAAGAAGCCTTTCAACTGATTGCAGCAATACAGCTGTCCTTGCAAAGCCAGCATGCTAGGGTGGATCATGCAGATTAGCACAGACATAACAGTGTGAGCCTTTTGGGTCAATTTGAGGAAATGGCAAGAGTCGCAGTGGCTGGGTGCACACCTATTCAAGGAGACCAAATAATCATTTCATCCTGATGATGTCATTTCATCAGCAAGAGAGTATTTAAGCTGCTGTTTCCTCCACACATTTTACCCGTCAAGTTATAGCTTTTTTTCGATGAGCAAAATGATAATCTTTTCCTCCTAACAGAAAAGAAACTGGTCCAAGCAGGATTCAATTTTCTGTCAGTAAAGATTAGCTGATGAATTGTTTTTCGTTTGAAGAATAAACCGTGGGAAATTATTCTACCTGTAGACTTCCATGAACTTCCAGGGGGAAAAAAAATCAAAAATCCATTCCATCCCAGCTTTTGAAAAGCTGCACTGTGCATCATGTGATGTCAAGATTTCTCTGGTGTTCCACTGAAAATTGCAAATCACCTGGCCACTTGAATTGAATTATTAATCTTCAGAATATAAGCATGGAGGAAAAAAAAAGTATGGTTTCTTGTAGCCACATCTAGTTTGATTATATCAGAGCCCAAAACACCTCCTGCTGTCCACAAATGAGGAAGACTGGTAGTCTGCCCTGGTGTGATAATGCAGTGACATGGAGACGTGCACTTGGACAATGAGTTAGCTCTGTTAAACCATAGGGTCCATGTCTATTTGGAAAGTTTCTCATTTTTAGTTTATTTTGAATCTGACCAGATGTCTGATTTGTTGTAGTAAATGCAGTGCAAGGATCAGAAGGACTTGTAAGGTTAGGAAAGAAACTGGAGAAAATTGCTTCAACTATCACTGCTGCTGAAACTTGTGAACCCACGGTGGCAAAACCACAATAAATTAATCATAGTGAAGTCCTGTGCTGATTTTATAGTGTTTCTGTTGGCACATGAGTTATCTTTCGGACAGAGAGTTTGAATGTAGCAATGGGCATCACTGCATAGTAGCTGAAAAGTCTCAGCCTTACTGATCACTCGCACATAAGGACAGATAGAGAAATTCCTGCCAGCTTTTTGCAAGGATTTGAGTCCTTTTAAGTACTGAAGTTTATGACTTTCTATCCTATCCAGATCTCCAGCTATGGAGAAGCAGGGGGCGAGTATGTGTACTCTAGGCAAATTAGCTAAACCCGTGTCACAGCATTATAGCTCATGAAAAAAGTTTCTTGTACGGATAACTCTTTACACATTTTGTATCAAAACCAGTGAATATAAACATTTACTGAACTAATTTGTGTGGTGGCATGTAAGATGATGATTGGACCACACAAGATGCTCATGAGGTTCTCTGTGCATAGAACCATACGTTCTATAATGATGGAATGGATTTTTCTACCAACAGTTTCTGAGTAACACTCCAGAGGCGAACAGTCTCACAGCTGCCATCAAGCAGAATATGACTGATGGGAATCCAGTAAGTTTAGAAACCAAGCCCCTGAATGACTTTAGTAAATTTTACGGTATGTTTATAAAGGTTGTAGTCATGGTGAGACCAAGGAAAGAATTACATACTGCTTGGAAAAAAATAGTAGGACGTTCTGTTTCTTTGAAATCTCTAAAAGCAAGTCTCCACCCTTCTGCTTTGGTTAAAGTTTGTATAGGAGCAGGACTGAAACTGAGTTATCTTTCCTGTAGAAAAAGATAAGCCTGTAATGAAGGAGAAAAGACAGAGATGATTTGTCTAACTAATAAATAGATATCAAATATTAATTAATGTTTTCTTCTAAATTATTTATATGGTACTCTTATGTTTATATTTCCAAAAGTTTGACTCCTAATGTACAATGAAGTTAATTCAATTTTTGCCTTTTCACCCAAAATATTCTTTTGTCTGCTAACTTTCAATGTTTAATATTAGGGCATCCTCTGCTGAAAATTGAACTTACATGTTATTTCTGTATGTGAACCTTCTGAGCTGGTAGAATTGTGCAAGTGGTTAGAGCCTACTTCTGGGAGGGTAAAAAAAGTACCGTAAAACCCACATCTAAAGAGAACTTTTTTTGCAACAAAGCCTTTCTTTTGTTGACATTAAAGAAGGAACTGAACATTAGTGACTAACAAATTCTGAAAATTTCAAGAGAGTAAAATTAGATGGAATGGCAATAAGAGAGGAATAAAAGGTATATAGTGAACTTTTGTATAATGGCATTACTGACATCCCTTCAGATATCCAAATAAGCATTCACAGTGCAATGCTATAAGCATGCATTTATGAAGGTACTGAACTCTCAGTTTTGGAAAGGAAGTAATTATTTTGCTTGAAAATTCTGGCTAATCATTCATTTAAATGCCATATATTTCAAGAGGAGAATAGGTCTCAACTGTCCCTTTCTGAATTGAGGTGGACTTGGCATGTCAGTGCATGACTCCAGTACAAACCTGACACTTGACTCCTGTTTTTCTTTTAACTTTGGTGGATAAACCAAAATAAATTCTATGAAAATATGTTCAGACACAAGGTCTGGTCTAATTTTTCCATAAAATATGAGGGAGCAAAAAGCAGCCAGTGATGTACCTGTTGTACTCATTTTTGGTCATGTACAGAAGCTTGCTCAAACACTACCAGAAATATCCCTTTGGGATATTGGAGAAGTCTGCCTCTTAGTCTCAAAGGAGCAATGGTCCCTTCTTGGTGTTTCCAGGCAGCTTAGGCACTCTGCAGATTACTTATGGCTGTGAGAAACAAAAAAAAATGTTTAAAACCTGTGCCTATTGCTTTTACGACCTGGATTTAGAGGGAGATGAAAGCATGTCCATGGCAGTGTGCTTGCTTATTCAGCGCTACTGACCCTGAGCCAGCAAAGTTCTCATCCACTGCTCTGGAGCTGTGAGAGTTCAGCCAGTAAATTCACTAGGATCACAGTTTGCCTTTGACAATAGGGAATTTGACAGAAGGGTTCTGCTAAAAGCAGAAAATAGTGAATGGTGCTGTCACTACCACTCCTTTTACCAACCAAATTTATGACCATGTGTCTGATGGTAAATGCCAGGCAGTGTTGTGATCTGCATGATGAGCTGTGACAGGTCTCTCCGCTGACCTTTCTTGGATCTATTTTCAGAGACTGCTTTTAAGACAAAATGTTTAAGTGGTTTGCTGCTTATCTCACAGATACTGGAGCTTTCAAAGACATTGAAAGGGTTTTGTCTTTGATTTAAATGGGTTTAGGAGTTCATGAGAAGTCTCTAAAGTACCTAGGTAAAGCAGTGTTTAGTGAAACACTGCCTACCCCTTAAGTGGACTGCATGTTGTAGAAGTTTCAGTCCCAGGTTAGGTGTCCAGGCTTTATAGTCGTTGTGGTGCAGCTAGGCACCCAAGAAACTGATCTTGGGAAACAAGCAGGGAGTTTCCTATTTCCAGAAGGATGGAGAGGACAGAGGTGAAAATGTTGCTCCAGGGAATTTTTATCCTCTTGTGCAGCTGGACATGCAGAAAGGTAATCTTACTGCGTGTAAAAACTGAGGAAAACTGTCTTTGCATATTAGTCGTGTGGAACAAGAACTCAATCCCTCTGCCCAGAAATTTGTTTCTACAAATGGAACAAATTTGTCAGGAGAGAACAAGAAGGATCTGCTCCTCAGTGGCCACTACCCAAACAGTTAAGTCTCTCAGCTGAGACCAGGCATCTCGGGATCAAGTTCATGTTCCACTTGGAGCATGGCAGGGATTTCAAACAGCTCACCAGCTGGGGCTCATCTGCACGTGTACAGACCAGCAGAAATTTAGATCCTCCCTGGATTAAGTGGCAGTCAAGTAGCTGAAGAACATAAAAGAGGCCAAAATGTAATTTAAATGTGTAAGTAGGAATGCAGACCCGTGTATCATGGAAGATCTGAACCTAAACACTTAAACTTCCTGAGTATTAAATATCCTCAGCAGAAATGCATTGCAAGCTCTACAGCTACACTTGGATAAATTCATAAACTATGAATGCTTGCTATCCTGGCAAAAAAGCATGTAACCAAGAACTTGGTTAGACAAGTGAAATTTTATGTCTTTTATTACCTCCAGTTTGTACTTCTGTTTTAAAATCCCAGAGAACTACTTGTTTTAAAACTATACAGGGAGCCAGACTTTTAAGAGAATCAATCTGGAATCTTTGTCACAGCGCACTGTAGATAAGTGGTGTTATTGGAAGGAAGAGCACATTGAAGAATTGTTTCCAGATTAGTATAGAACTTTCTTGCTCAGTTTTTCCTTGCAAATGCTGTGTCTATACAGTCATCATCTTTACATGAGGATTTTGAGATTTATAGGAAAAACACCACGATAAGGGTCGGATAGAGTCCCAGTTATACGAATATATAATAAAGTTCTATGAAGCCTGCTCACATGATTTTCCCCCAAATTATCTTATAGGCAGCAGATTTATCTCACTTACTCAAACAGCATTTGCAAGACAAAAAAAAGTTGGTACCATCATTTGTCTTGGAGGTTTTTCATGCTCAAGAAGACAGAAAAAAAGGTAATTTTGACCAGAGGAAAAGCTGGACAAAAAGTCAGTGCTTTCTCAGAGAGCATGGCTAAACCTTTTAAGATTTGTGGAATAGCAAATCCATATAAAAATTTGATTATCTTAGAAACTGTTTAAACCACATAAATTTGTGATTTCATCTTCTCCCCCACCCTCCGCCCTGCTTCCTAGTAAAAGTTTATTTGTCAGTGTATTAGAGATCTTTTCAAATGTATTTTTTCCCATTAGCTAGTGAATGTGATTGGTTGTTCAGCTCCTGCTGAAGACTCTGCTTCCTATACCCCTTGCTCATGTATCCCACCAGCAGACACATTTCCTATTCCTCCAGCAACAGACTCCCTGTAGGAGCTTTCCAACTGCTTGCTCTAACCTGTCTTTCAGGAAGTATCTGACAACTTTGAAGTTTACTCTTTCAAATTGATGTGTTTCACACAATAATTTAACTACCTTTGTTTTCACAAAGTTACCTTTCCTATTGAAACTGGACAAAGCTAAGGTATCAGGAGCTGGATTGTGCTGGCCTTGGGAGGTACACAAGAGTGTAGAGATGCCACACAAGTTGTTTTTTCTCTGATCTGATATATTGCAATATCCAGTTCTGGGGGGAGAGAATAGTTTAATCTACCTTTCTGCTTACTGAAGCAGCTTTGCTGATGAAAGGAAAAATAGTGTCTTTATAGTCCTGCCTTGTGTTCCATAAGCACCTCTCTGGCTGCTCAGTGGCAGCACTGCCAAGGGTTTTAGAGAGTATCTGTTCAAACCTGGCAAATACACATCATGAACAGAAACATGAAACACCTGAAAGTTTGTTCAGTACCAGAGATACTGAACAGTACATAGAGGGGGCTACAGGAGGGCTGGACAGGGACTTTTTGCAAGGGCATGTAGTGATAGGACAAGGAATAATGGCTTTAAATGGAAAGACAGTACGTTTAGGTTACATATTAGGAAGAAATTCTTTGCTGTGAGAATGTGAGGCACTGGAACAGGTTGCCCAGAGAAGCTGGGGATGCCCCATCTCTGGAAGTGTTCAAGGGCAAGTTGGATGGGGCTTTGAGCAATCTGGTCTAATGAAAGTTGTCCCTGCCCATGGCATTGGGGTTGGAACTAGATGATCGTTAAGGTCTCTTCCAACCCAAACCATTCTATGATTCTATAAAATAAAGTTGTGCTTCACAGTCTTCTTCATGATGTTCAGTTTTGTGGTTTGTGATTTGACAGAGAAAGATCCTGAGGGGAAGAATAGGGAAAAGTGTTGCCTCATCTTTTTATCAGTTTTTGTAGTCTGATTGAACAAACATGGGCACCTTAGCAGAAGTAAAAGCAAATAAATCATTTTTTACTGGGCAAGCATTCTGCAAACCTGGGTCCGTCTATACCAAATTACCACAGTATAATATTAGGTGATGTTATGTAGCTTTTAAAACAAATAAAAACTGCTGGTAGAAGTTTTCAAATATCTGTAGACAACATGTCCCCAGCATTATCTGTGTGTCTCCCGACAAGAAAAGAGTTTGATCCCAAGGAACATGTAACAACAATTAGGAAGGGAGAAAACTAAGCCAAGAATTTTGAAAGATGTTAAAAAGAAAGGAAGGATGTGGGATTGTGCCGAGTGAGCCAGGACACTGTAACTAACAAGAATAACAGTTTTAAATGTAGCATAGGAAAATTAGGCTGATTTATGGGATTTTTTTGCTAATAATGAAGTCTATTAAGCTGTAGAAAGTTTTCCAAGAAAAGTGGTAGAATACCCATCCTTTGGGACATATAAAAAGAGCCTGAACAAAGCTCTCAAACCATAAAATAAGGAGGACTCTGGCATTGACCTTCAAGATGGAAAAGATGAAGAAATGGCTTTTTCAATAACTAATTTTCACAAGTCTATGAGAATATAAAACTAAACAGTTAAAGAATTAGTGAGGCACAAATATTGCTGTAAACATGAGAGATTTATCTGAAAGCATTAATTGATTGTCAATACATCAGTTCCCTGGTGAGAAGAGAAAACTTGAAAAAATATTTCTACACCACAAAATTATCCCCAACTGAAAACAAATAGAACTTATTTTTAGCAGCGTATTCATCTACTGTTAATTGAGTGCATATTTTTTTCCTTTGCCCAATGAAATGATGCTTCTTGTTTCCTAATGGTAACCAAAGGAAAAGGTGATCTTTGAAAAATTAACTTTATGAGTAGAAAATGGGACTTTTTCAATACAGATATAAAGGTGTTTGTCTCTCTTCTAACAGAAGTGGAAAGCCCTCACGAAGTTTAGCAGTATTTGGACTGCTTAAAAGTCTAAATATCACTTAAGAGTCTAGACATCATACAGGACAGCCACTGTGTAAAAGAATGAGATCAGAGCAAGTCTTAGACTTACCGAAAGCTGCCTCTAGTGATAATGATCTCATTTTTTTTCCCACAAGAAAAATTAAATGAAGGAAAAGTTGGCCTTAGAAAACATCATCAAAATAAATACATCGTTAGCTCTTTTCGTATTTGGGGAACTGGTGATGAGGGTGAGATATGAATATTAGGAAAATTATGGTTGCTGCAAGTGCTTTGGGAATCTAAAGTCCCTTTAATTATTTTTTTACAATGAGATTAAGGGTATAATAACATTTTATTGATTTGGCATAAAAGGTCTTCAGACACTTGGATTTTAAAGTTCTACCACAGCTAGATGGTACCACCTTTTGATCCTTTCCTGGGCTTTGTGTTAAATAGAGTGCAGCCTCCCCAAGGATTTGGCCTTGAATCTCCTCTGCAAAAGTGAGAAGACAACCAAGGTTTCCCCCAAAGTCCCATGAGGTAGTGGTCCCAGCATGCCACTATTCATTAAATATTTTCATTTTTTGTGGTATGTATTGAGATCATTTTGGCCACACTTAACGTATTCCAGTTAAATAAGAAAGTTCTCTTGCCGAAGGATGTGAGCAAATTCTCCCCAAGGCTATAAGCATCTCATTTCCCATGATTTCAAATAAAGAAAAATCAGCTAAAAACATCGAGTCAAGAATTAGAAAGAGAGAGTCATGCTCTTTGTCACATCAGCCAGCCCGCTATTGAAAGAGACTTTTCACATCTCCAGTCTAGTGGGGAATAGAATTTTAAAGCATTTGAAACTGTTAGTTTAATAATATTAAAAAGTTTTAAAACCATTTTTATTATGAGGTAAAGGATATTGACTCTTCTCATGATTTCCAGTTCCAGCATTCTATTATTAATTAAAACATTGTGTGCCACTGGCTTTTCTTTCCTTTTCCACTTCCCTTTGCTCTTTAGTTTTCGTCTGGCCATGGGTTTTATATATTTCAGAGCTAAAAAACATAGGGATTTTTTCTCATTCTTGCCATGACAAGGAACCAGTTCTATCCTAAAGGGAAATACAACTGTTTAAAAATAATTAGACTAGACTAGACTAGACTAGACTAGGCTAGAATAGTTCCAGTTGGAAGGACTAATGAGGTCTGTCTATATGGCTAGGCATTACCCTGAGCTGGCCACACTGCAGAGCAGATCTTTCTAACCTCTCTGTTCTCACTCTTCTTCTGATCACACTCCAAAAGAGTATTTTACCTATGACAACTGTGGCTAGGACCAAAATGACCATTAAAAAAGAGGCTTGAGCTGAATTATGACAATACAGGTAAGGATAGGACAACTTTTTTGACACGAAGAACTATAAACTGTTTGGTTGCCTTGGGAGGTTGTGAAGCTTTCACCTTCAGTGACAGGTTCTGGTGATACAACTGCATAAGTAATGGCTGATTTTGTTTTAGGATGAGAAACAAGCTAGGTGATCTCTTAAGGCCTTTTCCTATTTTTGAATAAACCTCTTGGCCTAATTTCCTTAGTTGCCGAGAAAGGAGTTGCTGACTGGTTTAGCTGACCAAGGCTGGGTGATGTGAATACTCTCCATGCAGGTCTGGCACTTCAGTAGATTCTGTTACTATACTGTGCCATGAAACTTCAAGGATATCTGCTGGGTGCAAAGTGTTCTTCTCATTCATGTCTAGAGGCCCCTTCTCACAGACTAGAGCAGCCTTCTATTTCTCCCAGTTACTCCATTCACTTAATTTACCTCTTTCTGTAGTTCTGTTTCCAGAAGATCAGTGTTCATTCAGTACACTGAGTGGACCTGCTCTGGAAATTAATCAGGCTTGATAGTGATTACCTAAAAGGCCCAATCTTAGCAGATGGTTGAAAGGGCTGGCAAAATCACAAGCACATTTACATTATGAAGGTGTTAGCTGCAATAAAGAATTGGATTCTTTCTTTGCATCTGCTACAAAGGGATTAGGTGGTGAAGGTTTCATTTATTCCTGGTCTTTTACATGTAGTTACTGCACATGCATGACTCATTTTCTCCATCTCAGACAGAAGAGCATAAGCTCTGATTTTCAGAAAAGTTGAATCCTCATATGCGTCATTGGAATCTCTGACCCCTGTGCTTTCAACATATGAGGACTTATGCAATACTTAATATATTGAAAAAATTGGCCAGTAAAGTCATAATTTTGACACCAAAAGTAATGGCTTGTTTTCTTTTACATCTATGACTCAGTTGCATAAAGAGAGTAAATTCTCTTCTAGCAATTTAGGGAGAAGATACCAGTGATAAGATCTACAGATAAGCTCATAACAAAGAAGTGTAGCCTTCTAAATTCAACATCTGCTATTAAGTTGCCTATTGCAGACAGGGAAGGATAATGCTATCTTGTCTTTCCATCAAAACCACTGTATCCTACAGGAGACTTTATACAGAAATTCATCCACCTATCTTTGAAAGAGCTTATGTTTCTCCTTTAACTTGATGGAGGACCTGTGTCAATGAGCCAGTGGTCTTGAGAAGTGCAGTGAGAAAGTAAGAGATGCAAGTACAGTAGAACCTAAATTTACTGCCATTTCCAGTTACCAACATCTTTGTGCTCCACCTGCAAGATGGGAGAATTGTTTTAGATGCTGGATATGTGTTCTATGAAAGCAAAGGTTTATACTCAAGGAAATTAGAACAATATTGATTTGAAGAACACATGAAAATTATCCTGAACTGAAATCTGTCTAGGAGCTCCTTATTCTTACCCAGGTAGAAATTGTTGCCTAGTATTTCCTTGAACTAAGTGTACAGAGACCCTGAGGAAGGACATGTCAGCAAGGGAAGGAGGATGAGCAGTTCTGTTCCCTCCTACATCTCCTGGACAGGGTGGTTGTTTGGGTGCCCATTACTGAGAGCATAAACTATAAGCTTTGAAAATCAAAGGTATTTCTTCTTACAAGGAAAGGACTTTTGGCAACTTTGTGCTAATTTTAATTACTTTATAGTCCTTATTTCCTTATCTGAACTAGCATTTATACTGACTAGAAGTTCGCTTTTTTTTTTTTTTGTGAAAAGGTATTATTTTAACAAGTTTTTTGGGGGGATATTTTTTGGGTGAAAGACTTTCACTGTGCCATTTTGTAAACACACCCACATGTGTGCATGCATTTATAAAAGCTTGATTTAACTCCCTGTTTCATTCTGCTACATTTTCTTCTGTAACCATGGCAGCAATTGAGTAAGAGATGGTGGTTATCACCAGCAGTGTTGCTGTCTTTTAGTCTTCAGAATCAGCCCTTTTTTTTTGTGAATCTTGGCTCCATCAGCACCAAGAAATCTGCATCTTGTCAGATTTCTTGGCTGATGTGCTCCTTACTGGGACCTCTCACTTTGAGATGTGCCAGTGACATTGAGTTCCAGTGCAAAGCGTACTATAAAGTTGTGGGATCACCACAATGTGACACCACAGCAGGGCTCTTTTAAGCTGAGAAGATTTTCTTAACTGATGAGTTAACAAAACGATAGACCAAAAATGCCCTGGGACAGATTCAGTTCCATATGCTGGCCTCTCTGTGCCTCAGGAATTCAGTTGTATCTGGCCAAATGAAAATTTCCCAGCAGAAGGGAGTGCTTAGTAGACATTAGATTGGCATGGTCCTGAATCTTACCAGTCACAGCCTATAAAATAAGAAAGCCAGAGGTTGGAGAGGATGGGACCTGAGTGCTACTATGCTCCAGAAAAATTCCTTCTGCCTGCCTTAAGACCATTGTCATTTGTGCAAGTTGAACCAGCCTGAGAGTTGCTCTAACACACTGTCTCTCTGGCCAGTGCTGGCAGAGAATCAAAGAGTCGTTTCCAAATCTTCCTGATTTCTCCCTTTCTGTCCTGCACTGATCAGCTCTAGGCCATAGCAATGATTTGCCTCTGTGTGCTCAAGAGCTGCTTTCCAGACAACTGTAGCAATGTTCAATATAGTGGGTGCAAATCAAAAGTGGAGCTGGGTAGGAAAAAGGCTTTTTCGTCTTGCAAAAAGTATATTAATTAATTAATTTGTTAGAAGGCCTTTTCTACCCCAAGGAAAATCCAGAATTTTTTTAAATGGTTCATGGTCAGTAACATAACTGCAAGTGTAGACAAGACCTGTGAAAGGGACCGTCAATAAACTACAATTTGATCTAACTGGTGTCCCCTACAGACCTAGACTTAGGGCACTTGTCTGAAATGTAGAAACTTAGTTTTGCCTGTTTCTGTACAGGAACATGAAACACAGCTTTTCTTCTCTGAAGTTAGGTGTATTTCTCTCTTTCTTTACCTATACTTGGAATACTGTTCAACAGGTGAGAAACTTTCATTAAAAAGAGTTCAAATAATGATTTTCTGCTGAAAACTTTGATTTAACTAAAGTAACAGGTTTCAGTGCATGCACATAAAAATTGTAAAACAAAAATGTCCTGACTTGCTTTAATTTGAAGATCTGGATTCTTTTCTAAGGTCTACTTTATCCCATGGCTCTTGCCAAGTTGAGTTGACTTCAGCTGCACAAGGGAGAGTACAGATGCTGACTTCAAGTGAAAAAAGGATGCTACCTATTTTTTATTCTTGTGCACTGAGTGCTGAAGGAATCAGGCTAATCCTTTGAACTAAGAAGGTACACAATCTACTGCTGTTCGCAGCACTGGAAGAAGGTGAGGAACAAACTCCATAAGGTTCCACTTGTGGTTTAGATAATTGTGATACATGCTGAGAGGAGAGATTGATAATATGAATTTTTACCTTTCTTTCACTGATTCCTTCCATCCAGATTACTCAGTTCCTTCGTGTCTTCCCTATCACTTTCTAGTGTGTTGATGGAGATGCTTGGGCTTTGTTTCTTCTTCAAAGTGTATTTTGGTCCCTGGTTCTGTACAACAAGAACTTGGCCAATACTTTTTTGGCTGCTTTAACATCCCATGGCTCTTTTATTACTATGTATAGCTCACATTTTAGAGCAGGTAAAAGCCTTGGAAATGGAGAGAAGCAAGCATTTTGCACCCTACTGCTTTTACAGTCTCTCAGCATAGTGAGCATCACAACCTACTTCATACGGCCAGTAAGTCACTGTGTGAACTGAGCTGGAAGGTTTCTGTGTCCAGTTACAAAGCAACCAGGCATGTCCTGAAGAAGATCTGTGGTAAGAAGGGACCAGTTTTCTTAACTGTAGTGCTCCAAAGGAAGGTATTAGGTATTATTCCCTTTCCTCACAGTATGTAGGACTACCTGTGCTCTTCAACCCAAAACTGAAAAATTAGTGTAACATATTCCTGCATCAGCCACTTCTGGTTTTATAACACATTCAACACCTAACCTAAGACTCTGCACTTCTGCATCCTCAGTCGGCATTGCAACAGTAGCTTCGCATCTCTATCAGAAATCTAGAAAATTTTATTGGGAGTCCTTTTCAACCAACCATGATTCAGGCTTAACTCAACAGTTTCTTTTTCGGACATTTAAAATCTGAACAAATAGTGAAAGGAATAGTGCAAAGAGCTATAGATTATAATATCACAAGTCAACAATAAATGGCAAATAGGCACTTTAAACTAGAATTTTGTCCTAAGTAGAGCTGTGCAGAAAAATTAATGCAGAGTGAAAAAACAGAACAAATTCAGTTTTCCTGAAGAAATTTTGTATTATGTTTCATGCAGCTGAGAAACATCTGTACAGCTGTTTGTTTCAAGAGAGGGAAATTATGCTGTTTTATGAAACAAAGTGAGCCTAGAAGCTTGTATTTGGTCATTCAGAAAATACTTCCTATATTAGAACTATAAAGTCAGATCAAGATAATAGCGTATACCTATGTGAAGTCTTAGGTGAATTCTGGATGTCAAAATCCAAATTTCTGTCTTGCAAATTGAAAATTTAATTGACTTTAATTGTCTACAGTCCCAAAACTACACCAGTCCTGACAGCCTGCTTAACTCCTAACTCGCATCTGTGCCTTTTTTTGGGAAGAATGAATATTGCAACATCTACTTTAGTAAATACTGTGTTGGGAATGTTCTTGGACATGATAACTCAGTCATCTAACTGTTAAATTGTTAGAAGGGTTCCTAGTAAGGTTTTGACCTGGGCCAGTGAGCACTATCCCAAACAATTGCTGAGTACAGTAAGGATTTCCAGAGGCCAAAGGTCATTCAGAGATCACAGGCAATTTGGCTGCTGCTAGCATGTTTTGGAAGATGAGAATTTAGGAGTATGGATGCTGCTCCATGCCAGTTGGACTCAGTGACAGAAAACAGTCCCACGCTTATTTGATTTACTAGTATATATGGAGCCAATGTGCTTTCTATCTGTCTCCCAGAGAGGCTTAGTTTAGTAGGTGTTATTGAGAAAACTAAACACTTCCCAAAGTTGAGATTTTCAGAAAATGAAGTTATCGTTGACAATTTATGTCCATCCACAATGTTCCATTTTTCCCTCTCCCAGTACCTTATCCTGGTGTAATATACTCAGTTGCCTCCTGTCTGAGTTCCTAAGGGAATAGCAGTCTGCATTCCCAAAACATTACAATCCAAGGCAACCCTCAAAACAGCCCTTAGGGGAAGAAATTGAGATGCTGAAGTTGAGGCAGTCATCATCAATTTTTGTTTTTTTAGAGTACCATCCCAGCACAGAGAATTTGTTCTATCTAAAGAGAACATAAAGGCACATAGGCAGAAGGCTGACACGTAGCCTAGTGAAGAAAAAAATTCAGTGTGTGATGGGAAGACTGGTGTTCCAGGCCTTGGTTCCAATACCATCTCTCTATTTTTGCAGTCATGGGGATGTAAAGCAGAAGCACAGATCTCATTCCCCTAAAACAAACTTTGAACACATAGGAGTTTCTCTTACCTCCACTAACTTTGCAGCTCTGGCTATGAGTTAGATGTGAAGCTGTGTCCATCTTTATTTTACTGAAGAAAATTCTTCACAGAAAAATGCAGTAAGAGGAAAGTGGGATGAAGTCAAGTGTCCAAAACCTCTTAGCCATAGCAGGCTCTACAGTGTTTCTAGAGAAGAGCTGTTCAGCTTTGTGTTATTTACAATGAGGATACTGACTTTGGTAGATCCAGTGTCACTGCTAAATAGTTTATATCAGCAATATTTTTCTAATAAATGTGGCTAGGAGTTCAACACTTGACCCGTGCTTTACCAGCTTTGATCAGTTGCCTTTGTTTTCTTTATTCACTCTGGGCTAAGGTAGATGCTGAGTGTCTATATCCAAAGTTATAATCAAGTGCTGCTGTTTAATGAAGAAAGCGTGGATGTCACAGACACTTCAAATTAATTTTTTAAATATTAAAATGCTTTGTTAATTTTTTTAGAAGAATACTTTAAAAGAAAGTTTTAATTTAAAAAAAAAACCAAAACAGTATAAAGTCTTCACATGGCTTAATTTGGCTGCGTTTTCACATGCAATCAAGAATTTGCTATTTGCATATATCTTTATTGAATAAATTTGACCTGAGACTGCACATCCTCTTTTTTCTTCTTTTGGAGTGATCCAAAGCACCCAATATGTTGAAAGTTTAAACTGTAAATGCCCACAGCAGTTAGTGCATGGGTTAACAGACCCAAACCATTCACCTTGGAATACTTTACGTATAATTGTAATGTTATCTTGTTTAACAGGATGCTGGTTTCTCCCATCCAGCTAAAGCCTGGAGAGAACCCAGCCTGTATCATGCGTTATTCTTCCCAGTAGACTTTTAGCTCATACAGCTTGACTGCAAACAAAAACCACAACCTAATTAGTACAGGGAAAAAAATAAACTAATTAGAAACTGTGTTTCTTTAAATAAAATTTGCTATGCCAGCTGTACATCATGTCATACTCTTCACAACATGATAGCCTTATGTGCACTATCCATGTCTTTTTGTTTGACCCAGATGAGGGTGGTTGCTTAGCTGCAGCCTTGGGGCCCCCAGGATGGGCCAAAACAGACAATAAACATGCATCTCTGTCTCCTTGGTCACTTGAATGACTTTGCATCATTGGACCTTTGGTTTGAGAAGGAAAACAAATTCTGAAATGGTGTCTCCTGGATTTCTTCACCCAGCTTTGACTTCAAATAGTAATAAATTCATGTATTTACTGTATCACTTCAATAAGTGTTTACTCTGTGTTTCCAAGAAAAAAAGTTGTACAAGTGGTTACTACGACAACCACTGGCTCTGCAAAAGCATTTAGCTTTATAACCTTTTGATTCTCATTTTAATCATCCTCCCAGATTTTATTCTAATCTTAATTCAACTTTGTGTGCTTTGAGGGCTTCTCTACTGAAAGAAATGCTTCCGTTTGAAGTGCCATACTTTGTACATCTGCAGTGATGGCCATATTGCAGGTGGTGACAGGTTTATTACCATCTCTGGGTACACAGTTTATGTCTCCCTCTGGCCAGATGGGATGCAGAGGATGTGGACGTTATTGGGATTAAATAAGAAAAGGAACTGCATGTCTGTAGCAAGCATCTATTGCATATTCTTTTTATTCTGATGGTAGACTAGAGCTTTTGAAAATCCTCTTTTGAGTAGATAATATTTCTTTTAATCTCAGTTCTGTGCTAACTTGCAATGTTTCACAGATATGACCTCGCAAGCACTAACCTCCTAGCCACAAAACAAAAAAAGTCAGAAAACCTGATGGTGGGCTAATATATGGCTGTTTTTAAAGGCATGCGAGGATTCTAATATTCAGTTCTTAAGCCAGAACCCATGTTTAGGGCTAAGTGGTTCTATTCTTGCTGGGACCAGCAGCTTTCATCGTGGTGGTGTCTTTCCTATGGGTCAGCAATTGGAGTACTGCAGGCTCCCTCTGTGATCACTTCTCTTCCTGGAGATGCCTTGGATTGACACCTTCTCATCAGCAGATGATGTGGGCCCTTGTTATTGCTTTATATCCCTGTTTTACTGCTGACTATGTTCAAGTCACCATTGACACACTACTTCTGACTGAGAGGTAGATTATTCTTCTGGTGGGTGTACTTCCCTGTACCCTTGTACCTCTGCTTTCTTGGATGTCTTCACTGTCTTGTCCTGTTTTCATCTGACAGCTAAAGTCTCAGCAAGCAGGAAACAGGGAGACAGCATCAGAGTTTGCTCTCTCTTGCTATCTGTGCACAGGGTAACTAAAGGAAACCAAACCCCTGTCCCTCTGAAGCAGTTTCTCTGAAATCACTGGTACTGCCTGAGTGAAGGTCCATAGGGTATGCCCGAGTATGTTTAAAAAGAAATTACCCCTAACATCCTTTAAAAGACTTATCAAAAGCTTTTCCCAGAGGATTCCCTCTCCAATAAGTGATCTTCATACCTCCTAATGAGCACTCAAGAGCCAACTCCTTTAGCACAAGAAAAACTTCTCTGAAGTCATTGCTAAACAAAGATCTGCAATCAGACATTTATCAAGTGACCCTCACTGACGATTTCTTGAATCCAGCAGTCATGAACCCAAACCCTTCCACAACCAAGGACTTCCTTAAAGGGCATCCAGGATGGTAGCAATAAAAAAACAAGGTGAGATTCAGGCAGCCACATACAACCTAAGTAGGTGAGGCCTCTTCTCACTACTGTAGAGGAACATATCCACATAATGTTTCGTGTGTGTATTTACTCAAAAATTTACAACAGGTTCTGCTGAGATTGTTTTCCACACTGGAAACATACCAAGATCGTAGCTACTGAACCTAAAATTTTTAGGTAAAAAACAAATGGGATTTTTAATGAGTGACAATATTTTCATAATTAAGCAAAATAAACTTTAAAAGATACTGTCAACACCATAGCTTTTAAAAAATAAATCACATTTATCTCTTCTAATCAGAGCAATATATGGGTCAATGATCCAATAAAATCATTTATTGAAGGCCTGTCTGATGCAGATCGATGATTTTCAGACTTTGGGACTATGATGCCCACCAAAAAGGAAGAGTATAAAAGACAAAAGATATCAAAGGAAAAAATGTCACTGCTTTTAAAAGTATCTTTTCCAAAAATGTGACCAAAATTACAGCATCTTTGGGCCAAAATATATTGTGTGCATATAATATACATGGTATATATACTATAATTGTAAACCATGAATAAAATTCTCGGAGCCCAGCACCCTCACCCATACCTGCCTCACATTTCACTGTGAAGCTGTTCTTCCCACATCCATCATAGTGTCTGGCTCTGCTCCAAACTGAAGGAGAAGGACACTCTGCCATGGCTTCATGGGGAGCTTGGGACCCAACTCTTTCAGCCCCTGTGCCTTGGAGACTTTCTTAATGAAGCTGCCCAGGCAGTAACAGCTTGATTTAAAATAAGTGGATAATGAAATTAAAGTCATTGTGGAAGAAAGTGACTGGCTGAATTTATGTGTCAGAAGTGAAATCAGTTATATTCTTAGTTTACAGGGAAAAAGAGGAAAGCGAGAAAGTATAGCTCATCACCTTTGGAAATGATTTGTTGTCTATAGCCCTGACAGCGAGAGCCTAACTCACTGCCAGGAGCACTTACACTCCAGCTGTGCCCCAAGGAGCCTGCTCAATCCAATTTCACCCCCACCCCCTTGTTTTAAAGCAGTCCTCTGCACACACATGTATGCAAAATACTGCATAGACTCAGCGTTTTCTCTGGGAAGGGATCTTCTGATGCCAAGACCATCTAATAGTAATTGACAGTGACCTGGACACCAGCTTGCTTGCACAGTGCATTCTGGCTTGTGCTCCCTCACTTAGGTTAAGTTTTGGGTTTTTTGAGTCATGCAAACAAGTTTTCATTTGCTAGAAAAAAACTTGTTATGATCAGATGTTCATAATTCCCCCATCACAACCTAATTAAAATCCTTAATTGTATATAAATGAATGGCCTCAGTGTCTCTATCTTCTTTTCCTCTCCCTCAGCTTTTCCTTACATTAAGCTGGAGATGCCACCAGTACTTTAGTAGTGTGTTGGTTCAGGATGCCTCTTTGCAAGGGTTGTTAAAATGTCCCACAAAAGCTTGCCTTTCTTTTGCACTGAGACACTTACATGAGTTGCTATAAAGCTATTTGATCTTCAGGCATTTTTCTCTATTGATTTAGGCTGAATATGCTGTTTTATTTATGTTTATACGTATGTATATAACCAATAATAAAAAAGGAACACCATATGCCAAGTCCCCAAAACTGTGAATTTGGGTAATACTGTTTATTTCATTAATAAGTAGACATTTATCAACATTTACTGAATTTTTTTTTTTATAAATACATTACATTTTTGAGATGTAGAACTTCTACTTTAGAAAGAAAGAAAAGAAAGATTGTTTTTAAAATACCCTTTTAAAATTATGTTTCCCAAAGGAAAACGAATTAAGGATCCTGGAAAATGTTTCAGTCCCTTTCTTGTACGATAATCTAATCCTGAAGGATGGTCTTTGATTCCCTTCTATAATACTTTGGTTTTTTCCTTCTTGTTATTTTATTGTACTTATTCCCACAGCCAGCTTCAAATGACCTCAAGAACACAGGGCAGCTAAAAGATTGCTTAAACTTCTTAATACTTTTAATCCTTACTTGTTATAATTTGATTACTGAGACAGATTTTCTCTCTGGGCCTCATATTAAATCACTTTCAAGTTGAAACAAACCAGAAATCCTTTCAACTTAACAGAGCTTGTATTCAATATGAGCTAGTCAGATGTAGCACAGAGACTGCAAGATGTTGCCTCACATGCTTCCTGGATTTTAATGCAAGGAAAGCAAACTTCAATCCATGTTACATATGATTTTGCCTTCTTGGAGTATCTATTTTTCAAGAGCAAACACGAGTAAGTATAGTTTTGGAAGTGCACGTATATGCATGTGTGTAAATGTGTATGTATCTGTACACAGGCAGATACAGATTTCTATGCAATATTTATAACTTTGCTGACACTATAATCTCTGGTATTATAAGACCTTATTCATTGTGATAAGAATGGATCCCTAATAAGATTTTCTGTCATGAAACTCATTCTTTTCCTTGTCAACTACATAAAAAAGAAAAAAATTTACTTTTTCCAGGACAGTGGTTTAGTTAACTTCACAGTGTCATTTAAAAGTGATAAATTCCTAATTTTCTCAGGAAAGATATGGTAAAACAAGAGGGATTTAAATTCAGCCGTAAATAGGAATGGTGGAATTGTTACTCCTTCGCAAAGGAACTTTGATGGGTTTGCCATGAAGTTTCATTCTGAAGCTTTTGTATGAAAATATTTCTGAGAATGTGAGTTTCCCTGACTCAGCCTCCCTGGTTGATCAGGACAACACGCAAGCACGCTTTGCGTAGCTTTTTGGTACCCAGAGGCAATGGGTTCACAAGGTTCAGGTCAAGTGCTGATCTTAATCAAAATTGCATTCGGCTAAGGAAACGCTGAGGAAAAGAGGTATCCAGAAAGGGGAGAATTCAATGAAAACTTAAGGGGATTCATTTACTGGAGCAATCCCTGGGGAAGGGGAATGTCAGGAGTTGAAACTTCCAGCAGTAGCCTGTAGGTAAATTAGTTTTAAGGAGATTAATAAGGTAGTCAGTTAACAATCACCTGAAGATAAGCATTAACTGAGTGCTCCTGTCCCTCACCACAGCCTCCCTTTTTCACCTCTGACCTCACTCTGCCGCCACCCCCTCCTTCTGTGTAGGCTCTGGGGGCAGGGGATCACCCGCAGCCTAGGCTCTTGGTGCTGATGACCACAAAGACTCTGATTATTGTCCCACCTATTGAAAATACAGTTTTAAAAAGCCATAAAGCTGTAGCAAGAACCTTACATTCCCAATAAGCTGCCTGGAGGCTGAATATCTATCTCCCCCTGCTGCTGAGGGCACCGACACCAGAGGCTGGTGCTGCAGGGGTGTTCAGGAGGGCAGTGCCGAAGCGTTGCTGTAGTGAACTCTCCTGGTCCTCTCTGACCTCAGGCTGCAGCTGGTGTGGCTTGCTCTGCCTCTGAAGACTGGCTGTACTGGGGCGCTCTGTCGCAGCAGAGAGCTCTCTGAGCTAAGCTGCTTCCAGAATTGAGGCCATATTTTCTAGTGAAGCCTACAGCTGCAAGAGAAATGCAAATCCCTGCAGCACTATACTCTCATCTTGGCAGAAGAAAAGCCCTTTCACCTTTAAAATAAATTACAAGAAATAGGCTCAGATTAAATCCCTCTATCCAAACCCACTGAACTCTTGGAATGATTGAATCCAGACTCAGGCTTTGCTGGTTGGGCCCCTCACTGATATCTGTACATCACTTATAAACCCACGCAGGTGCTCTGTGAAAAATGAAGGAACCTGAGGTCTGTTAGCAAATACACTGATGCACCTTTTAAGGGATTTCCATCCACTCACGAGTTGCATCAAGGCACCAATGAGAAAAGTCCCTTCTTGAATGATGTCTGTGTGTTTCTTATGTCTCTCTAACTTAAAGGAGGCCAAGGAGATCCCTTTGAAAATCTGAAGCATAAAAATTGTTTCCAGGCTCAAAAACTCTATGCCAAGTTCCTTCTGTAGCCCAAAATTTGGGCAAAAAAAAGGAATTTTAATGAAAGCAATAACCAGCTATTAAGTTTAATGGTATTGGTAGGTGTTGCCATCATTTACCTATTGGGATTGAATTAGGAATACTTAAAGGAATTAATGACTGCAGACTCTAGGTAATAGAAATTTAATTCATGTTTATGGATCAGGTCCTGCAGTTTCCTCATTGACAAAGCTACAGTGAAGGTCAGTGGATTTTTGCTGGGTTGAAGGCAATTAAGAGAGCTTAATAGTGCTTGTTAATAATAAAAAAAATTCTAGCTTTCTGAAAATCTAAAAAATACTGAATTTTTTTGGTGTTTATTTATTTTGTTTTTCAAATTGCACTAGCTAACTATTTTGCTCCTAAATATGAATGTACTTCCCCTGGTTTTGTGAAGCCAGTGCACTCTCACTCAGATTATTAAAATTTAATTAGAGACTGTTTTTTGTTCATCTTCTGCACATATCAAAGAGCACGATGAATGTTTCCATGCAGGAACCTTCTTGGATCCCATCACCTACAAGTACCAGGCCCATAGCTGGAGTATTGCTGTGTTGTTGGGAAGTACCTGAGTCAGACCGGGAAGACTGGGAGCTGTCATCCGTCGCAGGATGGCTGTGTTTGTGTGCCTGCTCTAGCTCCTTGGGAATTCTACCTGGGAGCAGTGATCACCCTCTCTGTGCTCAGAGTCATGCCAAACCATGGATGGGCTCCTGGCACCCAGTGCCTCCCTGCACCCAGCTGAGAACCAGAAGCAGCTTCCTACATACTGGTCTTGTAACTGAATTAGGTGCCTAAAGACAGCTGGGATGAAACAAGGCTGCGGATAGTCCATCCTGGCTTCAGCACCCACCACAGTGCTTGAATTCTGACCATGCCTCCTGGGTCAGGCTGTGTGCAGTGGATGCCCTGTATCCGGTGGTACCATTTTTTCCACTCCAGTGGCCCAGAATTAGCTCATACCACACTGCAAACATATGTTGTACACATTGAAGGGTATTCTGGGCCTGGGATGTCTAAAGCCTTCCTCTTACAGTTTTGTGTGAACGGGCAACCATTTTACATTTGTGCCTGCTGGCAGTCAAGTAACACGAGCACAACTATACAGGTCATTAGAATCAGTTTTTCATTTGAGGGAGAAGTCTGATCTCCTACCAATTAATACTTAATTCCATAGATATTAAACAGTAATTTTCTTATGGCTTCAGATTTGTGTCTCTGCTCTACCAAATGTGTATCTTAACTGAGCCATAGAGCTGGCTAGTTCCACTTCTTATTCCCTCACCAGCTGTATATGAAAGCATTTTCTCCAGTCTTTGAATTGGATTTGTTTTTCTTTCCTTTCCCCTTCCCACTGTTTTGCCATCTTTCTAAAACATGCACCAGTGCATGCTGCATTGCTTTAAAATGAATAGGACATGTGCCGTAGGAGGGATAAATTAATTTCCATAATCCCTTGGGGTCCCCCCGCAAGGCATTGGTTCCCTCTTTATACACAGAAGGATTGCATTTGCCCTTTCGTTGTTGGCTGTGTACGAAGTTCAGTCTCAGCTCTCCTGATTCATCTCAGTCCTGCTGATTCATCAGTACTTTTCAGGCACTTGTTTCTGAGACGCTCTTTGCCATTTGTGGGTCTGACTTATGGCTGCTGTTTTTAGAAGTTGAAGTTTTCCCATTATCATAATCAAAAGGTGCAGCTGCTTTTATTTGTACCTTATTAATTTGTAGACTACCATCTGAACTATTGAGGTTCCTTGGAACCTCACTAAGAATGACAATGAAATTGTGATATCCTATTGGAAACTACATTTTGGAATGTTTCAGCTCTGTCATTCTTGACATATTTCGCACATGCTATTGTATTGATTTTGAGACTTTTTTCTACAGAAGCAGCTGAAGAGTAAAGATTTTACTATGTCACTTTTCACAGACCACAGAATATTCTGCATTGAAAACACCCCACAAGGATCCTCAAGTCCGATTCTTAAGTGAATGGCCCATATGGGGATTGAAGCCACAACCTTGGTGTTATTAGCACCATTCTTTAACCAGCTGAGCTAAGTCGGGGTACTGAGAAAATTAGTGAATCCTTCAAGTCAGCATGATCAATTGATTGGTTTTTGTTCAATTATTATTCATTAGTTCTTCAGTAGATTCCTGGTCATTAAAAGCAAAAAAGTCCCAATAGCTTTTTCAATCAAGTCCAGTGACTCATTAAGAGCATGCGTTAATCTGATACCAAAGACTAATGCCTATAAATAATTTATTGTAGAGAATTGCTTTGAAAACAAATCTGTATGGCATGAAGAGTAGGACACTGCTGCTAACCTTTGTCCTTTTACATGCTTTGTGATAAGATTATGAGCTTTTTAAGATGTACCAGTGATTCAGATACAACCTTTGCTTTCACTGACTTCTACAAAAAATTTGTCTCCTAAGTGGAGAAACAGAGAGTTTATGGGCTAGATAAAGTAACAGTTTCATTTCAAGCATGTGTTTTTATTAGACAGGGCTAATAAAATCTTCAGTGGATTTTCTGTATATGTGTAGAAATTTGTAAATGCCACCCAAAATTATGAATCAGAGATGATTAGAGTTAATGGGCTACTCCAAAGGAAACTTGAAACTAGAAGATCTGTTTACATGTGATTTAAATTACTTTGAAGCCTTAGTTTCAGGGAGAGAGGGAACACGCGAAGGAGAGAGGAAGGCATAGGTTTCTGGATGTCCTATGGGAAGGGAGTACAGGAGGGTGACTGAAGGCAGTAACCTTACAATAATTTCTGATATCACCTGTATTAAGTCAGAAAAGGCCAGGGAGTTATCAAAGAGTTTCTGATTTTCTTACAATTTTTTTTTTTTTTACTCATATATTTCTTCTTTTCCTCACTTTTAAAACCAACCTAGGCCCCTGTGCTGGCACTGCATGCTATGCCAGAATCACTTTCCAGCTTTTCACATGGTTCTGCAGGGAATGAGCAATTATTTTATTGATTGGGAAATCTATATGTGACTCACTGGTCTTATGGTTTTGGTGAAAATAAAAAAATCTGGAAATCAAAATTTCACTGAGGGAGAAAAAACATATTTTCTGAACAGCTACAGTCTAAAAGCAAAACCCCAGGGAGCTGACGAAGATGAAAATATTACATTAATTGAAACTAAACCAAATATTTACACAAATAAATGCAAACTGATGGTAGCAGGTTATCATGATTCTAAGCTGTCCTAGAATTTCAATATTAGCTTCTTAACCAGAGAAATAAAATGCAGTTATAAAATCAACAGGACAAGTTTTTAAAAACCTGGCATGAAAATCTATCTAGTTATAGTGTGACTGACAGAAAACATAATGAGTTGGAGTTTGCTTTCAACATTTGTGTGGCTGCCAGAGTACTACACTCAGAGATATTTAGGCCAGAAGGGACATTAGATCATCTAGCCTGACCTTCTGTGTATCACAGGCCATTGCATGTTACCTAACTGCTCCTGTATTGAGTCCATCTAATCTGGCTTCAGCTGCCATCACTGGTTCTTGTTAAACCTTTCTTAACTAGCTTACAAAGAAAGTCTTTTAATGATAATTTAAAAAAAAAATTTCTCAGTCCTGATTTTCAAATCACAGAATTTTAAAATGCATTTTATTAATTGTGAAGGTTTATTTCCTTATAATGGTCACAAGATGAATTCATAATGGTATCAAAATTTCAAACAGACCAGGACCCTGGAAAAAAAAAACATATAAAAGGCCATATTTTGTCAGAGCAAGGAGTGATCTAACCCAATGTGTTGTTTCCAACTGTGGTCTAGAGCAAATGTCCCCAAAAGAGTAAGGACAATTCAAGCATATTTGCTATTTTCCCAGATTCCTACTAGGTTCAGTCAGGACATTTCTTGACTCTGTTGGTTTTTTTTCTCTTTATTCTCAACAGACCTCTCCCCTGAGTCCTATCCCAAGATAACTTTGAACATAGGGGCTCCACAGATCTTCTTCCTTGTGCGTCGAGACTCTCCTTCTTTTGCTAAATTTGAAGCTGTCGCCTATTAGCTGCACTGGATGATATTCAGTAGAAGGCATGGAAAAATGCAGATCCTGCTTCAGCTGTGAATCTGGTGGACCTTGGCCATAACACCCTTCTATTCACCTCTTTTCCAGGCTGCAGAATCAACTCTGCTCAGCCGTTTTCCCCTCCTAGGAGTCACTCTATACCTTTGGTCACCTCTGTCACCCGCCTCTGAACTTTTGCCATTTCTACTCTGTTCTTTCTGAAACGACAACTGCAGACACTATTCAAGAAATACAAGTTTATACAGCTGCATAGCTATGTTTGCTCTCTACTCTTTCCCTAATAATTCCTAACTTTCCATTTGCTTTTTTGATTGCTAGGAAGGAGTTGTTTTTATAGAACATAATCCCAGGGTCTTTCTCTTGAGTGGTAACAGTCAGCTCAAAGCCCATTATTTTATATATGAGGTTAAGATTACTTTCCCCATATCACTTTACATGTATATGCATGAATTTATTCTGCTGTTTTATTGTTTGCTCCATCTCACAAGATCCTTCTGCATTATCTCAGCCTGACCATACAAATATTTCCACACATGTTTTACTTCCCACACAGCGTGGAGTCACATTGACATGAAGGGAACAGCCCTCGTATGCAAAGGTAAGCACTTTCAGAGCTGCACACGTTTGACCAGCTTGAACTATGGCTAGGAAAAGCCATCATGGTTTAAAGAAGCTGCCAGTTCACGATGCAGCCTCCAAAAGTAACTTAACCCAACCTGCCAGTGACAACATAAGCATAGGTAAATTTATTGTGCCTTGAGATCTGCAGTGCACAGCGTGTTTGTACTATATGAAGAAAGACCCAGGCTGCTCACAGTCCTACACGATAGAAGGACAAGAGACCATGCATATAAATTAAAATAAGAGAAATGCAGATTGGATAGAGGGAGAAACTCTCTCCCCTGAGGCTGGGGGGTAGAGGTTCAAACTATCCTGGGAGTCTGTGCAGCTCTGATCTGGGGGGTTTCAGCCCCGAGGGAGCACAGCCCTGAGCAGCCCTATCTGAGCTTGGTGCTGAGCACATCTGATCTCCTGAGGTCCTTGGAGGAGTTTGAGCTCTCCTGCAACCAGCTTGGATATTAAATGCACACTAGTACAGGTTATGGTTAATTTGAAATCTTCTTTTGGAGGTAAAACTAAATATAAGGGTGTTTTTCCCTTTTTTTTACCCTTAATAGACAGATATTGAAAGAAGTGATCATCAGCCTCTTTCCAAATGGTCTGGAATAAAGGGGTCACTGGTTTAGACTTGATTTAGACTCATGAAGACTAAAGAAGAGGGCATAGCTTGAGAATAGCACTATGAAATGTAAATAAATTCACTTCTTTTTAAAAATTACTCTGTATCTGGCCCATTTTGATCCCAGGTGGACAAAGCAGTTTGTTCCTCTTGGTATCTGTCTGTATAGAAATACCCTACATTTAGCCTAATATTTGAAAAAAAGGTAATTTCAAATTAAACCTTAGAATCTTATAGGACTTCTATAATTTTCCTTTCTCAAAAGTGGTCAAACTGGATAAAAATATTTACTGGACTTAAAAGTGATATGTGTTTGCTTAAAGGCAAGACAGATATTTTTCTCCCAAACTTAAGAGCATATTTTCTCTCTAGCAAGTGAGACATTACTGTGACCAGAGAAGGGTGTACATGTACACAGATCACATAACAAAACTTCCTTTTCACCCCAAATATCAGATGGAAAATGCAGAGACAGAAAGGCAACCTGTTTGTACAGTGTCTCATTTAGCTGCTTTCTCAGCCTACTTGGGACAGTACTAACCTACTTTACATTGATTAGAAAAGGCTGAATAATTACCTGCACTAGATACAGCTTTCCTCAGTGCAGACCTTTGTATCTTTTTTAAATTCATAGCTTGACTTCAATTATTTCTGCCCGTGGACTCCTCACCCAGGCTCCCCTGGATCTGAGGAAAGGGGAGAGACAGGAAATGTGGGAGTCTTCCATAACCAGATGAGGGTGTTCAAACAGGAATCCCTGAGTAGAGTGCTTCGCAGTCCTCAGTGTGAAGGTATTACTGAGGTGTAAAAGTGCTCCTGAACTGTGGGGAAAATCTGTCAGGGGCAGTGCCTGCCTTGCCAGGAGTTGGTCAGCCCAACAGTTTGGGTATGTTCCTAGGAAAGTAGTGAACATCAGGAATGCTTTGACCTTGCTTCCTTAGGTGGTGAAAGATGGTCATATGTAGAGACAGAAAAGGAGGCTTGTGTGGGACCAGCACCATGTTTCAGTGCTATGGGGCCTTGTAGTCTCCTGGGAAAGGCTTTGAGACTACCTTCAGTAAACTGTTTTCCTCTGAGGCTGCAGCAGGTGCCTTGGCAGAAGTTCCCTTTTTCCAGCACTGACATGTCAGCCAGAAAGCCATCAAGCAGAGAAGGTAGACTGAGCAGGATCTCCCATCCCATCCCACGGACGTGGATCTGAGCGCCCTACTCACCAACACTGCATCACAGGCTGTGACGGAAATGAGAGGGGAAGAGGAGAGGGGACAGCAGGCACACCTGGGATGAACCCAGCAGTCAGCCCAGAGACCTGGGGAGCTATTAAAGGACTTCAGTGAAGGTAGTGGCGGGATAGGTGTTTTATTTACTAGCAGTGTAAATCCTTGCTCTGCCTTTCTGGCTTGATGCCATGCTCATTTCCAGCTCCAGGTTTTCTAGGACATTTTTATATACTGATTCAAAGCTTGCAAATATGGAAACACTTACTTGCAAATGTGGATGCACAGGCAGGTGCCCAATTTTCATAGAAATATAGAACTGTTTGGGTTGGAAGGGACCTTAAAGATCATCTGTTTCCAACACCTCTGCCATGGGCAGGGATACCTTCCACTAGACTGGGTTTCTCAAAGCCTGTCCAACCTGGACTTGAGCACTTCTAGGGATGGACATCTGTAACTTTTACCCAGATTCCTCTGGCAAGCATACTGATCTTAGGAAGTTCAATGTTTTTAAGTGAAATATTTAAAAATTTAAACCTGGCTCTTTTTTTTTTTTTCCTGGCAGGAGGAATAGAGCTGTAGGAATAATACTAAATCTCTCCATGTCCTCAATACCCCCAAAAAATATTTGTTGTGGTATGTACAACCAAAGTTTACAGATGAGATTTTAATTCAGACCCTGGTCTAGGAAGCAGTTGGGCCCCATTTCTAGTTATTTCTTATGCATAAACCTAAGCAATCTGGTTTCTATTGTATGCCAAAATATAGTGGTTCATTTTCAGTTTGGCTATATCTTCTCATCTGCAGAAATATTACATTTTAAATTTTGTAAAGCAGATATATACAAGTCTTTTAGTTCACAAAAAATAAGCCTTAGGAAATATTATTGCAGATTCTGATTACAAAAAAAAAAAAAAAAATTATTATGCATTTGAATAGAGAAAAAACCCCAACAGTTGCCCAGCTTAGTTTTGGGTCATTACTAAATTTTTAAAGAAATTTTGCTTTTAAAGTTGTTTGCTTGAGAAAGTTGTCAAGAAAACAGATCTTACACTGGAGCAACAATAAATATAAGTAAAGTAAATTTTGAATTTGTTTTGTGAACTTTAAACCAGAAAAGTAGTTATGTGTAACCACTCAGAGAAAGAAAACATATCATCTGGTAATTTTAACTTTCAACCTCAATTAAGGTAAAACAAGATGACAAAATCATGCTTTGGAATGATGAATATATTATGTAAAATAAGAATCTCTTCACCATCATCCAATAATGAATAGAAAAAAACCAGGTCTATCAGATGACAAGTCCAAGGAAATCCAAGCTGCTTGGAAATGAAGTTTGTGTGAAGAGAAAGAATTTGGCCATTTCTATGTGTGCACAACTGATGTGCACACAGTGTAGTCTAACCAGTCTGGAATACATTTAGCTGGATGTGCATGTGCATCTCTGCAGTGTGCACATAATGAACTCAATGCCTCCTGTATCACCTGCAATGCATGAGTTTGCACAGTGTGTGTGCCACATGTGGCTGCAGTTCCATCTGAAATTCTCACCTCTGGGAGCCTCAAGAACAGAAAGGAAGAAAGTTTTTACGCTGGCATTTTTCTGTAGTGAGAACATACAAGCAAGGTATTATTTCTTTCTTTAGGGACTGCATTTTGTAGTTAGCACTTCAGTGGAACTTTCTCTCATAACCTGTTGATGCTCACCAAACCACTTTTTTTTTGCAGGTGGACTCACATCAGTCCTTGAGGATTTCATTCTGTGTATCTGAACCAAGTAAGACTCCTACATTAAACTGTTGAGTTACAGAAATCTCCATACCTGTCATCAGTTAATTTTTGCATCATTTATTCTCCTAATGAGCATGAGATATGCTGAAGCTGCTTTTCAGTTTTTGTTTAGTTTAGCTTGTGCTTCACACAACTGGGAGCACTGTAGCTACTTTTTCTAGTTAAATGTTAATACTGAACAATCAAACATACTTGCAATAGAGAAACAAATGATTTCCATATGCATAGAAAATCCCTAAACAAATCTATCAAATATGTTGTCTCAACTATTTCTCTTCCAGCACTGAGAGAATACTGGCACACAGTTAGTATACAGCATCTGGTTAGCTGAGAATACATCAATATCTCTGAAGTTTAAAAACTTTTTATTTGAAAAGCAAGTCTTTCCCACAAAGTATGAAACCATCTATCTACAGCATTTGACTATGATACTGATTCCCCAGACTTTTAGTACACTTGAAAGGCATTTTAGGTAGGTTTACATGCAGAAGGTAGCTAAGATATAATTTCAGAGCTAGCAAAAATGGATATTTTTGTAATTTGTTCTTTGGAAATTATAAGTGCCATATTAAATATTTGTATTTCATGTCATCTATGTATAGTTTGTGACCACGGGGCTAGAGAAAATGGCATGTTCTTTGCTAAATAGACTATTTTTTATAATTTATAAATGTTCCCATTCTAGCTCTAAAGAGGAGCTCTTGGCATTGCTGAAGCCTATAGTGAAATTCCCAGAGGCTTCAGCATCAGTTGGCCTCTATTTCACCATAGGAATTTAAGACTGGATTCCAAGTGGGATCTAGCTCTATGTCCAAAATTTAGATCCTCAAAAGCTCTGTTCAGATGCCACTCTAGGCACCTCCATTTCTGTTGTAAAACCCCTCCATCTGTCTGTAAAAGTCTCCAGCTGGCTGTTACCTTTGCCCGGAATTCACTAAACCAGTTGGTGACTATTTTAGACCTGCGCCTCAGAAAGAATCACACAGAAGTGCTCTCCAGACTCCTTTACCCACACTGCTCAGCCTGGGAGCAATTTCAGGGAAGGCCTGAACTTTGATAGACTGGACTGTGTATTTGAGGGTAAAGGTCCTTTTCTCATCTGCTGCTCCACTTCCCTTTGCTGCTATTTCTCTCGCATTCTAGAGATGTTGCAGCTCTAGCTTATGGCATCTGGTCATGACTTCGTGGGGTTTGACTGATGAGAGGACAGAGAAACAGAAGAAGACCACGTGGAAACATGGTGTTGGAAGGACACCTGGCTTTTGGTTACTCCCTTTGCTCTGCTGCATGTGTTTTATTCAGGGAGGTTTAACCTCAGACTGTGCACACTGTCCTTGGAGCAGGGACAGAAATCTTTTCCTGAGTCTCTGATGAGTGCTTGCTAGACTCCAGAATTGCTCTAACAGCAGCTCTATCACTCTTGCCAAATTTTTATTTAATTATTCCCTGTAAAGTGAAAGAGCTTCCTGTCTCTGAGTACCCAGAAGCTTGGCAGCTAATAGTTCAGGCATTTTTGCAGATGAAGTGGGAGTTCAAAGCACCTAATGGATGGAAGAGGAATGAACTTTTGGCTCCCAGCCTGTGTACCTGTGGTGCTACTGGGAGAAAGTGGCTTTCGCGGTGCTCAGGGGTGCCTGGATGTCCCCCTTGCCCGACAGCAGCGCTGCACTGATGCAGGGCCCGAGGGACTTCTCCCCATCACCCCAGTGCCCTGTCCTGCATGGGGCACCACTGAGGAATGACAGCTGTGTAGTGAACTAACAGTGGGAAATTATGGAGGAAACATGTTTGTGGAGAAACAGCACTGTGTGCTGGGAGGAGTAGGGGGAAATCCTGCTGGAAGAGATGGTTGGGGTGCCAGCTAATGCTTACCAGACTGTTAATTCTTTGTATTTCTGACCTTGTTGAGATCCCAAGGCACCCAAAAGACAAAGTTTGGAAACTATGCTGTAAGCTGGTACCTTTAAAGAGCAAGCAAACAATGAACCCATGGTCTAATTACACCAGGAATTTTCCAGACTTTTCAGCTGTTATGTAAAACATTTTGCCTCTCTAATAATAATTATAACCCAGGAACAATAAAGTTTAGTCTAAATTTATATGTTATTCAAAGGAAAGCAGCTCAGGGACTTGCTGTTCAAAGGGAAATTTGTAGTGCTATTTAATACGAAGCTAAAATTAAAAAGAAAGAAAAGAAGTCTGTGTTTTACATTAAACCAAACCTTTTTGATAAGAATGCTGGCCTGAAGCAATTTAAGCCATGAAAAATGAACTCTCTGAGCACTCCTGTCAGAGTCCAGTGATGGAAGGATCCCTGTAAATTCTTAATCTGCCTTTCTTCGTGGCAGGACAATATAGTCCTATAGAAAGGAAGGTCAAGGAACTGAACCCCCACAGTAGGTATCCAAAAAAGCAATCAAGCTAAACTAGCAGGGAGTGGATTCCAGCTGAACTCTGTAGTGCGGAGCTTTTCTCTTCCACCACAGGTACCTTATAGAAGGGAAGATTCCTGGGACTAGTGGTTTAATTTCTCTGGCTACCATGCTAATCACATACGTCCCATAATTACTGTCTTTCTTTCTTTTCCCCAGACTGTCATTCTTCTGTCTCTCAGCTCCATCCAACAGGCAGACAATGTGGACACAAAGGCTGTGCAGGCTGGCGAGGCACCTGATGGAACTCCGAAGCTCTATGACACACCACCCTGTGCCCCACTCTTTCAAATATTTAATTTGCATTCTTTCCCAGCAATAGCCAAATGCTCAGGGGCTGCTTTCCATTTTCACCTCATTAGATTATATGTCTGAACATAAAAATGACTGAGAGCTGTGAACCAAATCAAGCTCCTGCAATGTGTGCTGCAAACATGCCAATCATAGTGATGACACAAGGCCAGGATTTGGCAAAAGTCATGCATGGCATTAATGGTAATTCTGTATTTGCAGGTTAGACCAATGTCAGCTCTATAGCAAACTCATTATCTTATTTAGGCAACAATGATGGGTTTCCCAGAAGGCAGAAAAAAAAAATCCAACAGCAGGCTGTGAAGAAGAAGGGTCTCTGAGCAAACAACACAGCACTGGTCAAAGGAAATGGTCAAGGGATGGTGGCTTCCTCCATCCCAGTCAAATTCATGGGCCACCTTCTGTGGCTACATAAGTCACCGCCTTATTGGAAGCACTTTGCTGACAGGGTAGAGGCCTGCAAGATATTTGTTATGGCCACGAGTGGGAATGCTGTCCTTGCTCTGTGACCATTCCCAGCTGCCCACCTTCCCAGGCACTTCAGTCTGCCCCAGCAACAAAGGGGCTTCCACACAGGCCACAGCCAGCAAATAAAGAAAACAGGGAGGGCTCTGCATCTAAGAGTCATTCATGTAAGTGTGCAGGGTGTGTACCTAAATTCAGAGAAACATACTTCAGAGATGGCTTTACATAGTGTGGTGTCTCACATAGAGGTCCCCTTGGTGACCACTCCTACAACCTGAGTTTTAAACTGAAGGAGGAAATTGAGCGGCTTTGTTAATAAGTGTGGGATACTTATACAGTAATTCCTTTTGCAGTCTACCATCTTTATAAGAAGGTAAGACAATTAGGATGTACACACCATCGTATAATCAGGTTAAAAAGTGTGGCAGATGGTTTTCTTTTTCTTTCCCCCTTTTCAATTGTATACTTGGTTTTAAAACTTCAACATCAATTCTTGTGTGACATAATATTTGGAGAAGTGCATCTCATATAGTGAAAGAAAATGAGAAAATTTAAAACAACAAAAAAAAACCTGTGATAAGAAGATGTACATTGTACTTAGTTTCTTGGGAGAAAGGGGGCAGCCTGAAATGTAAGAGAAGGAATGAGCAAGGGAGAAATTCATCCTGTGCCTAGCCAGCCTTGCTCTCTGGGATTTCATAAGGAATGTAGTTAGAGTGACAGGAAAGCTTTTCTCTTCATCTTTGAAATATGTGCCTGCAGCCTTCCTGGGAACCCTGATTAGGCAGCTGATTTGAAACTAATCTGCTGTGTGTGTTAACTGTGAAAATATACCTTCAAGCATTCGGCAGTTTTCTGCCTGGTTTGTGGAAGATGTGGTCCTCAATTTGCACAATTTGGATTGTAATTTTCCTGTAGCTCTAGGATATGTATATTTAAGGGTCTGATAAGAAGCAGCTTCTGTATACTGGGGCAGAGAGTTTGTTGCTGGTGGATGTGTGAAAAGACGGGTGGGAAGCAGGGGGGCAGCACAAGGGGGAGTTGGGAAGAGAAAGCAGTTCGCAGTGGTCCTGTGTAGGATAATGGAAACCTTCTGGTCTAGGAGAGCACTTTATTTAGGAGCTTGAGCAGGGGTTTATGGTCAGAGAATCACAGGCAACTGTGATCGATGCGGAGTTTTGTATGCCCCACATTTCCGCATCTGGGGCTGCCTCAAGCCCTTACCCACATTCCAAGTTCAGTGGAGCTTACCGGTAGGGTCTGAACTTCATGTCTGTGTGTGAGCTCTGAGCCTGGCACAGACATGCAACTCGACTCCTTCTTTATGGGTGAGCTCAGCTGAAAGTTGTGATCCGCAAACCTTCCCACTAGGGAACAAAGATGTGCTCAGGTCCTCTTTGCAACATTATAGACAACAGCTCCATGCAGGAACACTTGCCCCTTGGCTCCTTTGAGTGGGAATTGGGACAACATTGAAGTGGCACAAGCTAAGAGCTTGCATGAAGAGAGTGTTGACAGCATAGCTTATAATTATACTTTTAAATTTTTGCTGCTTTCCTACTTTCATATCAGAATTTTCCATGGATATTAGTAAAACTCTCCATAGCTTGCAAGCCTAAAGAGCTTTCTTTTAAGGAAAAGACCTGCTTGCTTGGAGAGATTTCTCCAAGCTAAGCTGCATCAGCTCTACTATTAATCTAAATTCTTGCATTTTTCTTTATATTCTTTGGCGAGGACTCACTCATATTCCTAGATCCTTAAAGCCAGGTTGAGGGAAAGAGCTGAATATGTAAATGGCTCCTTGGCTGAAAATCTAGGCCAGAAATTTCAAAGCATGCACTGTCAAAATCCTTTAAACTACAAAATCATAAGTCAGCCACTTGCCTATAACAAAACTATCTTCTAGTATTTTACTTTATCATTGAGCACTATCGTCTTTTAAGTGACTACTGAGACTGGCCAGCTTTATTAATGACCTCATAGCTGATAAATTTTGCAGCTAAGTGTCTTACTGCCTGTGAGGTAACGCTGGAGAAGCAGATAAGTGTGTCTGTCTGACTGACTGTAAGAATTGCACTTTTGTGAGCTTCCCTCTTAATTCTTTCCTTTAAGGAACACTATAGCCAATTTTTTTTTTTTATCTGCACTGTTAACTACAGTTTTCCAGGGCAGGTTATAAACAGAATGTATAATATATTTAGTGTTCTGGTTGAACTGTAGATGGGCTCCCTCATAAATGTAAGAAGGCACTCAGCAAGTTTTAAACAAGAGGAGGAAATGCTGCTGAAAGGAATGAGCAGACTTGCAAACCATGACATAAAAGTCATCTGACTAAGTAAACACAGTAAAAAAAGTACAAAGAGATGACTAGACCTATGTCAGCAGAGGAAACTGGGGGCCTCTGGAAGTGTTTCAGTGAAACTATCTCCAAAAGAGAGATAGTAAGATTTCCAAGCTGTAAGATTATGGATGATGGAGTTGTTGGATTGGGACCTAAATTTTTAATTATTCTGAAAGAGAAAATGCAAAGGTTTGGGGACAGAGAGCGTGGGGGAAATGGGTCTTCCAGCAATGAAGCCTGCAAAACATATCCACTACTTCATGTAGGATGCACAGTAACAGAGAGAGGATCAAACAGCAGCAGGCCTACTGTCTGTCCATTCATACACTACCTGTTTCTGAGTGGCATCAAAAATTTCACAGGAAAAGTAGATAAAATACCATAGCCAGCAGTCTGGGCTAACCCATTTGGAAAAAAAGTCTCTCCCTAATCAATTATGTTTGACTTATGCGCTATATGGTATCTTTCATTTTGTAAATGTTTTCTATGGAAACTCTTGGCCCATTTTAAATATCTCATCTGGTTTTGATTCCTAGGAAAACTCTGGACTGAGCTGAAACTTATGGCTGTACTTGCCTTTATTGGTGCTAAATATTTTGCCTGATAATTTTGTTGGATATCCTTATTTCTTTTTTTTTTTCAAGTGAATGAGTAGTAGGAATATAGTTGGCCACAGCTCTATTAATAAAACCAAATTCAAGTAGAGAATGTATTTTTGCTGGAATGAAAATTGCTTAATAAAACTGTCAGATTCACTATAATTTTGTTACAAAAGAAAACTGGAAAAAATGTTCCAGAAACACAAAAAGTCCCATCTTGCATTTCATTTTGAAATCTTATTTCATTTCAACATTATTTGATTTTATATTATGTTTTTAGAGTCTCAGATTAAATATTCTGATACTCCTGGATCAAGTTGTATTTTCAGAATGCTCATTTATGAACGACTTGGAAATTTTCAGTTCTTACTTTGATTCAGAACAGCAACTTTGCAATACAAAACAGGGCATCCTGAAATGGAGATCTTATCCTCAGCTACAGCTTTGCTACAAATCATAGAATCACAGAGTGATTTGAGTTAGAGACCACCTCCTTAGAGATCATCTACTTCCAACCCCCCTGCCATGGACAGGGACACCTTCCACTATACCAGGTTGCTCAAAGCCCCATCCAACCTGGCCTTGAAAAATTCCAGGGTCAGGACACCCACAGCTTGTCTGGGCAACACGTTCCAGTGCCTCACCATCCTTAGAAGGGTTTCATCCTAAGAATTTCATCCTAATATCTAATATAATATCTAATCTAAACATACCATGTTCCAGTTTAAAGACATTCCCCCTTGTCCTCTCACTCCACGCCTTTGCAAAATGTCCTTCTCCAGCTCTCTTGTAGGCCCCATTTAGGTATTGGAAGGGCACAAAGAGGTCAATCCGAAGCCTTCTCTTCTCCAGGCTAAACAAGTCCAGGTCTCTCCACCTGTCTTCACAGGAGAAGAGCTCCAGCCCTCTGATCATATTCATGGCTTTCCTCTGGACCCTCTCCAACACATCAGTATCCTTCCTGTGCTGGGATCCCAGAGTTGGATGCAGCTCTCCAGGTGGGGTCTTGCCAGAGTGTGGCTATAGAAGCTTTCCTTGTTGCCCTTGATGTCTCTGGCCAGATGTAACGCTATCAGGGCTTTAGCTTTCCTAAACTGTCTCAGCATCCAGATCCCTAGATGCTCAGACAATTTCTCTGTGTTTTCTTCCCAGGCTACCTGTCCTTGCCTCCACTCTCTGTAACCTGCACCAGTCATTGTTTCCTCTCTGTCCTTGCTTTCAGTCTTAATTTTTTCACTGTGTCATTGAAAGGGAGTTATCCTGTGTGCTTAATAATAATTAACACCCATCTCTGGACTTCTGTTTTCACTCTATTATTCTGGTATAAATTGTCCAGAGCCAAGAAAAGTTATTCCAGATATTAATGACAAAAAAGGTTATTCACATCTTCATAATTTTCTGTCATAATTTTTATATTATCCTTCTTAAATTTGATTTTATAAGATGATTTGATCTTATAGACCTTCATTAAATAAGCTATATTGCATGTACACACACACACACAGAGCTTTACTCTCTGGCTTTACTGTCCCAGAGAGAAGCTGAGATATTTTTCTTGGATGCTTATTCATGGACACCTTACTTTGGATGCTACTTGACATTTATCACCTCTGACTTTATGTACCTTTTGTTGCCAAGGTGGGAAAATTTTATAAGTGTTACTCCTGGCTGTATATTGTCTTTCTGCTCAAGAGAATGGGGTGAACATTTATGCTGGAGTTCCCACTCAACAATCATGCATCCTCACAGTATTATGTGATGGCTTGCATTTAGTATTTCTAACTTCTCTTTTGAGATTTCTGTCAATGCACCTTGTTTTTCATCATCATGGTTTACTGAACAGTGCTTACAGAGAGTGTTATTCCTCCTAGGGTACTGAGGATGATGTCTCCAAACTCCTCCCCACTCTGGAAATAAGATACTCATTGCACTTTATCTAACCTAGATCTAGACAGCAGAAAAATGAATTGCATGGTACAGCTATGTGCACTTAATGAGGAAGCTGACAAAATACAGGCCTTGGTTGTGAAATGCCTCCTTAAAAAGAAGTTATTTATAGTCCAGCTGAGTGCCTATCTCCATGGTCACCTGTCTCATGTTGACACTGCATCCCATCCAGCAGAGAATCTGTCTGTTATTCAGCATTGCTTCCAGCTTGGGTGTATAGGCCTCTTGCTGGCTGCATTTCCCAGATGGACACAGAACCGTCTGCTGAACTTGATGTCTGAGTTCTTGAAAGGGATATGACACCCTCTCCCTCTCCCTCTCCCTCTCCCTCTCTCCTCCTCCTTAAAATGATTAGGTTCTACTTTTTTTTGCTTTGTATTGACATGCCACCAATACAGGTCAGAATTTTGGATGGACAAAGTGACTGAGTTGTCCCAGCATTTCTCTCACAAGAGCCAGATATGCAGAACACTCATATGCTCTGGAAAAATCCATCTGGAGTTAGTTCCTGGCCCAACCAGAGCAGAATTACTGTTAGGTGACTGTCCCAATAACAAGATTTTATTTAGTATGGGATGGTCATGAATGTTTGTTTTGCTCTTCATTCTCATGCACCTGGGAAACTCCACTAAGTGCAGTCTCTAAAGCTAACATAATCCTGCAGGAGATTTCATCCAAGGTGAATCAAGATATAAAAAATCCCTGACAGTGTTTCAGAGGTATTTCAAACTTCCATTAATTACTTACTTGCACATTAGTTACTTACTCACCCTGCTGCTTACACATGCCACATTCCACCCCTCTGCACCAGATTGTGTAGCTTCAGCTTCTTGTCTAACTCCTTTGCTGTGCTCAGCAAAGAAATATAACACATAAAGTGAATCATTCACTTTCGCAGGATGTGGGAGTTAAATATCATGTTATAAACAAGTCTTGAGACTCCGAGCCCTCAAGCATGATCTCATTCTCTCCGTAATATATAGATGTGACAGGGCTACTGATGTGCTCAGGCCGCTCTATACCCTGCCAATGAAAAACGCTTTACGCCTCCCAGCACTCCTCTCTGCTTTAATTAGTTCGTAATCTCACTGGAAGGTTGGAGCAACGCTGGCTGCAATGGGGTTCCTAGTCTGTAGCTAAGGTTCAGTGAAACACTGATGTAACCAGCAGTAATTTTTAGAAAAGAAAGCCAGCAAGCCTCCTGGTCCCTTTTGTTTACAAATCTTCAAAGTCAGTGGTGACACTGTGCAGTGAAGGACCAGAACCCTGCTTTCCTCTAAGGTTTCCTCTATGCAGTGTTTGTACCCCACAGGAGCAGAGCACCCACAGGGAGAAAAAGGTGGGCATTTCTGAGCATATCTGGATAGATACAGAATCTGCCTTCTTCTTCCAGTCTTGCTAGACTCGGCTAGTTTTATTTTGGGAGCTGCAGAGTAGCTTTGCTTAAGAGTTTGAGATTGGTGATGTACTAGTGTGTGAGTGTGTGTCTTTTGCGGGCAGCGTTTGTTGCACATATGTTCTCGAGACTGCAAAACTGCAGCAAGGAACGCGCTGAGCCTCAACTAATAAGTGCTGTCTGGCAGTACAATGCAAATTGTATAGACAAGGAAAGGCCCGAACCCAGACATTTATGAGGAAGGCAGGACAGAGATCTAAAACACTGTTGTGTTTTGTTTTCTATTTCTTTCAGAAATGACTCTGTGCCACAGTAAACATGGCTAACAACTCTGCCTGCTAGTTCAGAGTGCTGGCTAAGGGAGCTCACATCTGCCTGCAATCGACTGTGTAGACATATCCTACGTGGCTTCTGTACTGGAGCTGGCTCCTCTCCTCCTAGCTCCAAATACAGGCAGAGTTCACGTGTGTCCCTTTACCCCCGCACCTATAAGCATACCCAAACAGAGGGGATGTAGGCTTTGTGGGAATTAGCCTTTTCCTGAGGTGTGAAAAATCTTTTTAGGTCCGGCAGCCATATGAATTCAGTGTAATAGGTTGTAATGGGGCATGTCCTGGCTTGTTTGCACTCTTAATACAACACAGCCTTCATAATTTGACACAGATATAACCCATTCTGTCACAAAGGTAGTTTGCCAAGATTTATTCTTTTAACAAGGAACACAGATTCTTCTAATGTCTGAAAGCTAATGAGGAAGGCTTTTCCAAGTGCAATGTGATTACACAGAAATGCATTTTCTTTTCTTTTTTCTTTTCTTTTCTTTTCTTTTCTTTTCNCCCCACCCTTGATGTAAGCAATAAAGTAGCTCACTTCCTCTACTTTCTGTGAAGTTTCTGACAAATAAATGAAGCCATATTTGATAGGAACTCATAAACGCTTCTTATATTGCTCTTTGGAAAAGCTGGTAAATCAGTGTACAAAGGAGACCTCAATGATTTCCCAGTTTATGCTTCCAAAAATAATCTTTCATCCAATATTTCAGAAATTGGACTTTACAGTGTGGAATGGTGCCCTTTATTGGAAATAGTGAGTCTGCGACCTTTGTTACTGTGCATCAGGTAATGAAAGAGAGACATCTTTATTATGGACCTGTTTTCATCTTTTAAACTCTTTAGTATCTTTAAAATGTTGTAACGTGCTTCCGCACTATTTTGAAAGTCCTCCCAAAATTTCTGCCATTTTTCTCAGAAGTTCATTCCTATCTTTATCTGCCTGCCATTGCTCTTGCTCTTTTAGGCTTGCTATGTCTTGATTCTTGTTTCTTTCCAAACACCACTGGTTTGACAATCACCTTCTCTTAAGCTCCTGCCATTCAAAACAGCCTTCTTGTATCTCTGCTTCACTGCTTCACCACTTATTCCAAACCTCAACTGAAAGCATAGTTTGTTTTTTTGGCTGTATTAATATCAACTCAGACATTGACCTATAATTCAGTGCTTTAATATCTTCACCATACAGCCCTACTCATAAACCACCATCTTGTAACCTGCGTGGAGAAGATTCTTTTGTATAACTGGAATGCCATTTGGACACGTTGCATTTAGTTTGATTTTTTTCCAGATGAATTTTTAAAAAATATGCAATTTATACATTTGTTAGATATTGTTCTAAGACGGGATAAAAATTGGCAAGCTCTGGACTGTTAGGTATGCTCAATAGCCTTTTTTGGGAGGAGCGAAGGAGGTTATCTGTCTCCTTGCTTTTTGCTCTGTCAGCAAGTCTGAAGATTTCAGAAAGAGCTGTACCATATCCTGTGCAGGACAAAAGGCAACAGTATTTCTGGAGGTGACAGAGGAATTTGTTTTGGTCAATGAAAAGCACGGCCTTCTGGTGCCACAATGAAATTATCCAGCTATAGTATATGGATGTGGTGGGATGAGGAATGATATGATACTCAGCATGTGTCTAGACTTGTTCCCTGAATATCTTAACACTAAACGCTATTGTACAAAACCTCCTTGTTCAGGAATCGTGCATGTATTTTATGTAAATACGGGTGGCAGATTTATAGAAAAACTTAAGTCAAGAAACAGACAATATTGCGCAAAACAATGGAAACTCATTCTGAGTATGAATTTCTGAAGGTTGTGTACAATGATAATGATAACCTCCTGCAGTGGGTTGAACTGTCAAACCACAACCTCTCCTTAGACAAAGAGCAACCCATCAACATCATATGATATTGCTTCATATGCTGGCATCAGGAAAGAGAGCTTTTGTAATTAGAAATAGTTTTGATTGTGAAGTCCAGTTTCAAAAAATAATTTGGGCACCTGGGAACCTAAATTAGACTGGGAATTGAGAGTGTTTCTTGGAAATGTATGTACCTTCCAAATTTCTGTACCATTGTTATTAGAATGAAGCTGGATTTCAACAGAAATAGTTGGGACAACAACTTAACTGATGCATCTAAGGATAAATCAGGGTTGTCTAACTAAAAAATTCCACAAAAACACTTGAAGTCTTAATGAACTTGCTGTGAATGCTGGAAATTTCACATCCCTGCACTCATTGCTTTGAAACAACAACAAAACTGCAGCATTTTTACAGCAGACTCTGAGGACTAAAAAGTCATCTTTGAAAGAGAGGAACACGTGTGATGGAATGACAGACAAAACCTTCTATGCAAGGAATATCACTCCTCATAAACCCGAAGTGGTGAACAAATTTTAGAGGTGAGCTTGGAGGAAAATAAGACATCTGATCTGTATCTGTATCTTTTGAAAGAACTTTCCTAGTGACTTTATTGATAGGGTCCTTTGCAAAGCTGATATTTAATCTCATCACACTGTCATTTTCTCCTGTGGTTTAGAGCAGGTCCAGATGACACTCTGGTGTAACCACCTCAGAGTGAGTCTATACCTGGTGTCTCAGCATGTGAACAGGAACATGTCCATAGTCAGTCATTTGTGCTGAGACAGCATGGATTGTTAATAGCATGAACCAGAAAAGAAGAGAATACTTTTGTAAAAAATAAAGATATCGCTATTTTTCTCAAGAATTATTCAGATATTGGCATCTTTGATCAGTGAGTGTACTTTCATGGTCATTTTCACACACTGTTGGTATGGTTATTTAAAGATTTCTCTGGAGAGTGGTTCAAACACAAATTGGCAGCTCATGTCAAACACCTTTGGAGCTGCTGAAGCCCATCAACGGAGCAGGTCTGGCTTTGGGCATTATCCTGGTTTGAGGAGTCATGCCCTGATGCCAAGGGTGTCACATGTGACGTGGTCCTGGGCTGGGGGAGGTCCCAAAGCCCTTCAGTGAGGTGGACTCCTAGGAGGGGTCTCCCAGCTCAGTCCCCCCCTCCCACTGTGCTCATAAGCCTGACAACTGGCCCCACCCCACTCATGCCATCTCTGTATCCACAGACTAAATGTCCACTTGTGCTGAGGACAGGTCCCCAAAGCTCCATTCGTTTAGCCTTACAAGTTTTGCAGGCTGTCAGTGCAGACATCTGTGTTAGGTGTCAGAGGTGATACCCCGGGGCGTCGCATCCGTCAGACCAACACTGGGTGCCTGTTCTGTGCCACTTGGCTGGTCACATCCCAGTGTGCAGAGGATACACACTGCACCAAGGACAAGGGTTTTGATCTCTTGAAGAAAGAAAAAATCTCCCACCAACCCCTTCCTGCCTGAGTTATCTGGGAGATAAAAATACTGCTATTACATGGTGAGGTGGGACCCCTTTTCTTTTCTCTGCAGTGCAGAGGATAACTCTGCACAGGTATGAGTCAGGTTTCAAGGCTTTGTGACCACAGTCTGGAGGCAGGTTCAGATGGAGGTTTTCTTCAGGTTCAGTGTCATGTGGTGGGTGCCTGTGTGTGGTGGGGGTCTGTTCCAGAGCTAATGAGCCCACTGTCTATCCTGACAGAACCCGAACAAAACCTCATATTTTTTCATCAAATGTTTTCCAAAGTAAATGATCTGCAGGCATTTACCCAGAATATCATTAACATAGAAAGAGAAGCTGAATTTATTGTGTCCAAATGTTACACTAGTGTTTACAGGAATTCTGATCTTTAGATTTCTTGCTAAACAAAATCTATTTTGTGTATGTTATAGTAACCCTGTCTGGGATTTTAAATAATAACAGAAGAGTATAAAATCCAAAATTTCTTTTTTCAAGTCATTAGATGCATTTGTAGATTTAGAATATTCTGAATAATCTGTTTTCTACTACAATATACAAAAATTCAAAGCCTTAGAATTTAACTAGAAACACAGAGCTAAACAGTGTTTTGTTTATGGCCTTCTTTTTATTAACATTGTTGCTTTTCATTATAGGGTAATGCTGGGGAAATGATGAATTTTGTTGACATTGTTATTTAGTATGTACTTTCCAAATAAAGCTTTACATTTTATTACTAATGGGAAAAAAAAAATGAGCCAGATTTGACTCATGTAGCTTGAATAGTGTCATTAGATTTACGTCAAGGTTGGGCTGGGTTGAGTCTCTCCTTGCTGGAGAAAGCTCGAAACTTTTGGCACTTAATTAGGAGAAACACACAAACATTTAAATGCCGCTCTTAAGTACGATTAGGCAACGAGTACAGAGCTCAGTCTGTGTGCTGGACAGAAATGGACTCCAGGAGGCTTCTGACTGAGAGAGTTTTGCAAGGTCCCTCAGTCACATAACTAGACAGCTGAGAGTGCTTTCTGACAGCCACCTGGGGACACTACTGAAATACGGGCACGGTAGGAGTAATTTTCACCCTGGTGCCTTTCATGCCCTGGTTTCTAAAGGAAGAGAAGGCAGAAACATGAGCCAGAAACAGGGTCCTGACTGGTTCACAATCATGGCGGTCTGGGAAAGGGTGGGAATTGCTGAGAAGGGCACTGACGCACAATGCGTGCTTGGCCTGTTGCACTCTGTCATGTAAAATCTTACATAATCCACTGCAAATTAGTGGTGAATTCTGACCAGAAAGCTACAAAAAGGTGATAGGTCCAGAAATTCACCTTCATGAGAGCTGGAAATCTATACCTAGTTTCCAGCCTGAATTTCTTAATGGCTTTCTAATACCTCTTTGTTCTTATGCCAAATCATTGTCTTTAAGCTTAAAAAGCTCTTTCCCTTTTCTGGTGTTTATCCTCCAGCTGTATTTACAAAGAGTGACTGTATCCCCTCTCAGACTTGGATCTACTTGGCTAAATAAGCCACTGTCTTTTAATTTCCTCTTGTAAAATAAACACTCTGTTACTTGGATCATCCCAGCAGCCATTTCTGCACCTGTTCTGGTACGAGTTCCCTTTCTATCAACGTGGGTGACCCAAACAGCTAACAATACTTGAGATTTCTCAAGGGCCTTGTATTGGTGGCTTTCATACTCCTAGGAACACCTCACTGGATTTGTTCTGATCACTCTACCTTTTCAGAAGTGCATCCTGTAGTGCACAGGCATGTCTGTGGCTCACTGGTACGTGCAGTTTTCTCACTGCTGGTGAAATAGCTGAAGAGTTTGTGTCAAGGTGACAGCAGCCCTCAAGTTCTAAACTCCAGTCACATGATTCCAACTTTCAAAAAAGTACAGATAAATGCCCAGTTGCATAGCATGAAACAAAGCAGTGAAAGAGCAGAGGTCTTGCTTACGGTAGCAAAATCTCTTCCACTGTGTTCTCTTAGATCTGGCAGCATTTGCATGTAGCTTTTTTCTCTAATCATGGTGTTAGACAAAACCTGAGATGATGATATTAATTAAGCAATAAAGCAATGGCAAATCTGTGTGGGATGTAGGTAGTTTTAAAAGGATTAAGAGCTTTATAAATAAAGTACATCTGGAAAGCAAAGCTTCTGGTACCCCAGTGAACTCCCTCCCACCAAGTGAATTCCTTCTTGGCTGCGCTTGCCTGCCTCAACCAGGCTTGCCTCCCATCACTTTGGGATTTTTCATCATTATAATCCAAATTTCAAGGATACCTGTCTCATGCAGTTTCTCTGGACATTTCATATTTTTTAGGATTTTTTTTTTCTGAAAGTTTCTATGTGTGTGTGTGGGTGTGTTTAAATAGAGGATGTTTCAGGTCAGCCAGTGGGTTCCTTAACTATTTCAATCTGTGTCTCAGTGGTAATATTGTTCATATAAAATTGTTTGTTATTGCTGAAAATTTCAATATATTTCATGTGATGATGGATTTAAAAGCAAAATATTGATATTCAGCTAAACAAAACATGATTAATATTTTCTCAAGGTGTTACAGCTGTTGTAGAGCTGCCTCACAAATATCCACAGTATAAACAAATCTGGAATGCCTTTTTTTTTTTAATTTAGAGGTCCTTTTGGACTTGTACCTTCTTTATAATCTGCCTGAAATCCAAATTCATGCTTAGCACCATGTGTACCATAGAAGAATCCTTGTTGGAATTTACTTTCTATCCAGTATCACAACACATTTGTGACACAACACAGAAAAAATGTTTAATACTTCATTTTCCCTTCACTGTGGCCTCATGCTTTCTTTGCTTTTTATTCCCCTCCCAGAATGTAACTCAATATACCAAATGTTGGAAAAATAGTTGCTGCTTGATAAAGAAAGGCAGCATAAATGAAATCTCTAATATTCAGTCAATTATAAATGCGCTAAACTATTTGTATTTAGAAGGGAGTCTTAATATCTGCCTTTTTGGCAATGACCTAGGAAGGAGGGAAGAGTTTGAGCATGTGTATTTGTGTGTGTATATGTATTTGTCTCCATATAAAATATGTATATCTATGTGGTTGGAATGGAAGATCCTGCCATTTCCCTGCTGGCTTCTTATTTAGACATGGTTGTCACAGACAGGATGAAGTTTCTGCTGAAAAAAAATTCAGATCTTATTACCAACAGTAAGAATACTTGCTGGTTTTAAAAACTCCTAAAATCTGGTCTGGAAAGAGCAAAAACAAATAAAAGGTCATATAATAGGGGTGCTAGCTGCCCATGCCAGGAGGAAATTGCTTGGCAAAGAATATCTAAAGTCCTTTAAAAGTTATTCTGTGTACCAGTTTCAGAGAGATGCTGGCCTGACTTCCAGCTGTCTAATGGCAGCTCCATGGAGAGTAACATCAGTGCCCATTCCTTAGTTATTACCAATAATATATCACTTGAAAAATAAACAGAAAGATAAATGACAGGACAGATGTGTAATGAGGCAGAGGTTAAGGAGTGTTAAACTGTGCTGGACGCCATCCGACATGCCGGTGTTAAATCATGCTGGATGCCCTCAGCTCCCTCCCCATAAAAGGTCAGTGCTCTGGGTATGTTCCTGGATGATTTATGAAATCAAAGAATGGCCCACATGCCTATCTCTCTGGGAGGTGAGCAGCTTGCAACATTGTCAATCGCAGCCCCATAATAAACCAAATTTAAACATCACTCAAATCAATCCATCTTCGTCACTCGCTCCATTGCAAGCCCTCCTCTGCCTTGTTCTCACCAGCCAGCCATGACACGGCATATTGTTCTTCATATACATCCCTGTAGCTATTTCAGAAGCCTGCAGTGTTCTCTGCTGAGGTTAGAAACCCCCTGAAAATGGCTGTTTCTTTCAGACCGGGTCAGATTTGCTCAGTCTCTCTGCTGTTTCCATGTTAGGTGTATCAGTAGATGGCATTTTCCTGTCCTCAGAATCATTTGTCCTGTATTTATAGATTAGGTACAGATACAGTATTTCTAAAGAAAATATTTTATTTTCAGATTCAGTATTTAACATCAGCATAAGTTAGCTTTATCCTTCATGCCTGAAGAGTTAGATTCACTATATCTAAAATCTTTCTGAAGGATGTCATACACTGTGCCCCCAAAGAAATCCATGGCCCACAGTGCCATGAGGTATTTGCTGGTTGAAGCTGATGTGAGTAGAAGTGGTTTCTGTAGTTCTTCCATCTGATGCACACTCTTTCAGCTTTTTTTTTTTTTTTAAACTTGATATCTACTTTGTGCTCAATAAAAAAAGTGATTGATAGGTAGTGACTGTGTATCTTTAGTACTTTCAAGGTTGCATAGCTTCATGATTTTTCTTCCCATTCCTGTTTCTGAAAATAAACACAAGACTTACCAACATGTCCCAGTTACTAGAGGAAGCATGTGGAGGAAGAGAAGCAGATCTTTGTAGGACCACTGTGGCTTTAGTTCTCCACCTGCAGATCAAGCATGCAGAGGCTCAGCAGAGTACCTTCTCTCTGACACAGCCAAGGTGAAAGGAAAGATCCTGGTGAAGGACCAGGGTACCAGGAGCCAGTTTTCACTACTTTTTCAAACAATTCATTCAAGAAGCTGGAGGTCTCATGTGGTGCAGTCGTTTGAAAGCCTTGTTAACTCGAACTGTTTCACATATACTGAACATAAATATGGTGGCTGAGAGTGAGGGACTTTCCTCCCTAAAGAAATGCCAGATGCTGGCTGTAAGCAGATGCTGCAGGTACCCCAGCGTTTGTTCAGCAGAAAGGCTGCAAAAAGGTACATGTTCTGCCTCTTGCCTGGCTTTTCCTCTGGGCTTCTATATGATTTGCCACTGAAACCAGAGTGAATTTTATACAGAAAGAGTCACAGTGGTGGCTCCGTGGTCTGTGTGTTTTCTGCTGTCCAGCGGGACTATCTCATAAACAGGGTGCGGGCTCCTGACAGCCGCTGGAAGTGCTTCCCAGAATGGAATGGGAACTTTCCAAATGGACAAAGTGATTTATCACTGAAATAACTCAGAGGGGTGTGACTTAACAACTGTTATAATTGAAAAATGGAACCAAAGGCACAGAACTTGTTAGAACTCATTGGACTGAAGTTCGGATAGCACTTTTGTTGCCAATAATGTTGTATTTTTCCTGGCTTTCTGTCTTATTGGCCACAGGATCGCAGAATGTCCCTGGGAAGGTAGAGGAGGAGAAGGGATGTCTTAGATGTGATCCAATCTAAGAAATGGAAAGTGTCAGAGAACCAGAGGTGTGCAGAAAACATGAGAAAGACTCAGGAAGATATCAGGAGACAATTTTCTGCTAAGCCAGAACCTATAGGTAACTCTTCTGAAAAATGTGCAGCAAAACTGGAGCAAATGCTTTTTAATCCAACCAGTTATATGATTTAATTAAAAGTCCTCAGAAGCTATGGTGAGCTGAACAGAGATACCAAGTTTACAAAAAAAAAAAAGATAAAATGAAGAATGACATCAATAAAGGCTTCCTCTAGGATAAGAAAGAGGTTAACTTTCACTTTTAACTCTCAACTGAAGCTTAATGCGACTACTGAAATCCTCAGGGGACATTTACACTAAAAACAAAAGCTATTTAATCCTTTCTTCAAAGCACTACTTGTGCTTAGTTCCATGCAAGTAGGTAGACTTGGGCTGATGAGGGAGAGGTGATCCCAGGGCTAAGCACATTATTCTCCTGGTTGCCTGACTACAAGAAGAGGCATTACTCAGCCAGGTTAAGTGAAGACCTAGAAGCCATAAGAATCAGCAACCCCTCTGCTTTTCCTGCTGTCCCCCTTTTGGTCATTTTTATCACTGATTGTGAAGAAAGTTGCTCTGCTCAGGATGCCTTCAAGTTTTTCAAGGCTAAGGTAAGTGAAATCACCTCAACTCACTGAGTTCAAGAGGCATTTGGATAAAGATCTCAGGCACATGCTGTGATTCTTGGAGTGTCCTGTGCAGGGCCAGGGGTTGGACTCGATGACGCTTATGGGTCCCTTCTAACTCAGCATATTCTGTGATTCTATGATTCTGTGATCTAATGAAGTAGGATTTATATTCTAATGGCCACCAAGAGGAAATCTTGTTAGTGTTAGAGGTCAAATACTTATGTCAAGAACACTTTATTCAGTAGCAATAAAAAATTCATCCATGAACCAATAAAAAAAGCCCTCTGGGCCTTCATACAACTGCGGGTATTATGTGTGTTCCTCTATATGAGAACAATAAGTATTTTCCTGTGTTTTGTTCCACATGGGCTTTATGATTCCATAACCTTTCTGTGTTTTCAATGAAAAAAAGATTAGATGGGGCCACTTGAGCAGTAGCAATTCTACTTGCAATCTCAGAACTTTAAATCTTTTCCAAAAAAGTGATTTATAGGCAGTCAATAGATTTGAGTGTCATCCAGTTTTGGGATACAGGTCATAAACACTGACACATCATAATGGTATGGCAAACTATTACAATGGCGCCCGGTAGCATGGCTGTAGCTAAAGAGCTGTCAGCAATTTAGAGCTGTATGAAGAAATTTTGAACATGAAGTACAATGGGTGAATTTTGGCTTCATGCCTGTATCATCAAACAGCAAAAAAGCACTTTTAAAGAATTCAGTTTCTCTGGATGTACTTTTTCTCTCCTTTGTTTGTTGCCAAAAGGGGAGCTATTATTTTAGGGAAAAATACTTTCCTCTCTCTCTCTTCCTTTTGAGAAGCGAAGCCAGTGTCATACTATAGCGCTAGAGCTGAGGACAGGAGGGTGGAAAAGGGTCAAAAAGTAAAGTGTGCTGTCTGCTTGGACAGGAAAAATGTGAGCAATGTAACCAACAACACTCTTAGCACTTGTAAATAAGAAAAAAGGATGGCTTTTGTCAAGAAGTTGAGAAAGAAAACCTGCTAATATAACTTGCCTCAAATCCCCAATTGTTCATTGTCTCATGTGAAATACATTACTCAGAGAGAACATAGGAGAGTGCAAGATTTTATTTTTGCTTGGAAAATCCTAATTTAGGACTAATTTCTTGGATGTATTCACTGCAGTGACTGTCCTGGGTTGAGCTACTCTAAATTTAACTCAAAAGTATTTCAATGTTTCTGTAGATCAGTTAAGGCCAAGTCTAGAGATAACTTTTTTGTTTTATAGTTCAAATTAGCTAGAGGAAGAGAGGGTGTTTACCTCTGGTGGTCTTTCTGCTCAAGGACAAAGAATATTCCGGGGTTACCACTCTCAACAGCCTTTTCATTTCTATGCATGCAGAGGTTATTTGGAGAAGGATTGCAAATCATGTAGTTGTGTTGATGCCTGACAGGGGGTACTGCACCTTTCCTAATCAAGGCAAATAAATTGCTATGACTTTGGGAGGTGCCTCACTTCTCATTAAAAGCAGTAAGTTAGTTGGATCACTGAGTTTTTCCCCTTTCCGTTTACATCTTGAAATCTGATCATCCTCTTCTCATAGAAGTAGATGGAAAAAAATCCTATTGACTGTAACACTAGGGTTTTTTTCTTCTGGGGAGAAAGAGTGCTGCCTTGCTTAATTCTTAACTAGGTTTTGTACCCAAAACTATAAATCTTTCAGTCCCAGTTTCCTGACACACTCAAGCAGAAACTAGAAAATATCCTTATTTTAACTTTTATTACATATTAAATTTTTCAAAGGTATCTCTGCCAACAAAAATGACTACAGTTTGGGAAGAAGGACTGTGAAATGGCTGAAGGCTGATAATATTCACTTAATCAAAAGTACAGTAGTGGTCTGAAATGCATTTCTAATGTCAGAATTCAGATCCCATACTTGTAAGGATGTTGGAAAAGGGATGGAGGGAAGGAAGGAAGGAAGGAAGGCAGGAAGGCAGGAAGGCAGGAAGGCAGGAAGGAAGGAAGGAAGGAAGGAAGGAAGGCCCAGTCAACATTTTTGTAATCATTTCAGATTATTTAGGTTAAAAGCTGAATTGTGGGCTGTTTATTCAGACATAGGGAGGAGTTTGTCAAACTTGTTTATTTCTAGATTCTTAAAATATTCTGCTTGATTTTCTGTGGCCCACAGCAATCACTTGTAGTATCACAAAGTATGAGTTAGGAGGAAGGACATGATAACAGTCTTTTGGGAATCTTCTGTAATCAGCTACAGTTCATATCTCACTCTGGTCTGAAAGAAATCAGTTTCAAGATGATCCAGCTGTAAATGATTACCTGGTCATGCAGGCAGGACAGTCAAAGACGCTTTGTCCATGGTGTTGAAACAAAATGTCCAGCATTCAGCTGGATAAGCACATCGTGCACAGAGTGGGCAACTGGCTCATGGGTTATAGTGAGTGGGGTGACATCAGACTGGGGACCTGTCACTGGTGGGGTTCCCCAGGGCTCCATCTTAGGCCCTGTGCTCTTCAACATCTTCATAAATGACTTGGATGCAGGACTGGAAGGGGTACTAAGCAGAAAATAACCCAGCAAAATGAAATTGAGGAACAATTGGGTTTTTGTTGTTGGAGGTGGTGGGTTGTTTGTTCTGTTTTGTTTTTCTATTTCTCTGTGAACCAAAGATTAAGTTATCTCCAGGGTTCTACACATAACCAGGCAAGTGGATGTATACTTCATTTCTGGCATGGCATGGCACACATTTTTCAGTATGGGCAAAGGAATAGTGCTGAGACTTCAGTTCAGTAGGACCCTAAACCACAAATTTTTGTGACTATTCTGTACTTAAGTTCAAGTAACTGGCTTAGTGAGTTATTGCTGAGGTTGTCCTGTGCAGGGCCAGACATTGGACTTGATCGTCCTTCCAGCTCAGGATATTCTATGAGTACGTTACTGAACTGAGGCTGTAACCTTTGCGAGAGGAGTGTTTTTATTTGTATAAAATGAAAGTAGTGGTTATTGGTTGTATTTTACAGGTGCACTGCAGAATAAATTCAGACCCTAAGGAGTCTTGAGATCTGGGAGAGGCAATGGAGACAGGACAGAACATTACAAAAATATCTTTTTGTGATGACATTTGGCAGTAGCTTCACTACCTATTTTTACAATGTATTGCTTTTATTTGTCCAAGTCCCATAATAAGAAATAAGACGCTTGCACCATTAAATCTGACCGCTCTTTGCATAATTTGGCAAGGATTTGGAATGACTGTGTGAATCAAGAACAAATGTTTTTACACCCTGGAGTGAGAAAATACCCAGGGTATTGAACGGAAAGATATTGAATATTTTCCTTTGGCATCACACATTTTCAAATGAGTTGTTCTGCCAATTATTGCATATTACACCTATAAAAAAGAAATGAAATATTTAAAAGGTGCTAACTTTAATTGCAGTATGCTCCTCTTGCAGTTGCATTCTGAATAGAAGGAGCTGGAAACGGCAAATGCAAGGGCCTGGTTTAGCTTGATGTTATTTCTGCAAAACTGATGAGCTAAATGGAAAGTAGGAGAATATATCTTCAGACAGCAGGAGCCAAAGAGACAGTTTTCTCCACTCTTCTCTTTGAAAGATGTCTGTAATAAAATTTCAGGGGATGCTCTGAGGATATTCCCTCTCTGGCCTGTAAACTCCATTTGTTCCTCATTCACACATCCATTCCAAACTTGGACCAAATGCTTCATCTCCTCTCCAAACCACCATAAATGTGACGTGTTATTCCACAAATAGCTGAACAAGTGAAGACTATTCTGCCGTGGAAGTGTATCTCCTTCCCTTTGCACCACAGTAATCTCTCTCTAAATCTGTCTTTTCCACTTTGATGGCTCAGTGTCCTTCTCACCTATACTCCATGAATTATTACTCTGAGGTCTTTTCTATGCTCCCCCTTGCCTCCAGCTTTACCCTAATTCCTGTCTCTCTTTTCCATGCTCTTTAATCTGGCTTCCCTCTCACCTTCCAAACTGTCTGCCTGAACAGAATTATACAGAAACTGCTCCGAGTTGAACTCAAATGTGCATATGCTTTATAAATCAGTAGCTGGCTTACATGAAACCAAGGAACTTTATTAGTTAAAATTTCTGTCCCCTCACCATGTTTGTTTGAAATGAGTGATTGTGTTCCAGTGTTATTTGGGTGGTATGTAGCTGAATGGACAGCCTGACTGCAGAAGTCCCTTTCTTGATGTTGCTAGAATAATAGGAAATTCAAGTGCCTCAGTGTCCTTTCTGCTGCATGGTGACCTTTGACTCTGAAGTGTACTTGCTTTGCACTAATTTTTCCAAGCATGCATTTTTACATTCAGTTTTATACCTTGGCCACAGAGAGGCAGGGAGAACAGATGCAGACCAAATGCTGCACCAGACTCTTTCAAAGGAGTTGGACATTAGGTCCTTGGGTAATTGCACTGCTGGAGCCCATCTCATGCACTGGCTTGCTCACCAGTCCTCTAAAGACCAGTGGCCAGAGCAAATCTCTGTGTATCACATTTGCTAAGATAGACACTGCTTCATAATTGCAGGTCTGCTGTTGGAAGTAAATGATGTGGGCAATAGCACTTTATTAAGGACCTGTATGAAAGCATCTAAAATTCTTACCATCGTGGAAGATGAAGACTGGTATCCTTGCTAGTACTCCCATGTAACAGAGAGGGCTTAGATGATGGAGTCATGGCCTAGTCTCCCAAAAAGTTGTCCCTACAGCTACAGAAAGCCTGCTTGCTAACTGCAAAGGCTCAGCAGTGGTTTTGCCTGCTGACACCACAGAAGCATGTTTTATGTCTGTCAGATACAGCCAGTGCAATGTCCTCTGGCATATCATGTCCCTTCTCAGAGTTGTCTTGGGATTGCTCCTGTTCTGACACTAAGAGGGAATTGACATCATCCTCAGTTTAATTTTTGTATTTGGTGGTACTAAAGAAAAGTTTGACCTGTTATAGTTGGATATTGTTTGGCAGCCACTATAGAGAAAAAACTCAAACAAACCAAAACCAAAACCAAAATAGAAGAGGACAAATTCTAGTTGCAACCAGCACTGGCTAGTGCTGCACTGGAAATTGCTCTCTTATGTAACAAGCTTGCTTTCTGCAAAACTTTATTAAAAAAAAAATAATAATCTTTGCGAGCATATCTACCTTCTCCCTAGTTCTTCTCTCTGGAATAATAAAAATTGTTTGAGTGAACCTTCCCCACCATTTCTGAAGTCCTACAAGAGGCCACGGAATCAGCTGAGTTTTCCTCCTTCTCTATCTGAACAGTTTGAGACAATTCTCTTTTTTTGGTCCTTTCTCTATCTCTCATATAGGTATGTGTAACCCCTACACAGGGAGATTGCACACGGCTGTGCTAGAATAACTATACTAAAGTCTGGTGCCTATCAATACTTTAGGCTAAGCTGAAGTGGATATATTTGAGGTCCACTACCCATAAAAATTTTAAAGATCCAGCGATCTAGTGAGTGCTTACACATGGTGGGATGTGAACTACAACTCAAATCAAGACTTCATTTTCCTGTTCTTCTAGTTTTCATTAAAAGTAATGTTACATTAGATGTTTTCAAAAGTCTTTTGCTCTACAATAAGAACGTCCACAAATAAAATCCTAGTTTGCTATCCTTATTTGTTCTAGAAAGACCTTAACAAAAAAAAAAAAAAAAAAAAAAAAAAAAAAAAAAAAAAAAAAAAAAAAAAATCTAACACTCCCTCCTCCACAGTTGAAATATTTTGGATTGAGATGAAATGGACTCAAACTTGGGTTAGAAAAATTAGTCTAGTTAATTAAAATACATTATCAAATGTTTATTTCATGGCCACAGGATGCTGTGGAGGCCCACAGCATAAACGAGTCCAAAACCAATTATGTGTCTTTAGGGAAAATAGATCTATCCACGGTTTTTACAGTTGATGGTCAGGCTTCAGCCTCTGCCTCAGCAAGTCCCTAAGTGATGGTGCATTGGAAGGAAAGCCAGAGAAAGGACTATTTTAGAAAAGTTCTCTTCTTATAATGACTCACTACATCCATTACTGGCTAATATTGTACACATGATGCCGGACTAAAGAAACTCTTTTCTTGGTATTAAAATTATTTTTATTCTTAAGATCTGTCTTATTAACATAACCGGTAAAAAGATTGGCATTTAAGCAGCTTTCAGATATTTTTTTTTTGCAATCAGATGTGGTGCTAAATAATGAAATGTCTGTCATGTCTTTGGATATTAAAATGAATTTATCTTCTAGTTAGATTCAACTGATATTGTTGTGGAGAGTTTCTTGAGTTTTCTAAATGGGTTAAATTATTTCTAAGATTCTTATGAGTTTGGCTGTTATTCTCTATGAATTTTACAAAAGCTAAAATCGCTTCATATACTATAACCATTATATCTCAGTGTGGGCCAGGAAAAGAACTGAATGGACACCAAAAATTGTCTTAGGGAGAGCTTCAGAAATTTGTTCTAAATTCTAGTGCCAAAATGTCAATTTAAAAAGCTGAAAACTACTTTTAATGGCTTGTTTTAATCTTGACTTTTTAAAGCATGCAATGCTCACATAGTCATTTACGCAAGAAATAGCAATATATTGTTCCCCAAAAGACCAAAGCAAGATTGCTTTTTTTTGGTACCTTTTTATTGCATTTTTAGACATCCTTTCTCCTTTGACAAAATTTAGCTGTATTTTCTTATTTGGATAGAACTCTATTTTCTGACTTCAAATGTGTTCTCTCAAAGTTGATCTGAACAGTTGTAAGCCAAAACCTAGAGCCCCATTCAGTGTCAGTTTTAAAAAATTTCCATTAGCTCAGATTTTCAGATTCTTGTTTGTGCAAATACAGGTAAGGTCCTCAAAGAAAATGTCCCTTCCATTTTAGGCTCTGAATTTGTCCCAGATGGCTTCTCATTCCTTGATCAGTTTAGAGTAGTCCTTCATGTTGTATTTTTCCAGACAACGTCAATCGCTTTTACCATACCATCATGAAGTTCTGTTGCTGTGTTTTCAGTAGCCACTCAAAACAGAAGTAGACTAATGGTGAATATCAAAGACCATGATCATCCATGCTTTCCTACAAAATCATATTGTAAGTATTTCCTCTGGGATTGTTTGCTGTGTGACCTGGTTTCTGAAGTTACCAGGCAAAAATCTCTCTCCTTGTTGCTAAGGAAGCAGACTAGAATGCTGATTGAAAATTTTGCTCTAAATGAAGTTGTGCTTGTAGAGAAATGGTTTGTTTGTTTTTTTCCCTTTCCTTTCCTTCCTTTGCAGTGTAATGTAACTGACATCAATGGATTAGGGAACTGCTTTTCATGTTTCAGTGCTTCTTAGTCCTGCTTAAAAAAATTATTTACACAAAGTTTAAAAAGTAGACAAGACATCTTTTTTTCCCAAACAATGTTTAAGATGAATGGCAGCTGCTACGTGATTGACAGCCTGAGGGAAGTAGACCCCATACCTTGAGCTGCATCTGGCTGCCATTTGATAATGTTTTGGGAAAGAAAACACCCAAACACATACAAGCACAGTCCTATAGCTTAAGCCTTTAAAGGCCAACTGGATAGCTGATGACATTTCCATTTCATTTGGGAAAGTTTCTATTTTAGTACTTACATCATGTAAGAAACTAAGAATTTATAAACTACCCTTAAAATATCTCTTTGCAAGTGGTTTACTCAGAAGTGAATGTTTAATGTTATTTTTCTGTCATCTAGTTACATTTACAACCTGTAAGCTCTTGAACTGACTTGTCATTTCTGCTAGTTGGAATTACATAGGGGAAATTGCTCCAAAGTTTCTGAACCTAGGAGAAAATGTTTAATTTAGTTTTGTTAGGCTTTTTTTTTGTTTGTTTGGTTGGTTGTTTTGGTTTTTTGGTGGTTTTATTTGTTTGTTTGTTTGAGTCATATTTCTTCTAATTAATTCCTCTCAACTTCTTTTCTTTTAGGTTTCAATTTGTAAAGTAGGCAACTGTTTAGTGGCTAAAGTGTTCAGTAGCAACATTATATAACACATTTTATATCCCTATAATGAAGGATACACCTGTTTAAATCCCCACAGCTTTATGTATATGTATTACATAAAAGAATATTGATAAGTGATGCAATTTATCTTTCATGATACTGACACTGAGAAACCCTCATCCTGTCATCAAATGCCAAAATACAACTAAATACAACTAAAATACAACTAAAAGTATTAGAGGAGCTCAGGCAGTGATAAAAGTGATAGTTATTTTTCTATTGGCTCCTTGCCTGCTGGTCTGATCTCATGAAAAATTAAGGACCAGCCCACCATGTTAATAGTTCATAAGTTAAAATGTCAGTTGTAATGAGAGCTCAGCGCTGTGTTCAAGTATTTACAGCAGTATAAATTCGTAGCAATTCCACTGATATTTGTAAAGGTTGGGTCTAAATAAGATGAGAATCAGCATACTCATGTGCTTTTTAAAAGGAAATGTCACAGGCCAAAGTCTTTCAAAGGGAGGGCTGCATTTTCATTTTGAATAATGTTCCTTATACCAGGAAAGAAATATTGCTTATACAATGCTTTCCCAAGCAGAAGGTCATTTGCAAAGTGGAGTGAAGCAGGGAGTTGATCAGATTTTCCTTTGTGTGTTAACAGCATGTCATCAGGAATGTCCATTTCTTAGTGGTAGAACAGATTCTTGGACTAAGGAGACATTTTCAAAGGGTCATCAATCTGACCTTTTGCATCACAATAATATTTGGACACAGCAGTGGTCTAATTCATAGTACCTATATCCAAGCCAACTCTTTGCACAGCAGAGAGGGAGAGAGATATAAGCATGGCACCCATGAAAAACATTCTGTGTAGTGTATTAATCAGTGAGCAATGTAGACAATAGAGATGAGCTGAATTTGAAAGACACTGCTTTTCTCTACTTTGGATTACAATTCTAAATTCACTAAGCCAGCCTTATAAAAACGTGAGAGGAGATGGTGGTGCCTACTGTCTTCTCTTACCTTTCAGGTGGACTGTAGAAACATGCAATGGCCTAAATAAGGAAAAACGAAAACAGAAACAAATGCTATCATGCAATAATTAAGGAATTCACCTAAATTCTAGTAAACCATTTTATTTTCAGGCTGTAATCTGCATCTGATTCACCTTGGTGAGCTCCCTCACAATAATTCTGTAGGGGCAGAGTTCATAGCTCTCCTTTATGGGTTTCCCAAAGACTAAGTAGTAACTTGATATGAAATAATTTCATCATAGAATATATCAAAAGTAGCCTGGTATTTGGGTACTTTTTTGCCTTCCAGGGAGAATTGGCAGCTAAAGACAGGTGCTCTAAATCATGTCTGACTACTCTGTTCACTGAGTTTTCAGTGTAAAATGGGTGTGCCTTGACAAAAGGGAGGAATTCAAGGGGAACTGCTTATTCTTGCTTTGGGTTTTTTTGTTTGGTTGGTTTGGTTTTGGGTTTTTTTGTGGAACCCGATTCAAGTTAAAAGAGGAAACGGGTTGTTTGTGGGGGTTTTCTTGTGAGTCCTAGATATATCATAAGGTCCTGTGTGCTTTGGGAACGTTAATGAGCAGATAGTTTGGAAACTTCACTGACAGCAGATTTGACACATAAGGGTTCCCTCCATATGACATCAGAGACACAATACAAGACCTGTCTCATCGAACTGTGATCTGTACTCAACCCATGACAATCAGAAGAGGTGAGACTCTTGCAGCTGCCTGTTTAATTTAATTTGTTGACTTCTGGCTTTATGAACTAGCCCCATGAAAGTGAAGGTTGAGCCTGCGGTGAATTGTAAGTTGAACTTATGCCGTAGAATTTGAGGCCACATACTGGACAGTACCAACTAGCAACAGCAAACATGCAAACTCTTTCACTTAGGGATATTTTTGTTACCAGGTTTGGGGTTGTGCTTTAGTTAAATCATCAGATTTTAAAAGGTTTTATATGTTGGGGTTCTTTTTCTGATCAAGTGATCTAGTTAAATTATCAGTTATATTGAAAGAAAGTGTTCTGTTGCTTATGTAGGTCTTCTTTGAATCTCTCTGATATGGAACACGGAATGGAGAAATCCTTGTACCATTACTTTTTAATTTTAAAGTAGAATAAACAATTTTTCATAGAATTCCAGTAATACCTCTAAATTTCCAAACTTCAGTCAATGCACTTAGGAAGATTTTTGTTCTCTCTTCTTGTTATCTTCTTTATGCTCATTTTTCGTAGCTTACTCATGTATTTCACTGCTTTCGGGCCAATACCTGAAAAAACTTCAACATTTAGCTTTGAAAAATCTCTTGTAAGAATTTTTTACTAGCTCTGGAATTTAATTCTGCAGGGACCTCAAGATTTTCTTTCATTTTGAGTAAAGTACCAAGAATGAACATATGAGTTTGCCAGAACCCCTGAATCAAATTTATTTTCAATTAAAAATATTGATTTTGGATGGAAGATGAGGAGGAAATATTTAAAGAAGAGAAAAAACATATTCTGTCTTGAAAAATACTCCTTAAAGCTAGAAATTGAGTGAAATTAAACAGATGAGATCAAAATAGCAAGGAGCAGATTTTGATCAGAGGGATCATGAAATATTTAGAGAAATCTTAAAAGAAATAATATTGAAGCACTGATCATATTTAATGGAGGTGAATAAGCCATGTTACCCACATATTTTCTTGAAATATTATTAAGGGGGTATGAGCGCTTTGTACATTTTGGTGGTCTGGATATGAATAAGGATTAACACAGCAAGACATCCTCTTGGAAGCTGAAAAAGCAAGAATGTCAGGGGCTGTTCTTTCTTTCATTAGTTGCCATTGATAGTGGAATATGAATCTGAACTGGATTATATTCGCAACTCCTTCGGATTCTACTGGGATTTTTCACAGAGCTGGTAAACCTGACATGCCGTAACAGTTCTGAGTGTGGCACACATGAATGGACAATCGCAGAAGAGCTTTCTGCTGGTTTCTCCTGTGTGTCATGTGTCGGTCTAAAGGCACAATACTCCAGCAGGCCAAGAGCATCCTGTGCAAAACTGCATTTCCTGTGGAGAGACTGCATGCAGCAGCATGAAATACTGTTGCCTGCTTGGTGCTCATGACCCAAGCTTTTCTTCCCTGTTTTCTCTTTTGTTTTTGAAAAGGATTAATTCCTCCTCTTCCCATTTCATTTGGTAAAACTTGGGAAGATAGAATTTCTCCCTCTACGTTTTTGTATACCTTAGGGAGGCTTCGCTTTCTATGTTTTTAAAATTCAAAAATTCTGTACTTGCCCTGCTTTGGGTTTGGAAACCCATTTCAGATCTCCTCAGCAAAAAGAACCATGAACTACTGCAGAGAGCATTTCTGCTTTGGTTATGTCAATATATTTTAACAGCGGCAAGCCTGTCAAAATAAGTTTAAGAACCAACAGCACTTTTGAAAACTAAGTGAGGCTCTTTTTAAAGCTTCGTTTCTGTGGAAAATGTGGAACCTTTTACACACACAAAGAATACCATTGGGGAGACATAAAATCTTAAAGAATTATTGAATATGAGCACCAGCTGCCCCTGTCCTCAGCTATGCTCTGAATCTCGTTTGTGTTATGCTTCTAGTCTTCAGCATTGTGTCTGTAAGGGAGATTTTCCTTAAAGACCTTGACTTGTTTTCAATGCAATTCCAGAAGATGCAAGGACAAGAAGGAAAAGATAGCACTGTGTGAAGCAGAATTTTCTTTTGAGTGCATTGCCTACAGGCAGGTATTTGTTATGTCACACACTTGTCTCTCTCCCCTCCTCGCTTCAAACTGTTCTTCCCTGTGGCTCATGCTATATGGGTACACAATCCTATAAAGAAATCCCGGGAAGAAGAAGGTGCTGCTTTCTCCACTTGACCACAGATTTTTGCTTTAATGTTTGATCCCAGTTTTCCTATTCAGTCTGAGAAGAACTTGATCCTGCACCCATTGAAGACAGTGACAAATCTTCCACAGACTTTAGTGGTTCAGAAAAAGATTTTATTAATCTTTTCTCTGGGAGTCCTCTGGTCTTGCAAAGCTAAGCAAAACTAGATTCACCTTTGCATTGTCTGGAGGGGTGACAGGGAAAAAGATGTCTTGATGGGATTGATCTTTCTGGAATTTAATCAAAGTGCAGTATGGAAATAATGAGATATGTGTGTGTGCGTACCTAAATATCACGTGCATAGGAAATACAGCACAGATTAAGATGCAGGGCATAAATCATACACACAACATATATTTCAATACACACATATATACACACATACTTATACTACAAATGCATATGTATTTTTCATATGTGCATGATGCTGACTATGTGCTATTCTGTAATTACTGTCCATGCGCAATCTGCCAAAATGTGATCCTTTAAGATTATGGCTCCCTTTGCAAGTGGAAAGCTGCTAGCTGTGGTCAATAGCTAAGTTCTAATTTGGCAGTGGCCTTCATTTCTACTTCAAAACCCTCCCTCACACACATACACATTTCCAGCCTGACTTTTTTTCCTTTGTTTCATTTTAGTTGCTACCCTAAGCTATTTGGTAATACTGCAGCATTGAAGAGAGCAGCTGTTTTAGAAGCATCTTCTTTAAAGACAGCACAGTATGACAAATAAAGAGGAGTGAAGAAGGGAAGCAGACTGTGTGGGTTGCTCATTCTGGAGAAGACAGGAAGGAAACATAAATAAAAAACATTAGTGATAAGCCTAGATGTGTAAACTATCTGGCTTTATTGCAGCCAGTTGTGCCTAGAAGTAGGACGACACCTGTCTATGCCTTGCAGAAATTTGAATGTAAGGTCTGGTAGGAGCAACACCTCTCATATTGAGTTTTTCTAATATGCATTTAGACCACACCACAGAATTTGTGATTATCAGACATGTGCAATGATTACTTTTGGACCAGTGTGCAAAAATACCCATGGACCACTGCTTGGAATCTCCCAGAAATGTGCTTGGTTTTGGTTCATTTTGGTTTTTATTTTGTAATGTCCCTTTTGGACTGCACTTCCTCTCTTTTGCCCCTATCCCCAGAGTTCTTTCAAAACTTAACTCTTCTCTTTGTATCATATTTTCATTTGATTCATTTATGGATCTGACCCAGAGACTGTTAATTCCACAGCAAAACTACACTAGCTTCAACAGACCCCTAGGATCAGGTCCTAATAGACATTTAAGAAAGGTGTTAAAGAAATTGCTCTGAGGCTTAAAACCCATTAGGCATCCATGAACTAGGTATAGTGGTGAGGGGTTTTTTGTCTGCTCTATTCTGATTAATATGCCTTTCACCTCCTAATCGGCTTTATTTCATCAGATGTTAATTCTGCAGGACATTATAACTCAGTTACAGCATTCCTTCTTAATTATTTTTCATTATCTATGATGTGTGAACAGTCGTGAAACATGTGGGTTTCAGGGATTAATAGCTTTTTCCTCTTTTCTGCCTTCTGTTTCAAAATATGAAGGAAAAAAATGTGCAGTTTCCAGGCCCCTACCAGAGTGTCCTTGAGGTAAAGGAGGCAGCACTGCCAGCATCCCCTGCATTAGTGTTAGGAAGTTCTGCCTTGTACAGCTTAAACAGGCAGCATGGCAATTGCTGACAAGGCTGCTCGGATGATCCCATTAATCTACCCCTAAGGGATCCACAGCAATTATAGCAGTTAGTGAGGCTCAAATGGAAAACCCCACAGACAAGGGGAAAGGGAGAGGCAGCAGGCGTTTTCAGGACTGGATATGAGCTGCGCTGTAAATGTCCTCCACCTGCAGTTTCAGCTGAGAGTGCTTGGTGCTGAGTCTGCTGTTGCACGGAGTGGTCCCTTTACATATTGTGTGGGATCTGATACAATTTTTGTAGGATATTTTCCAGCTGCGCTCTCATCACGTTGATTTAATGGCCCTTAAGAGAAACCATAAAAGTGCTTTCTGGTTAGTGGGCCCCAGCTGGTCCTCATAGTATTGCATAATACAGCAGGCTAAGTTAACTATAGATTAATGATTATGAAATGTCTTGCTTAACCATATAATTTTTCAAACATACAAGGCATTGGATAAAATGCGGTTCACTGAGGTAACAAGATGACTACATTCATGAAGGAAAAAGGCTTAAGAGGTGAGGTATATTTTAATCCAACCAAGATAAGATTTTCCACAGGCCAACCATGGCTCTGGCCAGACGTTTCATGATATATGGGGAGTCATATATGTGTGCATGCATAATTGTGTGCCTCTCTTTGTATGTGTGTTTTCCCTTAAGGACTGAAGGGTGATGGCTCACTGCTGGAATCCTTTCTCTGCTTTCATTACCAGGCAACGGTGCAAAGAGCCAAGAGTATCATTTGCGGATTATCAGGCTCTCTGATGAGGCTAACATTGCAAGGCTGTATGAAACTGAGGACCCCTACATCACTGTGTCATATGAGCTCCGGCTCTCCTACCAGCACTGAGGCAGTTGAGCAACTCGGTAACTGGTGAAGCCTTAAGGTCTCATCCTACTCCCACCAAACTCAGTGGCCACAGCTTTCTTGACTCAGGTGGGGACTATGCTTGGGGAAGCACGACCTATGGGATGCTGCTGTACCAAGAGGCTTATTTACAGTGTTTCACGAGAGCTCAAGGCCCCCTGTGGTTCCTGATCACCATAAAGGGATAATACGAGTAAAGGAAATTATAAAACAAGTGAGGGTATGGTGGTTTGCTTTTTAGTAAGTAAGCCAAAAAAAGTATGTACAGGAAAGCTAAAGTACCATTCACAGACTATTGAGGAAAATCCATATGATAGCAAGGGGCCAGGACAAGACACTTTAAAAAACAGACTTGATGCGATCCTGGATTGCTTCTATCCCTCTGCTTCATCTACTATCACAGCACTTCAATGGCTGCAAAAGTGCTTTTCTCAAACTACAGGCAAACTAGAAAATTAAGTGTATATAAAATATATATAAAAATATATGAAATAGACTGTGAAAAGTCAATAGCAATTCCATTTGCAGGCATAATACCACAGTTACCCGAAGCTGTCTCTGGTTCCCTAAAATGTAAGAAAGCCCAAATTTGACATGTAACACCCTGAAATCAGGTGCAGATTCATTTTGTGCCCTTTCCCTAGACATGAGGCAGCCTGCAAGAGTTTTGATGGGGTGTAGTCCAAGCACCTTATTTTTTCAGGTGATGCTGAACATTTAAGGCAATATAAATAATGTAAGACGATAAATGGTCAGCAATATTAACCAAGCTAAATTAAAGGTGGATATTAAAACCTAAAAGTATAGATTTTTTGTGGTTTATTTTTTTCAAAGTTGTTAAAATGTAAATGAGAAAGCTCCCTTCTAAGTACCTGCAGCTCAGCAGATGTGTATCCGAAGTTGGAACACTCCACCATAGATCCTGTGGCTGCTGTCAATCATCTGTTATGACAGTGTGGAACATTTAAAGTAACTGAACCACGACGTTTTTTCTTGGATCTGCCAAATCTGGGTACTGAGGACATGCAACATGTCATTTGTAGGAAACATTTTTAAGGCTGACTGCCTAGATCAGGGCAGGAAATGATCACTCCTTTTTAAAAAAGATTTTCAGTATACACCTTAGCCCATCTAATGAAGGAAAAACAGAATTAGAAATCTAGCAGCTTTTGATTTTCAATGCATAATTGGCTGTGTTTTTAATTTTAAGCAGGAAGTAATTTCTTTTTTTTGAAAATGCAGCATAAAAAAATATTTTCCTATCTTTATATAGAGTTTCTATAGCTAAAAACTAAAGGAGATATAGAAGAATTAAATATTATTATCTTCTCCAGTTGTTTGTGTCATCAGAATTTGTACTTCTGCCAGGTAAATTTTCCACTGCTTAAAGCAGAGACATGGTGTGTATTTCAATAGCTATAGTTTGTCAGCAGTTGGATTTTCACATTGAGTTACTTGAGCCTGAATTCATTTCAGATATATGCAGAATAATCTTGGTCTTTTAGTACTGAGCTGGCTGCAGAAGGAATTACATGGCTTACACACCTTTTCTTATGTTTACCTACAAAGCAGCAGCCTCTTTTATGTGCTTGAGGGAAAAACCAATTGTTTCCTTCCCTGGAACAGGAAACCACAGTCTGTTCATTCTGGCTGGTCCGCTGTGACCGAGCATATTCCATCAACAGCTTCTTCTGACGGCAACAGGGAAGAGAGTTTACTCTGGGTTTCTTCCTAATGAAGTTAAAAACCAATTTAAATTACGGGACATGCAGTGATTAGCACAGAACCACTTGAAACATGGCTAATTCAGAGACTGAATTTCAACCTCATCTGGATGCTTCAGGGGTGAATATGGCCCAGTGACATTCTGGGATGGGCTTTCTAACCAGATGAAGATAAAAGGGCATTTAGGAAATCTGTTTGTAGATAAACTTTGTTCAAGTATTTCATGAACATAGACAGAACCCGCATATGGTTATGTAACAGCAAGGAAAGTTTGAATGGGAAATATGGAAGTGGAAGGAATCTCTTGAATTGTTTTATCTTGCTCATATGGGCCCATATGCAGAAGCACTTCTCTTTCTGTAGTCTTACGCAACCTTTTGAATGTCTGCTTAACCGCCTGGTGTCAGCCAATCTTGTGAAGAGTTACTCTTGGACAGTACAAGGGAAGCACTGACTGAAGCAGCAGCTGAGATAAAGCGCAGAACCATTTCACAGACACAGTAAACCCTGGTGTATGAAAACTCATCAGGGACTAGTTTTCAGACTTTACCTATTGTTTTCTACCTGTGATGTCTAACTACTTTTCTGTGATCTCTTTCTGTCTAACTTCTCTATGGTTTATCTGTTTGGATTAGACAGTGAAATATCCTAATGATGATGTGAATGAGAATAAAAGCCTCAGGTGGCCTTGGACAGAAACTTCTTTCTTAAAAACTTACAGTGAATTGCTAGAGCTATGAAGAAATGCTTAGTTATTGTGTGCAGATTGTAAAACAAATTCCTTTGTGAAAAGAATTGCAAATTATAATTCTGAGTTGAAAAATATGAAACAAGTGAATAATCAGAATTGTCTAATTTGCCTTTTGTTACACGACTTTTCTTTTGGTTGATCATTGCATCTGGTTAGGAAATCATGTGCAATGTGATGTGTATAGTCAAGCTTCTGAGTCTCTAGGAGAAAGAAAAGATGTTTGAGTGTGGGACTGGAGAAAAACAGAAACCACCTCACAGAAGGGCAATGAGATCTGGAGCAGGGACTCATGGTTGAGTGGGTTGAGGGACTCTGTCTCATTGGTGCATCATGACAAAATCTATCAGAAATCCTTGCAAAGTGGACTTGTGCAGATTAAGTTAGAACAAGGGTTGTGGTGATTGCACTGTGATGAATTTCATGCATGCTGATATGTTAGGAAACAACAGTCAATTCTTTCATGCCAGAAAAGTAGCCCAAGAATTTCAAGAAGGAAATACTTCCTGGAAGAATATTACTGCAGACTATCATTTTGTGCCATGGACATTGAATGGTTGCATAAATGCTTGTCTTTGTAATTTAATGCTACATTGCTGCTTTTAAAATTTCCTCATAACAATATATATACTGTATTGTTCTGAGAAAAGAAGGAATTCATACACAGCTACAGCAGTCTGATTAGGAGACCACATTAACAGGGTAATTTAGAGACAGACCAGAAGGCCAATCTGCTGAAAGATGTCTTTTTGATTAAATCAACTTGATTATCAATAGGTGTAATATTGTTTCTGTAAAGAAAGCTCAAAACAAGAAAAGAGAAAGAAGGTAAGGATTAAATACTTCATTGGGAGCCAGGAATGTAGTCTGTTCAACAGAACCATTACACCTTGTCTACAGAAACCTGCAAGATGTATTTAAAACTTGTTCACTTTGTGAAGAGCAATCAAACCATGTTGTAAGTCCACTAAAGAACTCTGTTTTGGCTTATAAATACAGTACTATGAGTGGGGAGAACTCGTAACTCACTAATATGGTCATAACTTTTCCACTTTCTTTGGGTAAAGAAAGCCATCCAAATCCATGTTTCTTTGCAGGGTTTTAAGATGATTTTTTTTTTTATAGTATGGGATGGACTCAAACCCATAGGCAAGAGGGTACCTCAACCTCAGTCTGAAAGTGAGAAATGAGTGGCACAGTACTGGTAATGTAGCACCTGGTTCTGTATCAAAAACGTAGTCAGAGGATTTTTGAAGTCATCAGCATGGCCATAGACCACTAAAACAATGTCCTAACAGTGCTAATTAAATCTAAACACTGTTGGGCTGTGCGCCAAATTTAACTTGCCCTCGGGTCACGAAGAAATAAGTTTTTCTGAAGATGAATCATTCTGAGGAGATATTTTACTGATAGTCAAGACCTTCATTACCTGGAGATCAGTTCATTTAGTCTCAAGATTTATGAAAGCAATCTCTTCTATCATTATGCCCAAGCTGGATGTCACATGATCAAATGCATGTGTGATTGGCACTAATGATATTTAAAAAAAAATTGAGATTACTCCTAAGATAAAGATTTTGGAGGCAAATGCTTACATGTTTTTCAGCTCAGTGTTTGTCCATTTATTTACAACACTTCTGTTCTATTAGAATTCCACTGTCAGAAGGAATGGAATGACTAGTGAGGGGTCTTTCTGGGTGCTGTTTTGATTCAAAATTAACCAGTATAATGATAGTTAAAGGCTAAAAGGTGATGTGAGTGAAAGCTCCCAATAATTGTCCTATCACTTTTAATTGGTTTCCAGAATCCAAAAATTCACACTGAGCAGTACAGAAAAAGAACTCCAGCATCTGTTTGTTTCAAAGACATCCAACACTAGTGAAATTAATTGGGATTTGTAGATTTACCATTGTGCCAGCCTTTAAAATAACAGAGGTTTGGAAAATTAATTTTCACCCTCCAGAACAGACTGGTTCCATTTTTATCAGTAAAACATATTACTTTTTAGTAAAGAAAACACTATAAAATGGATGGTTGTGCCAAAGTCTTTTCAGTAACGGAGAGAATGATATAATCATGAGAGAAGGTGGCTTCATTATAGTGTCAGCATTTAATGACTGGTCAATTTGATATATTGTCAAGCTCCTCTGAAAAAAAATTAAAACCTGCTGAATAGGTGAATTTTTTGCTATTAAAAAAAAAAAAAAATATATATCCTTAATATTTTAGGAAGAACTTGTCCTATATGACCAGCCAAAATGTTTTCTTAGATCAAAACCACAATCCTTCAGTGTTTAAATTGTTCCATACGTCTCAGAGATATGCTAACTCATAAAACAAGAAGAAGAATGACTGTAAGCAAAATGTACATGAAATGACACACCTGATTACATGTGCCTCTGAGAAACTACATGCAAAATGACTGGACTTACTGCAAAAACAGCTCTGGTAAAAAATATCACTTATTTAACTTTTTACAGAAGACTTTTTAATATTTAGTCTTTTTGAAAATTTCACTTATATCAAAATGTGACACTTGTGGACTACAGGAAGAATGTCCTAGCTTAAAATCATTAATTAAATTTTAATTTATCTTGGAGAATTAATTTTACACTTCTGCAGATATAACAAAAGAAATAACATAATGAAAACCACAATGATTCACAGTGTTTCAGTGGTGTTCAGCAAAGTAAGTCATAAGAAACTCAAATTTTGTCCACGTTAATCAATTTAGATGAAGTTTTAGCACATTTCCTTAACCAGGCCTGTTTTACCTAGTTCTAGATATTACTGTGTATTAATAGATTTAGATTTTTTGTAGTTAACTTTGTATATAAGATCTATATAATTCATGAAATCAAAAGGCAACACCAGCACAATTTAGTATAGATTTTCTTCTGTACTACAAGTAATACAGCACGAGGACTCAGAAGCTGCATGAATATATGAGCTAATGCAGCCAAATGGATTTGCTGAACATGCACTTCAATAATGTTTACAAAATAACTTGTACTTAAGTTTTGGCTAAATATGCTTCCAATGAATTTTTTTTTAATGTATGTGTGTGTATAAAGCAGTACAAATAATCCTAAAAGCAAGTACTACAATCAATTTTTCACATTTTGCAGATAGAAGGCATAATCTCAAAGTGACTCTAGTGATGATTTCTATTAAAAGGTTTCACATTAAAATACTTTGCATAATGTAAACCAGATTGGCTTGGCTGTAGCCTGACTTTCAAGCAGTTTTAGAGAGCTATTGTTAACAGAAATGATCACTTTGTTAAGCTAACGGCAATTGTATGCAAGTTCTGAAGTATGCCACAGACTTACTATTTGTGGTAAAATTGTGGCAACTTTTTTAACAAGACTGACGGAAAGTTGCCAGTAGCAGGAATTGCTGGTAACCTCAAAACTGCAGCTGTGGTTATCCTCTCAGATTACTGAGAAATTACAGCAGAGTTTGTAACAAAATTTTATCTTATTATATTGAGAGAGAAAGTGGGAGAATGGACACTAAGTGAAAAGGCAAAGAAAAATACCAGTATTGAGCAGTCCTCTTTCAACTTGGTGAAGACAAAATGGCAGCCATCTCAAAGGCTGTCAAGCTTATTAATTATAGCTAATTTTAAGCTGCTGCTTTGATCTCCTATTAGAAGATTGTAACCCAGCTTCCTTTCAAAGTAGCTGGACTGATGTTTGGCCTTTTGTAAAGATGCAGCTGATGATTATGGTTGAGCTTTCAAAAGCCTTCATCAGTCAGGAGCCCTTCCTCATGCCCTCTCGTGTCCTGACCCTCCACTGGTATCCCTCCAGCCAGCTATGTGCGGGGTTGTTTGGATGTCCAGTGTCCGAAGTGGTTGATGACAAACTAGAAGAGAAACCTAAAATGGTGAGGAAGAGTTGTAAGCTCTCCATCCAGTCCTAAGCATTTGAACACCGCCACTGCAGTCACAGCAATTTAAGCTCTGAGTGCCTCTAAAGGACTTCTCCGCAGTCTTGAAAAGACTGACTTCAGCAGTGGTTCAGTTTCATATTTTCTATCAAACCTGGCCAATCCCCTGGATCTCAGGTCTCTTCAGGCTTTTTCTTGCACGTCATGAATAAGGTTTCATGAGTATAAGAGAATTGACTGAGAGCAGTGAATGTAAATCTAATAGAGCCCTGAAGTAATTGGTTTACCGAGGAATGAACGCCAAGTGACTTGGAGGGAGAATGAGCATAAGAAAACCAAGAAAAACAAACAATTAACAGTGTTTGTATTAGATTACACACATCAACTTCATTTTCCTATAATACGTTCAACATTTAACCCCGCCATTTCTTTGTATTGCAGTTATCTTTAAGCATGGCATCCATGAACTTCCTTAAATAAAGATATCAAGGTTTTCTTTATTAAATGCTTTAAATTCATATGTTTGATTTAATTTCACACATGGCTGAAGCTAATTTTTACTGTGATTCCAAAAGATGGAGGTGGCCCATTTTTTTTTAACACTGGTGTTTCTTCTGCAGGAAAAATTTGAACATTTGGACTGTCTTGGTACAACAATACAAAACTATGGAAAGTTTATCGTTTAGTATACATATACATATAGCATCATTTTCAGTATGTGTACAGGAAGAAACAAGCAGAAAAACTTGAAGAGGTGTATCTGGGTGAACTCCCAAGAGGACATCTCTGCTTGCATGTTGGGAACTGGTAAAGCAGTAGTTTCTGAAACCTCTTGCACTGAAAGACGTGTGAAATAGTATTTCCTACTACCAGCTAGTTTGAGTAGATGATTGGGTCAAAAGATGAATCTGATATAGAGATCTAGTCAAATGTTTCCAGAAGCTTAATTTAATAATAGTTAATGTCTCAGGAGCTGTGTTGAACAGAAATAGCTGAATTCAGTGTATCAGGACTTGATTTGCCTACCCACTGTAAAATCAGGCATTGATGTTGATTGTTGATGTTTCTTGTCTACATTTATATGCTGTTCCTAGAAATTCATAATTTCTTGACAATAATATAAAGTTCGATGCCAATAGGTAATACAAATCTGCTCTCTTTCAATTCTTCTACATCTTCTAGATCATAAATCTACCCTCTAGTTCTACTAGAACAATGTTACCACATTAAATCTTCTGTGAAAGGCATTGTTTGAACTTGTTTCTCAATGACTTCATGTGATGATATTTCACTGGACAATGTTGAGGAACTAAAGACAGGTATTTTTGTGAAAGTACACAGATTTGTTAAAACTTACGTTTCGTCTATGAGAATTCATTCAGTCCATGACTTGATTCATCTCAATGGCCAAAATGGAAACTAAGGTTACGTGTTTTCAGAAGTTTTACCTGTTGTTGCTCTTTTTCTTACTTTATAATTGAGAAGGAGAGTATGGAGACGCTTTTTCTTTGAGCTTGAGTCAGAACAGGAATGTTAAACTAAGGCTGTGTACCCCCTAACCACTCAGATATTGGGAATTCTGGGGTGGTTTGAAGCAAATAAACTTTCATGGGGACAGAAAGGACAAGTCAGAATGACTTGTTCAAAGGTGAGTGAGTGCCCTCTCCAGGAAGACAGGATGTTCAAAATGCTCCTCATATGCAAGCAGAGGGCCCAAACTATGGGCTATATGAAATCATTTTCTTCTCTGGCTGGTTTGCTTTTTGTTGATGAGTTGTTTTGTGGGGGTTTTTTATGGAATATTTTTTAATGTGCTTTTTGAATCTATTCCAGAAAAACTAAACACTTCTTTTTGGAAATGTTGAACTGTTTTGAAATTTCTTCATTTCTTTCTTATTAATCATTAATCATAATTTTTTTCTCTCTCCTGAATTTATCTATAATTTACAAACATCTTTAGTTCAAAAAGAGCTACCATTTTTGGTGAATAAAAACAAGGTGGGAGTACATGAGTCCTTCCTAACCTCCCCCACAGCCTCACACAGATGGTCCAGTCATATCAGATATCCTTGCCATATAGCACAGCTGCTGCAATACAAGTGGCATCTGACTCTGGCCATTAAAAGAGAAGAGTTCCTTGCATATTTCAGATATTCAGGTGAAATTAGTGGCTCTTTGTTCTGCAGGGCCTCTGGGATAAGTCCTGATTCAAGACGGGAGAATCATAAACTATCTTAAGACTACTGAAACCTTTCTACTGTGCCTGAAATGCCATCAAAAGAGCAGGTAAGTGGGACAGGGTTTAATTTTCTCTGACTCTGAGTGACTTAAAACTACTTTACTTCGTTGTATGGAGGTCTGTTTGTGAGACAGGCAACAACCTGCAGTGTGTCTTGTACTGGGAATCTTGAAGAGGCTTAACAAGTATCTCACTTGCTCTGAAAATCCTGCAGGGAAAACACCACTGAAGGAGGTATGGGTGTTGTTATTTTTTCCACTCATTCTGTGAACATAGAGAGTGTGAATGCTAGAAGGGTGTCTGCAAATCACACAAAATGAGGAGCCATCAAATCTTTTCCATGGAAGGTCTGGGCTCTAGCTCTGTCACAGGCTCTCATAAGTGGGGGCAAGACCATGACCATGAGTTCTTAGCCCTGTGCCTGCAGCTGCTCCAAGGAGGACAAGCTTCTCCAGTCCTGCAAGCATCGTGGCTTCTTCCAAATGCCCACATCTGTTTCAGCTGAGCTGGTGGAAGAGACCTGTCTTTTTCAGGGTGAAAGCAGCCGTGGTGTCAATTCCTCTGTGGAACAGTGGCAGGATGGGCAGAGCGAACCCTCAGGGCTTGCACCCGGGTGTATTGCAGCTTACCAGATCAGCTTACCAGTTTGACTATGCATTGCTCAAAGCCTCACTGTAGACAGATTTTTCCCTTTATTTTTGTGGAAATTTGTTTTAAAATGTATTTGTGCTCAAGTCAAAACTTTGTCTGCCAAGTTTTGCCCAGAAAACATTTTTGCAGCCAAGTTATAAACCCCTCCAAGTAAGGGTACACAGAGTAGCAATGGAGAGAGCCTAAAGCATAATGGCACCAGTTAGCTTGCTGAGAATGCCACCTTTATGATCTGTTATCTTCCTTTGCCAGCTTCAGTTTGACATTTCATGGGAGCTGGGCTGGGCAATTCATTTAAAGCTTAGTTTTGGACTTAGTTATCAAAATAGGACAGTAAAGTTCTCAAACATGCTGTATGTTCTTGGAAAACATTGCAGAAAGACAAATATTTCACTTGGACTGAAAGGAGATATAAATCTCACATAGAATGCCTGTCAGCAAATTTAGCTAATATGCTAATTGTCTGAGGAGTGGACTGATGGCATATCCTATCTTAAAACCTTAATGTGGAAAAATCTGTATCTGTCTTATGCTGTGAATGTCATGCTAGCAAAATTCATATACCCACTGAAATGTTTGTCTAATCACAGAAATATTTTTTGTATTTATTTATTTATTTTTAAAGCACAGATTTATTATCTGAATCTGTTAGTTTGGCCACATAGTGTTCAGAAACCGAGTACTGACTGGGGTTAGCATGGGGACCATTAAATATTTTTGAGCATATTGTTTTAATTGATGATAGCTTGCTAGCAGAAGCAGTATTTATCTAGAGATTGCAGGGCCAGTACAAAGGCATGGAGAATTCTGCAGTCCTGTTTCCATGGATTATACAAATGGATCCCAAGGGATGTAATGATCAGTGCTTAATACGTCCCTGCTGGTGTAGCTGGCGGTAAGGACTCCACCAAAGGCTGTGGGATAGGCAGCACGTGCAGGTTAGCTCAGAGGAGATTCTCTTACTCTTCTGGGTACACCCAGCCTGTTTCCAGCCAGACAGCTGCTGTTTTCCCAGTGCTGCAGGACTGGCTGTCTTTTCACCCCTGAGAACTCACCTGAGATACACATAAGCAGAACGTGATTGACCTTCAAACCATGTACAAGGGCCCACAACAGACCCTGCTGACAGTGTGTCTCTCAGGAGGCCCCTTAGAGAGAGGAGACTAGGGCAATGCAAACTATAAAAGATGCGTTTTTTAATTCTGTAGTGGTGTCAGCATGGCACTCACTAGGGACTGGGGAGAAGATGGCTGGGAGCTGAAGAGCTAGCTGTCCTGTTAGCAGTGCACCGTATTTTTCAGTCACTTCATGTCCATTTTCACAAAATCACAGAAAATTCTGAGTTGGAAGTGCCCCACAAGGATCATCGAATTCAACTCTAAAGTGAGTGGCCCATACAGGGATCAAACCCACAACCTTGGCATTATTACCACCATGCTCAGCCAACTAAACTAAGCCATTCTGGCTAAAATTTAGAAGTTTTCAAGATACAGTCAGCACAAAATATGGAAAGAATGTCATGCCACTAGCATGCCTAGTACTTCAGGAGAAAAGGCATCTTGTGTTGCAGAAATTCCCAGGAGGTGTCTTCTTTGCATTTCTTTCCCTTCAAAGACTTCACACCAAATGCTGTTTGGAGAATAAATGCCCAGGATCAGTGTGCTGTCTTTGTACACTCATCAGAGGTAGTTGTATTTTTGCTGTGATTTCTTCTGATGGAGAGAAGTCTGCATACAAAGCTCAGATTTCTCCCAAAGCATTGTGGAGATGACCACTTTCTTTAAGAGGGTGGTGCTCAGAGCTCATAAGCAGTGCAAATGGGAAGGTAATCTAAACATTACAGAGATACAATTCTCTTTTTCTGTGAAGTTTTTCAGTGGTGCCAAACAAACATGGCCAAAGCCTACTCTCTTTGCCCTCAGTCAGTTCCACTGATTTTACAGCAATAATTTCCAAACTGAAATCATTCAAAGTAACCATTCCTCTTGCTGGCTTCAGCATCTTTGTGTTAGCTTCTCTTAAATTTGTCTTTCCATGAAAACTGACTGCACACCTGAAGAAGAACCTGGAAATAAAATGTGGGCAGTCTAGTAGCTATAAGATAATTACTGTACTGGATATTTTGTGCAGCTGTGATTTAGTTATTGACTGGACAATTCCTTGTAATATCCATTTAAATAACAGGAAAAAAAGGGTTATCTGTAGTACAATGGACTATTTTTTTTGTCTCTGTGGACATGAGAATTAGCTATAGTAATACTACTATGATGGGGTTTTTTCACAGCTGCACAAAATTTTAAGAATTTGTCCACCTTTCAGAAAGAAATCCCTTATCTGATCAACCTTACTAATGTCTCTAAATGAAGAAATTTTTTTGGAGTCGGGAGGTTTTTGTCTGAGGATATACAAAATATATTATCAAATGTTTTTTACATCTATAAAACATAAAAGTTTTCAGAATACTTTTTCAATAGTACAATGGGTTTATTTCAGTGGGAAACAGAAAACCCTACATCTGAAAAACAGACACCTTTCCCGAGCCACTGCTGTGACCATTTTTGTGTTAGATTGGCAGAGAAACAGAAGGAGGCATTTCCTTTAACTGTGGTGGAAAACTCTTTGGTTGTGTCACATGAGTACTTTCAATATAGAAAGATAATATATTTTGAAAGTTTTAGGTTTGATTTTTTGTTTTGTTTTGGTTCCTTTTTTTTTTTTTTTTTGTGAAGAAAGCAGTAGAGGGCTGTATATGAGACTTGTAGCCTAATTAGAATTTGTGTTAAAATAAATTAAAATAAATGTAGATGTCCTGCAAGACTGCCATGTGCATTATATCTATTTCTTCTGAGTAGCCACCGCAACTGCCAGAGCAGACAGTAGATGTCAAATCCTTTTGTTGCTGCTTTTCTTTCCAGAACAAGAATAGCAATGCGGAAACAGCACATGGTTTTTCTAAAGTTATATTAGACATATCTGATCTTCATGTTTGCAGTAATCTGACTTTGGCAGGCTTTTTAAAGACGGGTTAGGGAGTATTACATTAGACAGTGGTGCTAGGCAGCCAAACTTATGATATTTTGCAGTTCCAGAAAAGAAAGTTCAACACAGCCAAGATCTGAACAGAACAGATATTGTATATTAAAACAGGCTGGAAAACCTAAGAGAGAAACATCCAAATGTTGCCCAACTGAGCGACTGCATTGGCAGCTTGCATGGAGCTGAAGATCTAAATCAGATATGCAGAAAATGGGGAGATTGTAATCCCTTTAATAAGGGAAGTATGCCCTGTGGGGGACTACTCCTCCCAGCATGCAACTGCAAAATGTCACAGAGCTCAGCCACCCTGAAGCATTACGGCTGAAAAGCATGCAAAATTGCTTTGACACAAATAATCCTACATACAAAGTGGAGGCCATTGCCTCAGATGCTGCTGGAAAACAAATCTCCTGTCCCTGTCCAAAAGAGATGGCAGAGATGTGAAATTATGCTGACAAATATTTTTGTCTAGTTGCACACCATTTATAAAGCTGTTTTGAACTCATCATTGTTATTTGAGTTATGATTCTCTGTATGAGAAATTTATTGCAAAGGTACTGACATTAGCCAGTAGAGAAAGTAATTTTTATTTTTGGCAGGGAGATCATTGCAAAAAATGGTATATTATAAAAACAAAGACAAATAAAGGAGATGGGCAACAGCTACACTTTAAAATGGAAAATAGGCGATGTTTCTAAATAATAAATTGAAAATTAAGGGATTATTCAAAAATACAAAATATTTAGGAGTATAGCTTTTCAAATTAAAACAAAATCTGTCAAAAATGCAAGAAAACTTTGAGCTGTATATCACCCTTTGGCTGAAATACCATGCTGATGCCACCTTCCCAGATAACTGCAGGGACAGACACTGACTTCATGTAGTTAGAGATGTCTCATGCAGTGATGGGTTTCTCCAGATGCGTGTCTGCAAACACCTTTTTAGGGGAAAATATTGTAACTCCACTTTGATACTGAAAATAAGTTTCCTGATTGCTGTTTAGCTGTTCTGCATCAAGTGGCTGAATGCACATACATATTCCCAGATAAAATCTATAGTGAGGTTGAGAACATACATAACAGTGATTTGGCATTAAATCCTTTCATGAGGCTGTTGTGGTATTCCTAAAACAAACATTGTAAGATCAGAAAATCTTATAAGATTAAAAAAACCAAAATAGAAACATATATCTTTTTACATGAAAAGCCACCAAACAACCTTACCTCTGCCTCAGTGTAATATGATGTATTAGGTATGTAAAAGGCATCTTATTAAATATAATCTGATCAAAGATCAGAGTAAAGGATTCTAATTCTTTCCTTGCTGTGTGTCTGGAAAATTAAGTTTACCCTTCCGGGTGTCCTCATGTAAACTAGACACAGTCATATTAATTTTAACCCACTTCCGTGAACTGCTTGAGATAATAACTTATTTTCCTTAATTAATTCTTATAATAACTTCAAAGTATGGTACATTTTTTCACCAAAAGAAAAAAAAAAGAAAGGCAGTAAACACAACACAACTTTAGTTGCACTCCAGAGCTTCTTTTTGCTGAAGAGCTTCTTTTAAAAATGTCTGTATTGCCACTTCACAGGAGAATACTAGAGGATTTGTAGCAGAAGGTTGCAATGTCTAATTCCATATTATTTGACAGGCAGTGCTTTTGACTCCTTTATCAGATATTTGTTTACTCTTTTCGGCTTCTTTGAAGAAAGAAGTAATCAGCAGGTTTGGTGTCAGTTTGGAGTGCTGCCAACATTTCTAGAGTCAGTTCCCTGCCTCTTGCATGGTCCCCTTGCATGACCCACACACCTCACTGCTTCCCCTGGCAGGTTTTTCCCCATTTCTGCACTCCAACTTCTGCCCTTCAGAGCAGAGCTCACTGAACATTGCTTCCTTTGCTCACTGCTTTGTTAGCATGCAGAGGGAAGCTGTGGTCGGGGTTAAAAGAAACCTTTAGAAGAGATTTTCAAAAAAATGGGGTGAAAGCCTCTCTCTGCTGAAATGGCTGCCAGCTGAGGAATTTCCTGAGGAATGACAAGGACAGCCATTGCAGCAGCTCCTTGGGTATTGCCTCTACCAGCAACACTGCCAGCTCTGTTGGTGAGGGAAGTTCATGGGGGCTGCTCCATGATTGAAGCCAGTTTGGGCACCAGTGCTGTGCTGGGTTTATTTTCAGAAAATTGACTCTATGGGCAGGCAACTTTTATAACTGTCAAAAGACAGGCCATAGATTGAGCCTTTAGTCACCAAACCTTCCCATTTGAGAAAAACAGTCACAAAGTCAGCCATTATACAGCAGGTGCTGAATGCTTGCAGTCCTCCCAGGTTTTGCTGATGTTCATGGGTGGTAAGAAGGATTTTAGAAAAGTAAAAATGGAAAACTGATCTTCAAAATGCAATTTTTAAGTTATCTGATCTATAATTATGCCTTTCTTTTTGAATCCAGGAACTGGTCAGCCTTTCTCTCTGCGGACATATCGTGAGCAAAAGCATTGAGCGGCCACCTCTGGCAGAGCAGACATACTCAAGCCAACCAAACTCAAGGGGAGACATTCCATGTTATAGACAGACATCTCTGCTGGTGGTTCTAAATGTACTGTAAAGTTACAGGCAAGTTTCCGTTATAAACAACCTTTCAAGCAGCCCATCTTTCCGCCTTGACTGAGAAAAACCCCTGGCAAGACTTTTTTTCTACGCTGTCTCTCCCAATTCTGGTATGCTCTGTATCATCTAAAACCTTTGAATGCTTTTCTAAAATACATACCTATAATCCTATGAAAGCCTCAGCTCAGATGCTGTGAAGTTCAGTTGTTTGTTTCTTCTCTGCCATCGTGTTCCCAGGGTGCTGTAAACTAAATGCCTTTGAAGGTACAGAAGATCACAGCTCTGAGAAAATAAAGATTGTTAGGTCCTATCAAAATTGTAAGGATACAGAGATGCACTTCAAGAGAAGCCTAATTTTTAGCTGGCTGTCAAATCTTTGGTCATATATCTGATGGTACCGAGTCCAGCATCAAACACAACAGATATGGCTATTTTAATCTAAAAAAGCCCAAATGAATGTTGGTGATAAGAGTATCTCAGTACACCAAATCATTGTCACACCCAAGCTGGAGACTGACTGAAGGGATTCTCTGTGCATTTATGTCACTTAGGCATAGGTAATTCCCTCACTATAATTAATCACTTAATTTTGGTTAAAGCCAGTACAGTATGAGTTCCCAGGGAAGTGCTGAGTACCAGCCATTTGCTGAAGCACTCAGAAATGGAGGGGCAGGCAGCACAAGATCACTGTGGTTTGTATATTGTTCCAGAATAAGGGTGCTTTCTTGAGACTACATGAAATATAATTCATACTGTAAATATGAAGTATTTTGATAATGAAAAGAAAATCAATTAAATATTTTACCATGGTTCAGTGCAGAGCCTTCCACATGGAATGAAGCTGAGAGAACAGTCAAACCTGTTCTTCCTTCAGATGCACAAAAGACTGACTGAAACAGACCTTTTCAGAATACATTTTGTGTTTAAAAACAGGGGGGAAATCACAACAGTAGCAAACGCAATGACTGCATTTCCTTTGACTTTAATGGATGAAATTTTATCTCAAGGAAACTAGTTAGATAACAAACAACTTACCTCACTCAACTGCAAAAGAAAGAATAAATGTGGCCCCATATATCATTATTATCAGTCTGAAAAAGTGCACCACATTTGCAGGTAAAGCTCTGAAGTAGGTAATCCTCTTGGTAGCACTGAAGGCAGATTTCTCTTTCCACAGCAATCCAGGAGAAATGTCGCCAATACAACCTTTCCTGCTTATGGAGATAATAGTAATGAATGAAAGTCAATCATGACTATATAATAGTTTAAAATATGGCTTTGTCTCTCTTGACATCTGCATAGACTAAATGAGTTGTTGAAGGATTTGAGCAGTTTTACAGAGTATATTAAGTTTCAGGACTTACACACAAAAAAATATTCATTTGGTTACATGTTGGAAATCCAGAGCCAACAATAACCTCGGGATTTATTAAAAGCAGGCCACTGTTTTAACGGGAAAATATTTTTATGCTATGAGCAGTAATGACTTTTTTATAAGTCTTGTAAAAACTCAAAGAAGACCAGTGAAGATTCTTGGGGTAGATGAATTTTACTGCTCTTGAGTCAATTATTATAATAAAATATTTGTTTAAAAATGGGCACAGCACCTGTTACATTTACTAGCAGGGAAAACTAGAACTTTGTTTACTATTTTAGTTGTAGAAAGAGGCTATAAAAACTAAAGATGAGCAGGTGTTAACTGATGCTCTGTGACACACTACTTGTGGGTATCCTGAAATTGTCCATTTCTAATAGAACCATCAGCTACCTGGCAAGATTTCGGTAATACAGCAAATCACTACTACAGATGGTATTTCACTCAGTCTGTCACACTGCATTAGGCTGCCATTGTAGTGTCTCTCTTGGAACTACCCTTTTGCCTGGATTTCTCCTGATATACAACAGTTTCCAACCACACGGAGACAGGAGTTTTAGTGCATGGTTTTGTTCAGACAAACTGTCCCAGTGTGCCTGCGAGTAGGTTCCCTTCCCATCCTGTTCCGTTGAGCTGGGTGATGGAGATTTGTGCCCACTACTGAACCACTCATTGAAAATACCCAGGCCATCACAAACAGCCTAGGCTGGTCTCTGCTCTCGATTCCAAACACGGGAAAGGGAAAGGAAAGGAAAGGAAAGGAAAGGAAAGGAAAGGAAAGGAAAGGAAAGGAAAGGAAAGGAAAGGAAAGGAAAGGAAAGGAAAGGAAAGGAAAGGAAAGGACCTATATTTTGGCAGGGGATTTGACTAATTGCTGTTTTTACCTTAGCATCTTGTACTCAAGGCATTTTGTTTTCTCATTTCTATCAGAACTTGACCATTCAGTATTGCAGTATGTTCCTGTTGGGAGACAGTTGTTTCATTACTTTGCTTTCTGCTGCATATGAAATTTAGACCGTAATGTGATAAGCTTCTGTTTAGCTTTTGCTGGATCCATTCCACTGTTTTGTCCTCCATCTACACTCTAATGGTAACATGGCTGGAGTAATGCGGTATTCTGAAATTACAGAAAGTTACATAGTCAGTTTGGTTTTTTTTCATATTTGTTGGAAAGATATTGAACTTCAGAAAAAGCTGCAGTTGTGGTGAGAACACTTAAAATAGAGCAGTGTCTGCTACAGCTTCTGCATATGTGGGTGGTGTGGGTGGGAATTCCCCAGTAACTGATGCTGTGTGCATCCCCGAGGCGTTAACTCCTTCTCATATGGTGACCACTGTGTGCATCCTATTCTATACTGCAGCTTCCCCAGACAAATCTCCTTCTGCCAAATGAGTTTCTACCTTCTTCAGTGTTGAAATATACTGATTTCTGCCACCTTACCTGCCTCATAGAATCTGTGTCTATGGCCATATGGATATAGCATCCCAGATCTTTCCTTTCATGTGCAGCTCTCATGGAGTATCACTTAAACTGTGGCAGATGTTTAACTCACCTGAATCAACCAATCTAGTTCCATAGCCAAAGATTCATAATGGTTAGTACTGAAATACATCCACCAACCAATCATAGGAAGCTCTCTTAGCTTCCATTCTGTTTGTCTCTTCAATGTCCTTTGACTTGGCTTAAGTATTTTTTCCAATATTTCTTTCATATTCCTGTACTTCTAAGGAGAGCTGTTGCAATATGCACCTGTAACCCCTTCTGTCTATCTACAGCACATCCAATACTTACAGGGTAAGTATTTCATCTTGTCCTTTAGTTGTAATGATGGGCTTCTCTCTTCCATCTGAAGCAACTGTAAAAAATTTGCCTTTTTTGGGAAGGGTAATTTTGAAACTCAGAACAATCTTTATTGCTCCTTATATTCCCTAAGGGACTTAACACGGTAAATTTACATCATCACTTCCCAGGCAAATAATAAGTCTTATAGACTCTCTTAATCTATTCACCTCTTTCCATCCAACCACAAGTCACTGGCACATCAATAAATATGGTATGGTTAGATGGGAATTTGCAGAAAAAAGCTGTTCTTCCCAATAGCTGTTTATCCATGTTCTTGCACCTGGGGATAAATGTGGGATGAAACACAGTGCATGCTTGTGAACAGCTCTTGCAAGGCAACTGATCTGAGCTTCCACCATGGTGACATGATTGTGTTCTTGCATTTTTAAGATGCCACTGCTTTCTAGATGCAAACAGAGAAAATATTTAGTTGTTTCAGATGCCAGAACTGTTTATTTAACAAAAAGCATTTCTCCTTCAGACTTCTACATAGACTTGATTTGTCTTCCTGTGGGAATGAATTTAGGCATACCTGGAAAATGGATAACTTTTGTACTCGCTGTAATCTCATTTCAAAATACCCAAAGAACTGGGCACATTTTAGCCTACCTTCTCATTGCTACTGAACAGAGGAAGGATGTAGACCTGGTGGCTGGGAGATGCTCTCTTGCTGCTCTCTCACTCAGAATTTGTCTGACTGAGAACAAACATCAGGATCAGTTTTTACAGCTACATTTTAAAGGCCATTTGGACATTTACAATTGCACACAAATACTCTGTATGCATAATATCCCGAGGCACATCATCTATATTCATTTCAGTGGAAGTTAGGAGATTTTGGAACCCCCTCTGCATCTGTTTACCCATACACCCTGTGAGAAAATGTGTTTTAATCATGCCATTGGGCTAGGGGCACTGTCAATGCACTTACCTGTATCGAATCCTTCCCATGGCATATTAAAATTGCAAACTCACCTTATATTCCATTGTGCATTAAAATGTATGGATTTATACAATATCTGTGTTTATACAGTTCATATAGAAATATGCTGAATGTTTTTTAGATTGCAAAGTCACAAGTACAAAAATTAGGGTAAATCAGTTGTACTTAAATATTTGCTATACAGTGTATGGCTCCAGACAATTGTAACAGCTCATAATTGAAAGCCTGCATATCCTATGCAGAATACATTAGCTTCTGGACATTGTGCAGGTCTCATCACCTCAAACTTCAGAAACTGAGATAAGGTAGCAGAATTATTATAACAATTATTAGAATATTGGGTTACAAAGAAGCAAGATTTTGTTTGTTTATTTTGTTGGGGGTTTTTTGTTTGGGTTTTTTTTTGTTTTTTCTTCTTGCAAATAAGCAACACTGTGAAAAGTGAAGGTCTCTTAAAAAAATCTTGGTTTTTTACTCTGGTATCCCACTGGAATACCTTCATCACAGTTTATTTTATACTACAATGTATGCGGATACTCAATCTGAAGAGAAGTTATAGACAAAAGTGCAGTAGAAGCCTGTAAGATAAGTAAATTTACAGTTAACTCCCCTGTATTTTCACATGCTAATGTATTTGGGATTCTTAAGTTTAACCTTAACTCTGTATTTTCTGAATTTAGAAAGTTGGTTTAAGATAATTGCACCATCTATAGGATTACTTTTTTATTTCTCACTCTATGTTACTGATATTTGCTTCTACCCATACATCTTCAAAAGAGAAAGCAGCTTAGTTCTTGCTTTCTGTTCAAACACATATATGCTAAAATTAACACTTGACCAATGTCAAGACAGAGTTAAGGTAGACTGCAGAGATGAGTGAATATAAGGCAAAACTATGTGCTTTGGGATCATGACATCTTTTCAATATTAGAAAAGAACTGCTGCCAGAACCTCCAGGCTGATTCTCAAGGGAGAGGTGTGGAGAAACTTCTGGCTCTTGATTGAGACCAGCTCAGTGAAAATTAAAACATTGAAGCCCACAAGGAAACTATTGCCAAAACCACAAAAATTGGACTTTTTGCTGAATAGAGCCTATAGAAAGTAATCTTTCATTCTGAGCTTAGAATGCAACAAATAGTTTATTTCAGCTGAGCTCAAGATTGGAGTTAAACATGCTGTATCTTTCTACCTGTTTAATAAAGGAAGATCTTAAATGACAAAAAACCTGGCCCCCTCTCTGTGACTTTCATTTTATTGGGAACAGTTTCCCACTGATGACAAATAAACAATAAGTTCACCCCATTACACCTGTATAGTCCCACTCAAAGTAATGTACTTCTTTGCATCTCCATAAAGGCCACAAGTGCACATGAGATTTTAAAAGAGGAGCTTAGCCAACTGAAGTGTGGTAGAAGCCTATAGCTTACCAAACCAAATAAAACCTCCAGCAATTTGAACAAATCTTTGCTGGGACCTTCTGAAGATAAATACTCATCCATCCAGCTCCCTTCCTGTTTTGTAATGTCTCCCTGCCTAATTTAATAAATGCTTTCTTGCTGTTTCTTGGCATCTTCCAGAACAAGGAATGTAAACTGAAAAGACCATGGAGACTAGGGTTGGCCCAGGACTGCACAATGAATAATATCAGGAGACACAGAGACGAGTCTGTCAGCCCATACCTCTTGCCACGGCCTCTACGAGGGAAGGTTGCTCAGTGCTGCGTGGAGCAGACTTTCGTTATACAATAGTTAAGACACATGAAAGTCAGAAGGAAAACGCATGCTCTAACAGGTCAGCTGCTAAAACTACTACAGCACAGAAAAAAAAAATCCAAAAGTAACAATAGGAAAGGTAATGCTGGAGAGAGAATAGTACAGCACAACGACGATTGCCAAAGAATTATTGACAACATTTTATGACACCTTCAGTCAAGTAGAACATTCCAGGAAAGGACAGTAGCTGCTGAATAAATATATTTTATTTATTTATAGTCTGTAGGTGTCTATTACTGTTTAAATTGATGAAACAGGAATTGTACTGCGACAGTTGCTCTCCAAAATGAGCACCCAAACTTTTGATGTCTAAATTGTTTAAAATTAAGATAATTCCTTTTTAAATAGTGTATCTCAAAATATACATGAAATTCATCTCTCTGTGAAGTGGACTTTCTACAGAAGACCTGAGATTTATTTTCTATTCATTAATGGAAGAGCCAGTGCTGTAGATGCACATAAGAAGGTGTATGTAAAACACTCATTAACTCTGCTTCTAGGTGGCCTTGGAAAACTATGAAGGCTCTTCAGGCTCTAACATTTTGGCTCCATGTATTTTTGCCTTTCAGAAATAGATCACTATTGTCTACATGTTCATACAGCCTATTCTTGGATCTTTGAACTATCACAAGGGAGTATTGTATTCATAAAAATTCAATGCTGAATGGCATTTATCTGCAGGTTACACAGCCTTCAGAGGATAAGCTTTAAGGGCAAAACAGTACAATGTAGCGTGCAAAGAACAGCATGGTTTCTAGCATTGCCACTGGGGATTAGGTGTGGCTGTGCTGCCACGGTATCAGGATGCCGTCAGCAGCTCTGCCAGGCCGGCTGCTTGGGGCGGCGCGTGGGCCTGGATGCAGGAAGCCCAGGGTATCGCGCTACGCCCTGGCCACAGCAGGAACACACACGAAAGTGGTCAAGAACGCAGCTTCCACTCGAGGGGCTTTCCCCAGGCCGGTGGGAGACGCGCCAGCAGAGACAAAGGCGAAGAGAAGCGATCGAATGCTTCTACTCCAGAAACTTTAATCTTCGGAAGGCACAAGAGCAGTGAGATGACACACCAGGAAGTTACAGGCATTTTTATAGCGGAACATAGGGAGGCGGGGTGAGGGGTATAATCCAATAGGGAAAGGGAACATGGGAGGGATCAACAGGGAAACAGCCAGTGAGGATGGAACAGGGGAGGGATTACAGACACCCAATGGGGAACTGAGGGCAGGGCTGCAGGGAGGCTGTGAGAACTCGCAATTCACAATGCTACAATTAGGTATTCCTGATTCAGATCAGTTTGGTGTAGATTTTCACCTATTTGTCAAAGGCGGCAAGGCTACTCTTGCTTGTTGTTGAATGATTTGAGATGCTGAAAGACTAATGAATTCTTATTTATTCATATAATTAATTTCTTTATGGCTTATTTCCAAAATTCTGGTTTTGCCCCCTTCTTATAAGGTCACTGCAGGGTTTTGTTTGACGTTAGGAGAACATTTTGAGAGAGCACAGCCCTCCCTAAATCCAAATGCTTTTCAGTGCTCTTCAGGACTCAAGAAGAGTACTCACCAGTACTCACTAGCTTACGTGCCCCTTTCCGTTCATGTACTGCAATCTGTTACCTCTCCTTTTGACTGTAAAGTTCAGGTTAGTGGAAGAATATCCTGCATCATCTTTAATAGCCTTAGTCATACGGTGAGACCTGGGCAGTACAACAGCAGACCAACAGCAGATTGCCACCACAGACTGCCAGTCCTTTGGGAAACAGGTAGTAGGAGTTTCTAGGGTACCTTGAAATCACTTTTTTGACTGGAAGACTACTGTAAGATAAAGACAAACAACTTCTTTTATTGTGATGTAATTCTTTACAAAAATAACCAGTTTGAAAAATAAAAATAAATTGAGATAAAGTCAGATAAAACTAAAGATTATAGCAAGGGATGTGGAGGTATCTACAAGCCTTACTGACCCTGGCCAGGTGCTCCCAAACCCTGCCCACAGCCCAGGGCCCTGCTTCAGCCCCCCAAGGCCATCAGCCCCTGCCCCAGAACTGCCACAGCAGGGCCAGTTTCCAGCTCCTCACAGCCCTGCCTTGCCCAGCTGTGCATCCACTGAGTCAGGCTGACTTGCAAGCCCATGTCCCAGCCTATCCTCAGCCCTTTCCCAGGGAAGTGTCCAGTGTCCAGGGTTGGGGCTGGTCCTGCTGCTCCCAGCTGCCCTTGCCACCAGGGTACTGCCCATCCACCTCCCAGTGGAGGAGTCCCGTGGCTCTTGGTGCCTGATCCCAAGGAGCCACTGGCCCTCATAACACCCTCAGGACACAGTCAGTTCACACCCAGGAGAGGATATAGGCATTTACAGAAGTTGTTTGCAATCCTGACTTTTTCATTACTGTGACTGAATCAAAGGTCTTTTTTAATCTGTCCACATTACTCTACAGATCCTTTTCTTACATTTAGCAGTCTCCACAATGAGCTTGTGAATCAAATGTTGATCTGTTGCATTTCTTGTATTTCATTTTCATCCCTTTTGGTTGACTAAATGGTCGGAGATTAGGTTTGGCACCATAAATATTAACGATCTCCACACAGCAGGAGACACACATTTGCTTGGCAGGGACTTAAAAATCTGTTTTGTTTTCCTATATGTCATCCATTCACTGGTGTCTCCTTGTAGAATGACGTACTGGGGCCGTGGTAATCCCGTGTGCAGACACACAACTACACCAAACCCACGGATGATAACAGGTTCAGGTGATTTTCAGTTCTTTGATGCCTTAAGTGCTTTCCTGGTTATTTCTCTCATTTGAATGTTAATCTTTTTTATTCAGCACTTCTAATCCTGAGCTAAATTTTAGGAAATTGTTTCCCATGTGGCTCATGTTTTATTGAAATATGCACACTTTGTTTTCTCCCATTGTTCTTTCTGACTGTGTGAAAAGCACCAACCTATGAATCAACTTCTGAAGAAATGTTGTGACTTTATGAATTACATTATTTGTTATGTTTCCCTGAGGAAACAACAATCTAGGTCTTCCCTTCCAGAGCCTACTGCATCCCTATGAGATGGGAATGTGTGCAGTTCATGTTGAAGGAATAACTTTGTTGTTTATCTAACTTTAGGTGTTAATTCTACATCCAATTTAACATTTTCCATATCGATATGCTGGCCTCTTAGATATTCTGAATGGTCTTTGAAGAGAAATAAATAAATATACAAGCAATTACAAAGCAAAAAACTATGAAACTGAGATCATCAGACTGTGGTAATTTCTGCCAAATTGAGGACTCTAGCAACACGTAAGAATATTAGACCTGTACAACATGAAATTCTCTCATCTGAATCTTGATAAACTTGAAACAGAGATAAGAGGAAACACATCAAGAAAACATCCAAACCTTCCCAAAGAACGTTAATCAATGCTTTACAGCCTCCCAGATCCCACTATCAAGTATTGGGTATAAACCCCCCACATTTTAAAATTTTGCTATAAAACATCACTGCAGGAATTAATGGCTTAGACTTCAAAAAAACGTTAGGTGTCATTCACACTTCATTACTCTCAAAACAGGCGTTTGATGTAAGTGTTGATAGCATCCTCTGGGTTCAATGTAATAGGACTTACCCATAGGTAAACACGGACCTTAATATCTAGTGATAAGTCAGAAAAAGTCTTTTAAATTTTTCCTGGTTTCTTTTTCTGATGGACTTCAAAAAACCCCTTTAAAATTATTACATGTTTGCTGTGGAAAAAGTTAGTGGTCCAAACAGACTCCTACCTGTAACAAACAGAAATTGAATCAACATTTAAGGGAAGAAAATTTAAAAATGGAGCTCAGATAATGAGCTGGATTTATAGACTAATTTGTTTAATAGAAGTGGAGTTTGTAGATGTTCAGAATCAACTTGTCATGAAAAATGGTTAGTAGCTTTCATTTAACACTGAATAAGGAACTTTGTTTAACAATAACAGTAAACCTGTTCTGCATCTTGTATTCTGTTTCAAATGATATCTTTTGCCCAAAACCTTGTCTTGCTCCTGCTGCTTATCTTCCTCATCCTTGTCATACAAACAGTGCTTGTCTGCTTGAGGATGAGAGATGGAATAAGGAGTAGGACTGCAGTGAGGGTAAAGATGTATGAGAAGAACAGAGCAGTGTGTCATATGGGTGACATTTATCAGAACCCAGGTGCTGGGGGAGGTGAAGCTTTCTGAGCCAACTTCATAAAATACATCTTTTTTATCCACTATATGGTTCAGTTAACACAGTAAGCAGAGGAGGAAGTGTTCTCTTCCTATCTTATCTGTGCCTTCTCCTGGAACTTGCCAGTAGTAGCCTAGCACGTACCACCTACTGCAAACACACAGGGCAGAGATTTAACTACTGTTCCATTAAGAAAGCAGTATTCATCAGCCAGTGCTGCCTCCCATTTTGTGTGTACTCCATCCTGCAAAGCCTCTATTCCCTTGGGGATTTGGTATATTACATCATTTTTTGCATAGACTAACTCATACCTGAAGGATGACTTTGATGTGACTTGGAAATGCTATGAAGCCATTTTAAAAGCATATACTTAACATGCAGTTGTACTTGAGTCCCATTCAGCACTGATGAAAGATTCCCATCTATTGTGAAATATCCATATGTTTTCCCTTTTCTGATGATGGTTACTTTTAACAGGGGACGGATTCTGCACCTCTGCTCAGAGAAATACCGAATCTTCTTCCAAGTCCCTCAAGACCTTTTCATGGGGGTCACTGGGATATCAACTGTAAAACTGCTGAGGCTTTGTTAGTGGGAGTTTTCTCTTCCTGACAACAGATGTAGGATGCAAGTTTCCCTCTTTACTTTTTAGTGTGTCCTTTTTGGTCTTCCATCTTTTCAGCTGGCCTCAATTTTTCTTCTTCTGCTCCATGGTATCCTTCGATTTCTTGTAATATTCTGTTCTAAACTTCAGTGGCACCTAAGATAAATCTTGCCTCTTTCCTTCTGAAACAAGTGACTAGGGCTCTTCCTTTTGGCAAGAAGGAATGGTTGAAAGCACAAATGAACTGGGAATTGTGCATTTTTCTTTTCTTTGTGTGCCTCAGAGAAAATGTTTGCCAAATTTTGTCATCACAACTTGGACTACATGAAATATTATCTCTGCCCCTTCTGAGAGAAGAGGAGTGCAGGGAAACTTTCCAGTTTTCCTTTAGAGAAAACCCAAAAGAAAAAATGGTGTCAAAACAAAGCAAGGTAAAATACAGCAGAAAGCCTTTTCTTGTTGAGAGTGGATGTGATGCCAGGAGGGTTATCTTGCTGTGATGGATGGGAGCTGTTTCATTCATTCACTATATGTGAGGGACTGTGCTCCTTGAGAGGGCTGCACTTGAAAGCAGGGAGGCCTGTTCCCTGCTCCTGGTGGTGACTGCTGGGGTTCAGACAGGAGCCGTGGCAGACGGGAGGACTGATTTGTTCCTTCGGAAGAAGCCAATCCAAGCCGTGCCGGGGCAGAGGTCTGGCTGTGCAGGGCTGGCGTGAGGAGCACAGGCGTGGCTGCAGGCCAGTGGCATCAGCTCTGCTGGTCCCCAGAGGAGCAGAGGGCAGACCCACAGCCTTGCCTCAGGCATGATGGAACAAGGCTGACTTTATCTAGGGTTATGTGTATAATATATTGCATCCCAGGAAGCTGCTAAACATTCCTGAGTTGAAAGAAGGCTGGGGGAAAGGATCCTCCCCCTGCAATGGCACGGTAGGTAAGGGGAAAAGGAGAGATTTCCTTTATTTTTTCACTTCCAGCAAATTGAAATTTTTACTGTTCCAAAAGTGACCTTTTTCAGTACATAGTCAAATCTAATGTAGTTGTAGAGTTTAAAAATCCCCTTTGTATGCCTATTCTGACTAAAATGTGTAGCCAGAACCACCTCAAAACTTTGCTGACCCAAGGTCAAACAGAAAAATTATGTTGTCATTGCTACAGATATTTAATGATACACCCTGCCACTCAGCTTCTCTTTAGACTGACGCTGGTTAGAATTTTTAGGAAAACCTTATAAAAAAGAAACACCATTTCCCTTAGGTGGCTCTTGCTTTGTTAAGTTACACTGAAAAAGTCTGCCAATATCTTTGTGAACCCTTTTAAACTATCTCTTTAACCCACTGTAGGAGCAGCTGCATTACCAGAAAGGGCAGGCTCAGCCTTCATAATCTTTCACATCAATTTGTTCCAGGACTTCACAGTGGTTCTTGTTAGAAAGTTTTCTCTGGTTTCAGGCTGAAATCCTCTTTGCTGTGAGTTTAACTTGCAGCCCCTTTTCTTATCTTTACTGAATATGGAGAACAGTATGTTACCTCTCTCTTCATAGCTGCAATGTGTAGCTACCTGTATTTGACTTTTTATCATGTTTCTCCTAATTGTTTCTCCACCATAAAATATAACTCAAATTCCTTCACTATTTCTGTATGTTTAAAAACCTCTGATCGTTCTTGCTGCTGTTCTTGACGCTCTCTTTAGTCAATCCACAACCTTCTTTATTTAGGGTCCAAGAGATAAATGCGTTTACTTCCACTGCAGCTTTGTGAACAGTGCACAAAGCAGAAGAACCAAAGCCAAAGGATTACAGGCATTACCATTCTTTTTACACTCAGTAATAAAATTATGCGTTGCCACAACAGGAAAAGACCATTGAGTTGTGCTCACTTAAAGATCTGTGAAAAATCTGATGTAGATTTTTGTCCATAGGAAGATACAGTGTAGATTGCATATGCAATCCACTACAAGCTTCTGTTCAGAAATTCAGCAGCTTTGTTGTTTTTTCCATCCTATATTTGTGCAGTTGTTTATCCCTACACAGGAGAAGAGCTTGGAAAAAAATCAATAAAACCATGAAATTACTTCTTTTTTTCTCCACCAACAGCACAAGTCTTGGCAACATCTCTCAGTATATGGCTGAACTTTATTCCTGGTGGGAACCTGGCTGGCACAGAACAAGCTCTATTAAGTGTGCAATTGCATATTGACCTCTACTTGCATATTGACCTTACTTGTGTCATTAGGATTTTAATAATGGTCTGCTCTTAAGGATGAGTGGGAGTTGTTTGTCCCTTGCTCCTTCATAAATGCTATTGCAATAACAGATTGACAAGAATTTTCCCTCAAGTTGGAGGATAATTAGATTAAAGTATTTTAGGGGAGCTAAAGCAAGTTTGCTACACAGCACATATGCAAATGCATGGTGGGAAGTAGAAAATGGTAACAGTCCGGAGCTGCTTCTTCAACACCGTGATTGACAGATTCAATAGGCACATCTGGTGAGCAACTTCATGGCAGGGCCTGCATAAGCACACTGTAAAATTGTAAATGTGGTCTGTGGAGGATAAGGGCTCCTTAGATCTGACATTATGTTTACCAGGCTCACACTTTTCTAGCAGGAATGGCCCTTCACCTTCTACTGTAAACAGAAAGAAATCAGAGGCTCTCACATGCAGGGCTGTTGGCAGATTACCATGAACTTGTTTCAGCCAGAGCACACTTCATCGTCATGGTCAGTGAAAGCCTCCGAGCTTCAAAGGTAAGTCCTGTGCTCAAAGAGAGACATTGCAATGACCCACGACTCCTGGCAGATTTGGTTTCAGTTACTGGAAGATTCTCAAAAAATTCAAAGGCACTTCAGCTCCCTTCAAACTTCAGCGCAGAGCAGCAGACCTCCTAGACAAAGCGCAAAGTGTAGCACTAGCAGTCCAGCGAGAGTCTGCATCTTGATTTCACTAGAGCAGATGTTATCTGCAAGCAATTAACATACTTGTCATCACCAGTAAAATAGATACAGAATTCTTCGAGCGTTTTTTTTTTTAACCACCCTAAAGAAAAGTGTTTGTGCACAAAGCAAAATTTCCACATTAGTATTAAAATAACATTCAGTGAGGCAAGTGGCATGTGTCACTTTTTCAGTTTCTTCCAGTTCCTTTTTTTTCAAAGAGCAATGCTGTAACACTTAGACCAGAGCTAGAGAACACATTTCATCACTGAGCTTTATCTTTTAATAACAGAATTTTTGATGTCTGTATTTTTTACTTCACTGTTATTATTTTTAAATGCTACTGTTTGTTTTGCATAGAACCATAGCGAGTACGTATCCCACCCTTATGAGTGTGGTGGGTTGACCCTGGTTGGACACCAGGTGACCACCAGAGATGCTCCATCACTCCCCTCCTCAGCTGGGCAGGAGAAAATACAACTGAAGTCTTGTGGGTTGAGATCAGGACAGGGAGAGATCACTCACCAGCTGCCATCACGAGCAAAGCAGATCTGTCTTAGGGAAATTAGCCTAATTTATTACCAGTCAAATCAGAGTAGGGTAAGGGGAAATAAAATCAAATCTTTAAAAACACCTTCCCTCCACCTCTCCCTTCTGCCTGGGCTTAATTTAACTCCTCATTTTCTCTACCTCCTCCCACCTTCTGGTACAGGGGGACAGGAAATGGGAGCTGCAGTCAGTTCATCNCATCACGAGCAAAGCAGATCTGTCTTAGGGAAATTAGCCTAATTTATTACCAGTCAAATCAGAGTAGGGAAAGGGGAAATAAAATCAAATCTTTAAAAACCCCTTCCCTCCACCTCTCCCTTCTGCCTGGGCTTAATTTAACTCCTCATTTTCTCTACCTCCTCCCACCTTCTGGTACAGGGGGACAGGAAATGGGAGCTGCAGTCAGTTCATCACACATTGCCTCTGACAGTCCTTCCTCCTCAGGGGGAGAGCTGCTCACACTCTTCCTGCGCTCCAGAGTGTGGCCCCTCCCACAGGAGACAGTCCCCCACAAACTTCAACATGAGTCCTGCCCACGGCCTGCAGTTCTTCAGAAGCTGTGCCAGTGTGAGTCCATTCTACAGGGCATGGTCCTTCAGGAACAGCCTGCTCCAGCGGGTGTCCCCCACAGGGTCACAAGTCCTGCCAGCAAACCTGCTCTGGTGTGGGCTCCTCTCTCCATGGGTCCGCAGGTCCTGCCAGGAGCCTGTTCCAGCGCAGGCTTCCCACAGGGGCCCAGCCTCCTTTGGGCACCCACCTGCTCTGCCGTGGGGTCCTCCAGGGGCTGCAGGTGGATCTCTGCTCCCCCATGGACCTCCCTGGGCTGCAAGGGCACAGCTGCCTCACCATGGGCTGCACCAGGGGCTGCAGGGGAATCTCTGCTCCCATGTCTGAAGCACCTCCTCCTCCTCCTTCATTGGTCTTGAGGGCTGCAGTTGCTACTCTCACTGATTGTCATACCTCTCTCAGTTGAAGTTGAAATTGTGCAGGGTGGTTTTTTCCTTCTTAAATGCATTATCCCAGAGGATGTCGTTGACAGGCTCAGCCTTGGCCAGTGGAGGTTCTGTCTTGGAGCTGTCTGGCATTGGCTCTATCAGACACAGCGGAAGCTTCTGGCAGCTTCTCACAAAACCTACCCCTATAATCCCTTGACTACCAAAACTTGGCCAGACAAATCCAATAAAATGACTTTCACCACAACATAGCCTCAGTGAACTCCAAAGAGCTGCTTTCTGTTTACATGGATATATGAAGAACCCAGGGACATAGCCACATATCATCAGTGTGTCCTGTTTTTAAAGTTCTGAGCGTGCTTTGCAGCAGTCACATCCCTAATAATTATACTACCTTGTTAAAATAATTGTTTTAAAGATTGTATGCTAACCTGTCTTCCACAGAATCTTTTAATTGGCTCACAAGCTTAGAAGATGAGATTTACTCCACAATTTCTCTGTACTCACAGTTAGTTGTTCCTCTGTCTAGGATCTCTGTAAAGACTTGCTCCACCAGAAGTGCTTCACCTCTCAAACCCTAGGCCTTCATTTTTGAGATTAAAAAAAAAAAAATTATTTGGAAGTTTCTCAGGAGTATTGAGTTTGTTAAAGGATTGAAAAATAAAACATTTTCCCTGCCTGCTCTTTTCAGAGTTGTTATTTTCTTAACCCTGGAACATAAGGGGATGATTGCCTTTACACTGCTTCCTCTCACTAAGTTCTTTTGAGTTGCTGCTGTCTTAGAGAAGTGAGATGATTTTGTGGCTATGGTGTTGTAGGAGGGGGAAAGTGGACTCAGTTCTTAGAACTGCCACAGGTTTCTTCTTTGATCTTGGCCAAGTCATTTGATCCTGATTTATTTTATCTCTAACAGAAGTCTGCTAGTCACTTTTCTCACCTCAGTAAGGTCTTCAGAGAAAAAAAATGCCTCTTGTCCCATGGTTCTGATATGCCAGAAGTAATGGGACAACGCTTGACTGGGGCTTATGTGTGACGCAAATAATAATAATTTATGCAGGGAAGTAAGAAACTTGAAGTCCTTCCATATCCCTTATGAAGGGTTATTTAACATCTCAGCTCATGAGCTCAATGTGCTTCTTGAAATAAGCAGTGTTAACCTAATTTACAGAAGGAATTTGCTTTTAGAAGGTCAAAAGCAGGCAGCAAGCTGTAGCATAAAGAGCTAGCAGACGAAATTGAACTTGAAACCAAGCTGCTCTGATTCTACTTTATTTCATCTGTTCTCCCTAAATATCCCCAAGCTCTGCAGCAGCTTCTGTGTTGATTAGTGGCAGGAGTTGAGTAGAAAGTGACTGTCATGCCAGAAAGACTTGGGGGCACTGAATCTGGAATGAACCACACATACTTAAAACTAGCTAATATAGTGACATCTTGAAGCAGCCTAGGGCAGAGAAGTTTCCTCTAAACAGAGGTTTCTAGCCCACAAGTCCTTGAATACTTTTTGTGAGTAAATGATCCTGTGGCATGAGCTCTAATTAAAATCATATCAGGCCTGTTCCATATTACCCAGCACAATCTCTGGAGCTTGCTTCTGTACCTTCCACCAACCCCTCCTTGTTTACATTCCAGATGCGCAGACTGTTAACGCAGCCGAGCTCATGTAAAATGAATGCATGAATGGGATGAAGAACATGTGAAAGAAGGAAGTTTGTGTACTTCAAACTGTGTGAGATATTACAGTCCAAAGGTGGTGTGGCAAAGGAAGTCCTGCCTTTATGTACCGTGATGATGGGTGGAAACAGAAGATTAAGTGATGGGTCCTGAAATTCCAATAAAAACTGTGTTTTCCCTTCAACTGAGAGTGAGGTGGTCATGACAAGAGGGCTAGTTATAAAGCTGTGAGTTTGACACAGGACCTCTGTAAAACATCCTTTTGCCTCAACCAGCTCTCAAAGAACTCTTAATCTTCTAGAGTCATCTAGTTAGAGAAGAAAAAGATAATATGAATCAATTATTTCAGTGGATACCTCCTTATTTACGTGTTGAAATGTAGAAAGCTCTGCTTCTCTGATGAAGGGCAAGGCGAACAATTTAGAGACCATTTACTTTCTTACAGGACCAACCCTCCTTTCAGCACTTCCCCAAAATTCCCCTTACATTTTTATTATGTCCTATTCCAGAAAAGCTATGCTGTACCTTTATCCTTCTCTTTCCACAGTTTCCTTTTGCAACAGGTATTGTTCTGCCCATCCTTGGAAAAAAGTGTAGAAAATAAGCCATATAAGCAAAATTAGCCTTCTATTGTTTTTTACTGTCTTCATCATGTAGTTTTTGCTGATACAAAAATATTATTAGAAATGTTTTTACTCTGCAGAACTACTAAAAAGCAAAAAAGTTACTACAGGACTAATGCCCATAAACAAAGCAAAGAAGTAAAAAATCTCATTTTGGAAGGGTGGTTTGGGAGCCTCAGTGGCAGGTACTTGAGGTACTGAAGATTTTATATCAGTGGAAACTTTAATAGTGAGGATGCCAATGGTGTACTTGTTTGATGACTGTCTACGATATTAATCCTTTGAAGACTGCAGTCAATAATGGTTTATTCAGTGCTGACAGGATGTTTTGTGCCAGGGAATCCAGGTTGCCAGAAGCAACTGGTTAGTTGTTATTGAACAGCCAAGCTGCAGAGTGTTACTGTGGCCCACTCTATACCAGTGGTAGTACAAAAAGAAGACTTTATTTGTAGATGCCAGAAAAATATAATAGATGGGGAATCGATGTCGTAAAATCAGGACATTTGAAGAATGCTTCTATGGAAGCAATAGAGACCAGAATTAAGTTAAACTTTACAAGAGATTTCATCTGAGCTGGAAAATAGATGATGGAAGCAACTGTGGAAACTTTCCTGCTTGAAAGAACAATTTACTTTTCATAGCTGTGATTGAAAATTTTGTTTTCAATATTTTGCGTCTTGAAAATAGCCCTCTTTTAGGGAAGATGACTTCGTTTGGCCTCAAAGTTAAATGTAATTGAGGAAAAGCAAAAGCACTTAATGACACTTCCAGCAGAGTTGCAGTAGGACTTCACATGGCTTTTGTTCTCTTCAGTTGTGTTCAGGTTCAGAAACCTCCATTCTGACTAAGGATGATAGAAGCTGCTACATTATCTTGTGAGTGAGCTCCTGTATTCCTTCAGAATCCTTTTGAAGAGACCTCTTCTCAATATGTGTGAAAAATATGTGTTAATTCAGCATAGTTTCCTTTTAAGCACACAGACCGAAGAGAGACCATGTCACCACACAATAAAACCTATAATTTCCTTTTGCCTTTAAAGATGAGGATCATTTGAATATTGGTGCGTATGCTACAGATGGTGCTGCTAGTAAGGCTGGTAACCATTTCTTTAAAAATGTCTCTAGCAGACATTATCCTACTTCATGTAAGACTCTAATTAGTTGTTTCAAGTGATATTACCTTACAGCACAGTGGTACTGTGAAAAACTGAGCCTTTCCTGTGTTGTTTGAACTCTGTTCATTTAAACGCCAGGCTTATTTACACAGTTAAACAGAAAGCCTTACTAGGGATAAAGAACATCCTGTAAAAGGAGAGACTGTATTCTGGAAAAAATACAGACAACAGTTGATAAGAGGTTACCATTGTAATGGCCCATATGTGCTGACCAGAGGACATTACAACTGAATAAGAAATTGTGTTACCTATGTAGATGGTATAAGCTGAACTACTGCCTGACTATTGTGCTCAGACTTTTATCATAGCAATGCTAGAAAGAAGCTGACACACTAAAGGGAGTCAAAGTAGAGCAACAAGAATTATGAGAACCCTAGAAATACTCCTTAACAGAAAATGGCCTGAGAAGTTTCACCTATTTTCACTTAGAAATTTGCATGCACTGCACTAGTACTGGGAGAAGGTAGAGATTTTTAATAGGAAGATTATTATGACAAGATTGAGAGACTGAGTATTAACTGAATTCAGACAAAATGTACTCATTCAACCTCTGACTTTGACTGTCTTCTTTCAATGGACACATCTGCATCTAAGTTCTTGTGTTTAAATGACTCAAGGCTTTTTCTGGGCTGTCGTAAGGGAATACAAATGATTGAAGTTGTTTGGGAGTCTTTATGAAATAGCATGATGAGAAAATACTGATTTAATAAAGTTTTTGAAAACAAATCTTTTCTAAAAAAACTCAGTTTTTGTGAGGAACTGTAACTGAACCATGGACAGGGTTCCAGAAGAGCAGGAACAATGGTTTCCCTGGACAAATCTGTTCTGGTAAATTAAATGGTTTTTTGGGCAATTCTCTGGCATTAAAGCCAACTGGCATGGAAGATCCCATATCCATATTGTGAAGATCTCTTTACTCTCCATCGCATGACAGCTACCTCCAATTTACCTATTGGAAACATTATGTAAGGAATGCCTGTTTCCAGACCATACAGTGGAATTATTTGAGAAGATAGCAGCAGTCTTTGGCTGAAATCCTGATCTCAGGATTGTTCTGCAATTTTGTGGACAATCAAGTCTCAATGGCCAGGAACAACTCCTGTGACTATTCAATTCGCTAGAGTAGATGAAGTTGTAGTGTGCTGCTGGAGATCCCAAGCCATCACAATCTGTGGTTTCATGCTTTCTCAGCTGGGCTCCAGAACAGGAGGCTCTGGTGTCCAGCAGCAGCGTGTGACTGAGAAAAAGATAACTTTGGTTGACATCCTCTAGTAGCCCTGGTGAGGCATTTCGCTTCTTAAGTGCTCTTCATCTCAGTTTCCAAAATGAAAACAAAAGCAACTAACCAACCAGTCAAACAAAAAACCTGACATCAAAAGCCTGACAAAAGCCCTTGACATCAAAAGTTTCATAGACCACCAAAAATGACAACTCTTGTAAAATCAAATCACAAGTTTTTCTTGAGAAGCTTGGGGGGAAAAAAAAGCTTCAGATGATGTTCAGAAGAGTCTTATGACCCAGGCTACTTTGGCTTTTGAGTGTCCAAACATAGACACTTATGGAAACAAAGTCATTCGGAATTACCAGTGTTTTTGGAAAATCCAGAAGGCATTAGTTTTTATACTCTGCAGGATCTGTGTTTTTCTCTTTGGTTTGTGCCACAGTGGCTTTGTGCAGCTTTTAAGCGCAATTGGAATAAATTGAAGAATGTTAGAGACTCCTAAATGGACTATGCCTTAGATACAGGATAGCATTATAATATGAAAGTCAGAGTGGTTGGCAGCTGAACACAGAAGTCCCAATGGGACCTGTGCCCTGTAGCCTAAGACAAGAGGTTACACTTGATATTTGCAGCTTACTTGCTATCCCACACAAAATCCCAGCAAGCTGCATTTTTTATCAAATAATTTTATATGTCGCATCCTCACCATTGATCACACTGTCAGAGACTGCAAACAGATCCTGTTAACTTGTTTAGACTGGTTTCCCCATTGCTAAATAGCATTTGCTTTTTGATATATGGTCTTTACGACTCTCACAGCTAAAGTGACAGAATGCTTTCACATTATTTTTTACATAAAAAATTATTTGGGGTGTTTTGGTTTTTTTCAGTATGGAGGAAGGAAAATGAGGTATGGAAGAATTTAAGGAAATTAAATTTGCACTCCAAACTGGGCAGAGTAAACAACTAGGATTTTTTCTGGAAAGCACTGATATTAAAAATTCTCATCAAATTCCATTGGGAGGGGCGCTAAAACACTTTTTAATACAGAAGATCTCTGTGTAAAAGAGCTGTTATTCACTCCTGGGTCCCCTCCCCTTCAGAACTGTGTGGGCTGCCTCCTCTGTTATGTGCACTCACATAATACCCCTGTGGCAATGACAGTGGTTGCTTGCACAGAAAATTAATACTAGGAAAGTATTTATGCATTTGTACTGTATTGAGTGTGATAAATGTTTTCCCGTTCTGAAAAACAAAACACTTGCATTTTCTGCTTTTGTTCTTCATCTCCTCCCATCTGTTTTGTTTCTCTTAGCTGGAAATGAGAATAACAGCTGACTCTCTGTGGATTGCCAGTGGTCTATGGAGGGTTTGAAGGCCTCTCTAGTGTCTTTGAAGCTCCTTTTAAAAAATAATTCTGTCCCAGTTCATGTGAAAAGCCATATAATTCTTTCATCAGATCATAATTATTGCAGTGAGAGGACTAGATCTATTTTCTATCTTTGTCAATAGTGAGGGTTTTGTGGCCATGTGGCCCACTGGACATCCAGCATTTTATGTCGCCAGCCAAAAACATTGGCCTAAATGCAGGCTTGTTATGAGGATGATATAATGATTTTCTTCACCCGAAGCGGCAGACCCAATACATCTTTTCAGATTGCACTAAAAACATAAACATTGCCTGAGAAGCCTCTGAACATGGATCTCGAACAAAGGCAAATTCAGCCACTGTGCATTTTTAAATGCCTTCTTCATTGTCTGAAATAATGTGGGACTTTACAACTATAAGAACCACAAGGTTTTAAGTAGAAACCCGTGGTCTTTTGTTCTTCCAAATACAAAATCAGCACAACAAGAAGGAACACTTGGGTTATGGTTCAGCATTGTAGACTACTCTGTAGGGCAAAGCTACAAAAAAAATTGAGCTGTGTATCACAGCAAGTTAATCACAATTTCTTGGAAACTATAACAGAGCAACATGAAACTCATGAGCTACTTTGCCTTTAACCACAGAAAAAACCATGAAAATTCACAGGTTGTTGGGGTCATAGGAAGAGAGTTTTGATTAAGGCCTATGAATTTTCACTGACACCAAGTGACTAGAGGTTTATAAAATCAATTTAAAGAACATAAGCTTTCTGGAGCTAAATAATTCATAGTTTTGGTTTTGTTGTTGTGGTTTTTTGTTTGAGGGTTTTTATTTGTTTAGAGATTATTTATTTTTGTTTTTCTTTTTGGTTTTTTTGGGACGGCTGGGGAGTGTCTAACAGAAGTATTTAAAAAAACCCAAGTAAGATGCTCCTTAGAGTAGCACATTTTTACACGCATAGATGTGTGTATTTGTGTTTTCACTTTATCATTTCTCAGTAATGGATTTTCATTAGTAGCCTGATTTGACATGACTACTAATGTCAATCAACTTAACTGCATCTGGCTAAATAAACACTGCAATCATTTACAGGGCATTTACTACACAAATTGGAAGAAGGACCTGGCCCACAAGGTAATCAAAGCATATGAAAGCAGAGTGTCCCTTTTCCATTCTATTACAACCAGAAGTTGGAAGACAAGTTGGCATATGCCAGCTTGGCCAAGGAATAAAAACATTTTCATTTTACATTGAAAACTGTTTTTCAAATTTTTAGTTCATAAAAAAGAACATAGAGAAATATTGCCTATTTTATTAGTTGCACCAAAGTCATGTTGGCAAGTGAAAAAATAATATTAAGCTAAAACAGCTTCATGTGTTTCCTATTGTATAATCAGCTGGTGATGCAAAGGACAAGCCTGCACCGCTCGCTAGTCAGCCTGGAGGTTACAAAACTGAACCAGAGCAGCACCATTCACTGGGAATGACAGAAGCACAAGTGTCTGGACTGAGCTCAGACTGGCTTACAGGACATACCCCTGGTTAATAGTGAGGTTGCTGTGACTGGTATTGTAGCTTGGCATGTCTAAGGAAAGGTTTTGTCTATACTTGATGGCAAAAATGGGTGTTCATGTACATTAGTCGTTACGCATTAATGTGCTGTGAATGTCTGGTGTAGGTCTATTGGCTAATAAAGTGGAATTCAGAATGAGGCTTTTCTGAAGCTTGATTTATTTTGGTTAACACATGTTTAAACACATTTCTTTTTTTTTACAGTGGATTATTTAATTGGCATGCTTCAATTGTAATGGAGTCTTTTGCCAAAAGCTTCTGTAGGAACACAGTTACCATAAGATGAAAAGGAAGATCTTCACACAGTTAAAAAAAAAGCAACCAACAACTTAGTTAAAAGTTAGGAAGCAATGGATGGGAACAGAAGGTGAATTTTCATACAAACAAGTTTATAGAGTAATGACATAGTCATACATGCTTGGGTCTGAGCAGCATGGGCCCTTGGAATGGACTTTGTAGATAATTTAGGGATGAGGCGAACAGAGAGGCGACAAAGTTTGCTGATGATTCTCAGTTACTTAATGTAGTAAAGCCGTCTGCAATAAACTAAAGAGGGTTTATTTATTTGTATACTTATTTATATATATTTATATATTATTTATATGCTGCATGATGGAGAAATGAACATCAGCAAAAAATTCAATGTAGGTAAACATAAAGTGACACAGAAAAATAATTACTCTAACTTTATTTATAGAAAGATAACCTTCAAGTTGACTATTTCTATTCAAGAATGAGATCTTGAGAGACCTTAAGAAAACTATCAATTCAGTGCTCACTCATGGGAGTAGAGGGTCTACTGTGCTAGACAGTTTTAATCACCAAAGCGTATTCCAAGGTGTTGAGTCATGTCAGCATTCAGCTACAACTGAGCATGCTGCATCAGAAAACCCAACCTCGACAGTCAAGATAGAAGTATATAAGATACATAATACTCCCTAGCATAGATCCTGTTACTGTAGAAGGCTTGTCCAAAAATTTCTTACCTAAAAGGGAAAATTAAATAGGTATTTTTGTGGATATCTATCTTTGTTTTACCCTCTGTGTAGAAGAAAAATTCCATTATGATGTATTTTTGTTCCCAGTGCAATGTGAGTACATTTAAGCAGCCTACAGAATAGGTGCAATATTTACCTGCATTTGTACAGGTGTGTGTGGGTGTGGGTGTGCGTGTGTGGGTATATCTGCAAATGTTAATCCTATTCGTGGAGTAGTTTATTATCTTCCATATTCTATGTATAAATACCTATCTTCAGTATATTCTGTCACATTAATTAGATGGAAAGTATCATAAAATTTAGCAGCACTGACTCATATTCATGACTTAAACTATTTTAAACCGTATGTTTTTCATTTTCCTTGGATGTAGATTTTTTTTCAGCAGACAGAAAAACAAGTTAATGTAAATTGAAAGATAAGTACAAAAAAATCAGTTTTTCGTATTTTTCTCTTTTATGTGAGTTATTATCAGAGAAGAAGTAATTATTAGGCTCATTATTTTCTGTCCCAAAAGAAAAATGGATACGTTTATGACTTAGTTCCTAGGATAAGGATCTATAACAGAAAAAGTGCCTAACTTTCAAGTTAGAGAAATACCAGTTTGTTCCATGCAATCATCACATGCCTTCAAGTTTTCATAATGGCTGCAGCATTTCTCATGTCAGTTATATGCAAATTGCTGATATTTCCCTGGGCAGTTTGCACACCCCTGTTTCTAAATCTGATGTCTGTTGTCTGAGACCTCAAGATGGTTTGTTCTTTAGAAATTGGGTTTGCTGTGGTGGCCAGCTGTCACACAGATCTCCCCCCTTCTCCTACCCCTATCAGTATTAAGGACAGGAGAAAGTGTCATCTCAACTGCCTTTTTGTTTATAAGGAGTCTGAGATTTGTGCTAGGGTTTAAAACAAATATGATGGAAGGCAATGAGAATAAAGGAGAAAACTTCAAGCACCTAAAGGACTCAAAAGTTCTGTTTGGTTTTTAAGCTTGAGAACTTTTGGATGCTAAAAGATAAGGGATAAGTTTTGTCATCCAGAGCACTAGCTTAAAACCTCCAACCCCATTATTAGCACGGATTTTGGAAGGGCTCTCCCATGTGGTACACAGCCAAGTGACTCTTCTGACTATAGCCAGCAAACCCATCTCTTTTTTCTCCAGTGATAGCAGTGACTGTGTTATGGCAGAGCAGCCATGGGGCCTCCTTTTCTGTCTTCAAAACCACAAAAGCACAAATGTTAAAGGCATTGTGAGATTTGAATGGACTGTTTCTTTTGGGGTTTTTTTCATTCTTCTTCACTTCACATGTCTGATCAGGATTGGAAACGGAAGTGTTGAAAGACTATACTTAGGTATTATTTATTGAGCACTGACACTGTGCTTGGAGTTTAACCACTCTGTGAAATACCACAAAAAGAAACTACTTTTACTGTATTTCAAGCCCAACCAGAATGAGAAATTACTGGAAGTTTCACAAGAATACTCTGTTTTTGCAAGACTTCCAGGCTACTTCTGTTGATCAAAGATGGTCAGGCAGTCTGGATGAAACCTAAGTGAACATTCAAGTATTGGGTCCTTAGCCAAACCAAAGTGAAACTCTGAATCGTAAGGTTTGTTCTCTCTTCTGTCCTTCAGTGCTGATAATATGCAAGTTAAGCCTGCCTGATGCAACTTGGAGTTTCTATTTGACTGATAGATAATGTTTTGGGTCCTCTGTGTATGCTTTTTATGGTTTGCTAACAGGCTTTCTGACACCAGCTTTAAATGATTTGGTGTAAAATCTAAAGGCTCACAGTCATACACAGAACTAATTCATACCCAAGGGAATGTGAGCTGTTCCTACAGCAGGAATAATTACACTATTCTGCTACATGAAAGAGTAGGTTAATGTTAACACACCATGAGTGAGGCTCATGTGTTGTACCTTATATGTTAGAGCTGGTGTACTACTTCACAGCAATGAAGCAACAAAACTTGAGCCTTTGTGCTCGGGGGTCTTTTTTAAGCTACCACCCACTTGCTGTGGAGTAAGCACTTGCAGAGAATTGCCATGGTATTTCAACTCAGTCTAGTTTTGTGCCCAAGCTTGTCTAATTAGCTGCACCCGTATTTTTGTTATCAAAATAATTAAGTAATTATAAAATAAGTAAATAAATAAACATAAAAGTAAAGATAAAGTCTACTTCATAAGAGATGTCACACTGACCTTCTCATTTCCAGCCCTTTTGAATTTCTGTCCTTGGCTGGTTGTTTCATGGTAGAATTTTCCATATTGCTTCTCTTGTGGGCCAGCATTTCCATGATCCTTAAGTGTTGTCATCCATGTCTCCCTGTCATCCCTTCAGGGCTTCCATCACATGCTTTAACACATACCAAAATCATGGTTAACTGTTTCAAAAACAGTGTTATCTACGTATTTTGTGGCACCCCTGGGTCACACAGAGACTAGGATATGTGACAGGATGCTCTTCAGCTGTTAGCTTTGTGTCAGTTTGCTCTGTGACTTGCAACAGGCCTGCTGGTTTTGCATGACACAATTTCTCCATTTGTGAAGGATGGGCAGGTACACTCCCTAGGTCAAAATATTTTGAAGCCTGTATCTGCAAGACCTCCAGGAAAGGTGCATATTGTTATTATTCTGCTTTACTACATGATAAGTTAAAAAAATACTGCTATGTAGTCTGGTGTGGCAGCAACAAGTATTTAAACTTAGAGAGAAAGAATCGTCCTGTTTAGAAAAAAATGAGATCTAGGTTCTTGACTTCAGAGACAAACCTCAGGGAAGGGATAAGTTTTAAATTCTTAATAATGGCTACTTTATGATATTCACAACAGGAATGTCAAACACTTAAAAATACTTGGACTGTGCTGTTAATGATGCAGTGGAAATCTACAGACATAACTCCAAATCAAATGAAAATTAAGATGAAGTGTGGATCTAGCTGCATATATATGTCACAAAGTGTGCAGTAAAAACTTACTCTTGCATAAAATCAATATTTAGTGGTAAAATTTCCCTCGTTTCCCACTAATAGTGGATGGAGTCATATGGTTCAGTTGTAAATCCACCAGCTGGAAGTAATGAGACGAACTGTCCATAGCAATATGAAAGATATACATGCCTATTCAAAGGCAGACCATCTGTGGAGATCCATGGAGAAGGATAGTAGAGAATTTTATATAGACATACAGTAAAACAGTCTCTCGTGATACTGTGGGAGCTGTGGGGGCCTAATCTTTACATTTGACTATTAAATTAGGAAGCCTACACAATACCAATGGTATTAGTCATGTCTGGAGGGGCATCCAATACCAGATGTCACTTTTCTGATCTTTCATGCTCAGCTCGTACAGCTTTTGGCACGTCAGAGTTTGCATCTGAATACAATTTAAGTTATAACAATACAATCAGCATGTCTAACTATTTTTGCCTTTCTCTCTGCTATTTTGGGAGCTAGGCTATGGTGAGTCTCCGTTGTTTAATCTAAAAGCCTTCCTTGTCCCCGTCTCCAGCCTCATGAGGTAATGTTGGGGGATGTCAGAGAGCGGTGTTAAGGAACAGTTGTTTGACAAGTGCTACTGGTTTTAAAATGAATTGCTTGTTTATTGGCTGTACAATTATTCATCTGTTAGCATAGCATAGAAAAAATAATGTTGACAGTAAAATAGTAGCTTTTCTTGGTAGAAATTATTTGTCTCGAGTGAACATGTTGCTGTTTTAATGTGAATGCAGTTCTGTACAATATAACAGGAAAGGCTTGTTTATTTATTTAACAGGCAAACAAAAGCTTTCATGGTCAGACAAAAGAAAATATATGTAGGGAATTGTGTGTGGAGGAGCACAGTCTGCTCTTCTGACTTGTTATAAGATAAAGTCATCTCCCTTTATGCAGATTATTCATGTTTATTTATGACATTCTGTGGAAGGAAAGACACTCAAATGCCTCAGGGCTATGGCCCAAAGTAAATAACTTGTCATAATATACCTTGCAAACGATAATGTAAACCACGGGAAATCCAGGGAAGAGATGCACATACATTCCAAAGCTGGGAAGTTATTGAATGTTTAGGCTTAAGGAGCAGATAGTTTTGATTGGGGATATTTCCCTTGTTTCTGTATGGTAGATGAATTACTCTGCATGAGTGATATCCATTGTACTGTGTTTATTCTTTTCCGCTTTTGTTCACCAATCACTATGATGTCTGGTCCTTTCCCAAAGATGGTCTGTATAATAAATATGTTAAGTCTGACAAGGAATGGATGGTAATGCAGCATCAATGCCCTCTGGGGTTAGGGAGTGTTCTGGTTATTTTTGTGTCTCTGTAAGCTTATGATCCAGGCATTTGTATAGACAAAATCTTGACTCAAGTTCAATGCAGAAATCTTTCCACTGGGGGAGCTGGCAGCCTGGGTTTGAACAGCAACACCAGCAGATGCATCTTTGCATTTCTTGTTGCATCCAGGCCTGCTGCTTTGTATTCAGTGTTTGGACCAAAAAAAGGACTTAATGAATTCATTCAGTGTTTTGGTATGGATTATGTGTATAAAGAAACCCTGGACTTAGGCAGAGGTAAGGTTGCTTTGCAGTAAGACCATTTTTGGGAATCTTGGGGCCTGTTCCCTATGCCGTCATGTGCCAGTGCTGTAGCTGGATGACTTTCTTAAAAGCTTGACTCCTGAGCCAGCTGTAGGTAAGTCAGTTGTAGCCAGTTTGGCTATCTCTGTACTAGTAGATTGAACAATGCCAGAATACTGCCACGTGATCACTTCTACTGTTAATTTGTTATTCTGCTTTTTAGCCCAGTTTTGGCCTATGCCAAAAAACACTCTTCCAAACAGTTCCCAGACACAGTTCGGGAGTCAGCAGGAATGAGCAAGAGACGGCTACCAATAGGAAGTTTGGATGCAAAGCACTTTGCTATCACAGCTGGAGAGAACAGTCCCTAGCCTTTTTTATTTAGTAAGGAAAAGTAGTTCTTGAGTGAAGCATTGGGTACTTAATATCTATTACATAAAACACAGTATTTTTTTTCCTTTTGAGAGTTTGCAGATAGCTATTGCTAGAAAGGTTTCTCTTCTGACTCACAAACTTCAGTATTTTTTAATATATTTTCAAATACATCTAAAGAATTATAACCATTATAATTTGTTTTCCTTTCAAAAACAAATGAACCCAAAACTTAGTTGTGCTTCTAAATTGTATTTTGATTATTGTTTTCATATATAATGTATCTTTTTATTTTTTCTTGTGGGAGGATAATGGTCCTTTAAGTCTAGGTTGGTCCACATTAGCATTAGGCACCTCTAAAAGGCATTTCAACTGATCTAACTTCTGAATTATCTCCTGAATGTGCTCGTCTCTGTCTGATGGCGGAACCCAGGGAAACTATGCTTCAAATTTAGATGCTGACATTACACAGGCTGAATCTGAATTTAATGTTGTTATTGCCTTTCACTGGTGCAGTTAGCACAATAAGATCTTGAACTTTGCTGTAATTTGTAGGCATTTCTGGCACACAAGTTCTTAATAGTTGGTTTTCTTGGCAATATTTAGTTGAAATTTCTTGGGTTTTTTGTTTGTTTTGGGTGGTTTTTTTGGTAATCTTGTCTTCTTACAATGAAAGTTATTGGAGCTGGACCTAGCTGTGCAGGGCTGCTACCTGGTATAAAGTGCCTACCATATGGAGAGACCAGCCCGTGGTCCTCATTTGCTGTTCATGTATCACATCCGAACTTCCAGCCTTTCATTGCCAGGTTGCAGTGACACCTTGTAGGTTGCAATCCTATGTGTAAAATAAGCATCACAATGAAGATTTCCTCAGGTCACTTCTCTGCTTGAGTATCCCCAGTAAAGAAATATGAAATGAAGCAACAGAGTTCATCAACATAACAAAATAGCATGCTTTCTAAAGGAAACAACAGTGGCTGATAAAATGGCTTGCAAAACAATTGTGTCAAGAAAACAATGACGCAGTTGGGCTGGGCCTGACCTTCTACAAAGCCCAGAGGAGGCTGCATCTGGCATTTTGATTCCGACCCCCTTCTGAAAGTAGTAAAACAGTAAGTCTTAATGGTAAGTAAACTTTTTAATTTCTCTTTTTTACTAAAAAGAAGATACCTCACAGGGTCCTGAGAATTAAAAGCCAGGATAGACTTCTTCCAGTGCACTGTGCAATTTTTCCCCCCTTCCCTAAAGAGGTAGGATTATGTAACCTAATAAATTGGTCTCATTACAGAGCCACTGACAGACAGACACAGGTTGCTGCCAACTGGCATGTGTGCTGAAGGTGAGCACGCCCAAGGGCTGGTGGAAGTAAGCAGTGGATGCAGCACTCAAAACCATCTGGCTGAAGGAGGTCATGCCTGTTGCATAAAACAGGGAGAGATAAGGATGTCAGCAGCATAGAGGGCGACATCCATCAATCAACTTCTTCATTATAGCAAGAATGAGCATTGTGGGTCCTTGGGAGGAAGAAGGAACTAGTGATCCCTCATCTCACAGGTGGCAAGTCTGAAAAGGCTAACCTTTCACATTTCTAGGGGCAGGCAGGATGAAGAATGTGTTTTTAATGAATTACCCAAAATCACACACACACACACACACAGAGACCTACACAATATCCTACTTCATATATATTTCCCCTTCAGGATAAAATTATTGAATTGAAAAGTCTCATTATTTATTTTTAAAAATCATAAAAGTGTGTCTTAGCGGGAAGCAAATTTTAAAGTCTCTGATCAAGTAAATAATTCTTTGTAAAAAAAATGCAGAGAAATATTTTCTGCATCTGCATTTCACTCCAAAGGATAGAAGAATGGTAGAAGAAGGTAATATGCCAGAAGGTAACATGACAAAATGAACACTCATGGCATTTTTGCTCATTTAAACTAAGAATCAGATGATTAATTAAATCTCGAACTAAGAATTAGATGATTAATTAAATCTCAGGCTTCAGGGACTGAAATATGAAAGAGCCTGTTTCTTTTGCACATTCAAATACATGCCAGAGTGCATGGGGGAAGATTTGCATTCCACTCAGAAATGTCACTAACCATCAGAGGCAATTTATAAAGGCAAGAAAAAGTACAAAATTCTCTGAAAATTGTCCTTAGGCTCTCCAAAGATAACCAACAGAATACATACAACTGATAGAGCAGGAAGCCTCTGGAAGGTTTTTAATCATTGGTATCATTCTGCAAAGGGAAGAACAGATCTGAGATCAGGACCCTCTATGTAGTCCAGCAGACTGCTTACCGACAGGGGTGTAAATCTAACCAACTTGGCAGACTGATTAATATCTGTTCCTTCAGCATACAGAAACTGAGAGTAAGCGCTTCCAGAGGAAGAGGAGGGCATAGATACCCTGAGCTACCTGCTGAATCTCCCTTTATCCCACCAATGATAGTAGATCGAAGCTAGAAGCGGGACTTAAATCCTGACCAATTCCTAAATTCAGAGAGGGGTCTAAATCTCCACCTATTTCTCTTTCTTGATCGTGCAGGAACCCTTTAGAAAGAACAGAAATAGAGGCAAGCTCAAGTGAACTGGACTGCCTGGGTCACAGCATCCTAAATAAGCTTTGGAGCTAGTGCTTAGCTGGTAATGTAATGCGGAGTGCTTTTACAGGCACTGCTGCTCTGTAATGCTGCAAGTTTTACAAGAAGATCAAATCTGCAGTCATTTCTCTCACTAAACATTCACCAATGTTAACTTTCTCCTTCACAGGGAAATTGGGATTTGGCCCTGCCTGCAAATGAATTCCCTGATGTCCCAAAGTAGGCAGACAAAGGGAAAAATGTTTGTAGGATGAGGAGGACTTTTTTCACTCACTGCTCAAATGATAGCCGTGTTTTGACACTTGTAATGAAGCCAATGAGGAAAAAATATTACTGAGAAAAAGGACCCTCTAACAGGGAGCATGTATGATTATTATCTCAGTGTTCACCTCAGAGAGTGCAATAGATTAAGTTCACCTTTCTTCCTCCAAAAGCATCAGCAATCAATCAGGTTAGAATGAGAAAGAGCTAACAGAGCTTTTATTTTTGTAGATCATTAAAAATGACCCAAGGGACCAATTTTCTATACTTTTGCTCAGTTTCCTTCTGATTCCAGTCATTAAGAATGAGATACACATAGCTGTATGGTCAGACAATGAACGAAATTCTCCTCTTGCTTGTGTCGATGGGTTCTGTTAAAGCGGAACTGGAATAAATGAGAGGAACATGCCTGACTTCTCTTGGCAGCTTTACTCAAGCACACATGAAACCAAATTCCTTTCTCAGTGAAAGGTACCTCAAATGAAACCTGAAGTGACTGAATTAAATTGCATTATAACCCTGCAGAGATCAGGAGGTCAAATTCAAATTTGGTGCAAGCAGTGGTAATGAAGTTGCCCTCTTTGCTTCAGGGCTCTATCTAAACTCAAGTATATTGTTAATAAGTGGTATAAGCTTTTTTATATCAGTGATATTTAACTAAATTTTAACTGTTCACTAGCTGAACTGAAGTACTAGGAAATGACCTGGCTATATATCTGCAAAGTGTATACAGAAATATCATGCCTCTATAAATGTAAATATCTGTGGCTTAAGTAGGCAGCAGTTTTATACTGATACCTTTGTTGGTAAAAAAGCAACAGAAGAAAATACATCAGCCAAGTCACCAAATGGATAAGAATTCTTTCTCAGTTGTGCATGTTACCATAAAGTACAGCCCACATGAGAAGAGATCCATCTGCACGTGGAAGCCTATTTATTTAAAAGTCTATTTATTTCACCAAACCTCAGATTAATAAATCACACTCTGCATGCTGAATGCTGCAACATTAGTGAGCCCTGAAATGATCTGTAGACTTGGCCATTTGGGTGAATGTACTGGTCATGAGTCAGATCTGATAACATATTGCTCTGCTTGCCTGCAAATTGTCATACAAGAATCTCCTAAGTATCTATCATGTTGTGCTGAAGGCTGATACCAAGGATGGGGAGAGAAACATACCAAAATTTTCATGTCTTATTTATGTATCTCTGATGACAGAAACACAAAATATTACCTCTGTCAAAAAACTGTATTTTTCTTCTTCCCTGCCCCCCCTTCTATTTTTTTAGTAAAAAAGAAAGGAATTGTAGCAACCATATTTTAATTCTATTTAGAAGTTTTCTGTGAGAATTCCTTCATTTCATAGTCTAGGGCTGTCATGAAAATCAAACCTAATAGCTTGACTGAAACATACACGTGCGCACACAAATGTGCTACTTTTGAGAAGGGAGAGGAAAGAAAGGAAAGGAGGAAAGAGGTGGAGATAGAAAAAGAGAGGGCAGGAAATAAAACCAGAAGACAGCTTCAAACATTTCCTGGAGGCACATGTTTTCTAACCCACCTCACTCGCAGTCCCCCTTTCTTCCCCCTATACCATTTGAGAGCTCTAGTTCCTACCGAAAACTGATTCCAAGCATGCTTCAGTTGGGCATGCGAATCATGTCAAATCCCTTTCGAGCATATTAACCTCTGTGGAAACTGTACCTTTCAGTCAACAACAACAAAGCAGACCACTCCTTCACAAAAAGCAGTGGAAAAAATGTGCTGGGACCAATACAAAAACCGACCTGCAGGGTACCCCCTGTGCATGGGAACCATCATCTTTGTCTGAGTGGAGCACACTGCTGTTCAGGAGCTGTTTGTTTTAATGTTGCATTTCAAGAGTCACGGTAGAACACAGTGAGTTGAATGTAGAGGTCATAATTCTTAGCACTGTTTTCCTAACCATCGAATACTAGTTATATCTGCCCTGAAAAATTCTCCACAGCTTAGTAGGAACTGTGGCTGCAAAACAATGTGTCCAAACTCTAAAAAAAAATTCTTTTACTAATAGCATGGTCCTTGACAATGTTAAGCAGTCATGAAGAGACTCTTACTGCTTTAATAATAGCAGTCATGTTGTTCCGGATGCTCCCAGACACTCATCTGGTTTCCTGTTCCATTTTTACCTATGACTCTATGTTGAAATCTCTAAAGGCAGTGTAAATATCCAGTGGGCTCTGATTCTGTTTCCTAAATTTTAGTTGACATGTTTTAAAAAGAGTTGTGTAAGCTGACCTAGTTATAGAGCGTGATATGTGATCTCTCTCCCTCTTTCTTATTTATTCAAAGAAATACAGTGAGGGTTCATCTGTGTAACTTGCCAAGCATCCTAAGAAATTAAATAGTGATGACACACCAAGGAATCTGAAAACACTCAGAGCTGTCTTATTCTGAGGTAGAAATCAAACTGAAATTGATCCTGAAAGGAGATAAAACCTCTGAAAATGTTTGGGGTTTTCCTGATCAAACAGAATTCATGCTCCACATATAAGAATAAAATATGACTATTTCAAGTTTGCAAATTTAAAAAAAAAGTAAATGGTGTTTTCTACAGAAACTGGTGGAGGAACAGTATAACTTGCTGGCTTAGCAGTGCCATTCTAAGCCATTCATGTTACACATTAGATTTCTGGCAATAGCTGACCTGCTGTGAGTCTCTTGGGAAGTGATAACTTTGCCCACTTCCTTGTTTATCAAAAGATCAAAACTTTTATCTGAATTACTATCATACATGCTTTAAAATCCAGTCTCTTGTGTTAATTAGTTGTGTAATCACATCTAACACTTTTGGGGATGGAGTAGAATAGGATTTACTTGGTAGGTGAGAAAGGATCAAAGCATTGCTCTAACAAATTATTATGGTAATTAGTGTTAGTCTTGTAGTTTATCTTCAGGGGGGCTTTTAATAGAAGCAGTGAGAGCTTGGGAAAACCTGTGTGCAGGATAAGCATGCACTTGAAGAAACAAAGCTTGCCAAGCTCACAGGGCAGTCTGGCAGTGGGACTGGAGATGAGTGGCATGAGAGGAAATTGAAAGGCATATCAGGTAGTGAAGGGGAGAAGTAATCTGAGCGTGCTACACAGTTTTCAAGATGCAAAAGACCCACTGCATCTCTGTGTTCCCCTTCAGCCCTGAAAAAGCTCTAATAACCCTTAGATTTGTTGAGCCTTAGCCAAAAGAGCAGCTGTTGCTGGGGCACAAATGTCAGAGATGGACAGTAGTCTCTGTGTGCCCCCCCACGTTTGTTATCTCCCCTACATCTGCTGGTACTTGCTACAATCCAGTTTTACATGATTCAAGCCATGGATTAGACCATTTCTCTTGAGAGGTTATTATGCCAAGTGAGGATGCTTCTCATGGAGGATGAATTTCTCCTGGAGCTGCCCAGCACATGGGAGGGAGCACTCTCATTTAGGGAGGTGAAGCACGCACCTTTCTTCTTTTGCAGTATGGCTCCATGAGCTGGGGAGTACAGGTGTTAGCATGTAGGCTCCCTACAAATGTTTTTCCTCAGGGTGTTACCCAAAAAGGTCAGATGTGACCATCAGTGCATGGAGTATGCAAAGACAGTGTAGGAATAGACCTTACATTGCCACCAGCCTGTGTTGTGATGGTCTTTTGCCCACAGAGAAGGAGTAATGAAAGCCCTTCATGATCATTCCATTTGCACCCCAGACTCCTAACTCAATGCCTAATTGTTCCCCAGTCTAATTAATCCATAGGGGTACACGTGGGCAGGGTTCCAGTCCTTTTCATGCTACCGCTTGTTTTATTGTGGGGTCTGTAGAGGTCCCCTGAGATGACCCTCTTAGTGATAAAAATATTTCTTACTGCTCCCAGAGGGAAGGAGGGTGATGTTCTCTGCTTTGGAAGGGCAGCGCTAATGCTGGTGACGAGGACAACACTGTGAGGTCTACTCGGACTGGCCTGCTGCCAGGACAGCAATCTGCCCGCCACCGCAGCCTCAGCAGCCGGCCGGGCGATGGTGCCGCTGCCTGGCTGACACCCCCCAGATTGGCAGGGCTCCTTTGCCAGGATGGAAACTGTCTCTAGCGAACAGCTCGTTATTAGTGCTCTACTTTTCGCAGCAATTAAGTCAAGAACCATGGCACCTGTTCATCTCACCTCCCTTGCGGGAATTAACATGCCGTATGGGAAAGAGATTTGCACAGGGGTGGGGGCAGGGGGAGAGAGCTCCCTTGTGTCTGTTAAAGGCAAATAGCAATGCATCTGAGGTTCTTTGGGGAATAGCAGGCTTGATGAATTTACAAGAATTTTGAGGAGAACTGCTTTTACCCTGGGGGTGGTGAAAATGTCCCAGATAATTTGATTTTAAGTAGATGTTCACTTTGTGTTGTTAGTTCTCTCCACGGCTAAGGAATACTTATGCCTGAATGAAAACCACTGGAGAGACCCTGACAACACCTCAAATCTCTCTGATAATGAGAATATAACTGCTTCAGTTTGGATGAACAATGTTTTAATCTATGATGCTTGTATGTACAAAGGCTCTGAAATGGACCTCGGGTTTGCCTAGGGATTTGCTGTGTGTATTTACTTAAGCAGTGAACCTGAAAAATGGCATAATTGTTCATCTTGCAAAGAATTACCTCATTCTGTCTAATCAACCTGACAGGACAAAACAAATCAATCTTTTAAAAAGATGTATTTTTTTCCAGGAAGATGTGGATATTAAGACAGTATGTAGATGCTGTTGGTTCCAATTAAAATCAATATCTGTCCTGATTTGCGGCTGTTGTCTCTGTGACAGCGAGGGGGCTAGATAAGGGGACCCATCTGCTCAGCTTTCCCAAAGGGGCTCCAAACAAGTGAATGACCTGCAGTGTTTATTATTAAGTTTTCAAAGGGAAACTTGTTTTGGTCTAATTGAAGGAATAATACGAGAGAGGTTATTTCTGGTCAGTTCCCTGCTGTTTTCACTCCAGAGAATATATTCCAGGTGTTAGCTAGGCAGTGCTATGATACAGTATTGACTTTCCCTTGTGTTTAGGCATGCTGGTGCCAATGGACCAATAAACTGAACTTATGAATGTAAAGCCAACTCTTTCAGAGGAACTTTTTGCTAACTATTTAGTAAGCCAGATGGTTAATGACTACATTAATTTTCAAAAGCTCCATTCCCCAGGAGCAAAGTAATTGTAATTTTTCAACACACTTGTCCTTCTTTTTCATCTATTTTATTTCGCTTCTTTTCTTTTGCACTGTTAACAAAAGATTGGTTGTGAGAGACTGTTGTTTTGTATCACATTTTTTGTAGCTAACAGTTCTTTCCCCTTCATATGTCAACAGATTTCACGGGTAAAGTCTAAATAATAGGGAAAAATATGGACCTATAATTTTCATGTGGAATACAATAGATAAACCTTATTCTTTAAAATAGCATTGCTGATGATGACATCCCTGGATCATGCATGTGTTAGATGCTGTGTGCATGTGTCTTTAGACAGGCAAACAGAAAAAGCAAAGGATGTGCAGAGCAATGACTCAGCCTAAGTCTGGGAAACGAAACGGCAACTGGCTCTGGCTTTGTCTTCAGGCTGGGTCATCCAGATAGTGGAGTAATATACTCAGGAAAGCAATCTCAGGCTACAAATTAGTTTGGTTTATATTAAGTGCTAGGAAGAGCAAGGGTTTTCAATTTGGTTGCTGGACTAAACAACTAGAGAAAGATTTTCAGTTCAGGTGGAATTTAAATTAAAAAAAACTTAGAACTTTTTGGAAAAAAACCCTAAACCCTCCTTTGAAGTCAATTTTAAATGTTTGGTTTGGCCTTTTTTCTTTCTTTTAGAATACTATTTGATGTATCTTAAAAAAATAAAAAGCTACCATTTTAAATAATATCTAAAAATTCCTTCTGACTTTTCAAAATTAATCCGGTTTCCTTTTCTTTGGGATTCTGCATAACTTAAATGAATGTGATTTGATTTCAAAAATGTGCTTGAGTCTTGCATTAGATTCAATATACAGGTAATGTGGGCTGCAAAAAAAGAAACGTGAATTCTCTGCATAGGAAGTTAGTAAGAATTTATTGTAATTAAATTTATCCAAACAGTAAAACAAGGCATTGTTTTTGTTAGTAATAGTAAATACACCTTCAAATATATATATACATATATATACACACATATTTAGCCATCCTAAAGCTATTTAGGAACTTTGGTCTCTGCTGTTTTCTCACTGGGAATACAGATGATCAAGACACAAAACTGCAGAAGAACTTACTGTTATCTCCCATCTGTCCTACATCTTCAGTTCCAAAACCAAAATTGAGACCATACTTCAATCCTGTTTTTACTTGTTTGACTTTGAACCCAGCTACCAGCCCCACAGCCACTCAAGAAAGTGCAGACAGCAGTAGGTTATAGACAGCCGAGGAAAGATGTTCTCACTGTCTCCTGGTGACACTTCTCCTTGTAGTCACTGAAGCAGCGCCTGGAACCCACGTTCAGCCCTTCTGTGGGTAAGGTCATCCTGGGCGAGAGCAGCCACCCATGAGCTATCGGGTGAAACAGACATGCCACCGTCTCCTTCTTCTCCAGTGGGGTGGTGAATCTTGGGTTTTGTTTCCCCTGCTTTTAATTTCACTTCAAACCAACTTCCACCCTCCTACTCCCTTTCTTTTTTTTATGCGGGTGCCAAGCTGAAGACTTTGTTGTTCACACAGACTAAACTCAGCTGCTAAATCTAATCCATTAAATTGCTTTAGTTCTTTATTAGAGGGTGGGGGTGTGGGTCTGTATAATGAGTCTTTTGGCTTTTAAGCAGCTTATTTTCTTGAACCAAGCGTGTTGCACTGCACCAAAAAGTCTTTACTAATCAAGAAAAAAATTCCCTAATTCTCAGCTGTGCCAGTGCGAGGAGATGGGGAGAAGCTGTGATCCAGCGCCAGCCATTGTTTCGGAGCAGAATGCTGAGGTGATTGACAGTTGCAAATTAATGGGAACGATTTTTAGACAGGGCTTGTCACATGAGGGCCTGGCCATCCTGGACATGCTGTCTGTGCTTTAACTTTCTAATTCCATCTGGAGTTTAGACAAAGAGGCCTGGATGAATCCTGCTCTCTGTCCATTTGGCTGTCATCATTTTGATTAACCTGATTCTTCAGCAGGAGCAAAAAGTAGTTGGCTTTGTTCCACGCAGACATCAGGAAAATAGCTGCCGTAATGGCCTGATGATCTCCACACAAGAGATCCTGGGGCTAATCTGCTTTTTCTCCTATGTCTAATTAAAAACTTCTCTTCCTGTTTACGGTAACAATTTTTACAATATTTTCATTAAGTAATTTCTTTTGGAACTGTGGAATGGTCGGAACATTATTTTTTTTCCAGCACAGGTGTTAAATAAGTAAGGAGGAAATGGGAAAAAGAGAGCAGACATGGGAGGGGAAAATAATTGTGTAAAGGAAAGATGAAGGAAGGAAGGAAGGAAGGAANAAGGATCACTTCCACTGATGAACTTCAAGAGGGAACTACACAAGCCTGGGGACCTCACCTTGCTACTTTACTGCCCCATAGGATTGTCCCCTGCCCTTTTTCTAGGATCTGTGGGATCTAGGGCAAGTTTCATGTGCTTAATTTATTACAAATGAGCTTCATTTAAAAATACATGTAAATTAAAATTACTGTGTTTCCATTTTTTATAACAGTACTTTTAAATACCTTGATATTTTCTACTCTCTGGTCTGGTTTTTTCAGTTCTTTTTCTTTTTTAGTTCCTTGTTAGCTGCTGAGGCCAAAGAGTTGACTCCAAAAGCTAATCCTCCTCAGCCTTTTCCTGACTGAAAATATTGGTGGAGCCTTTTTGGCAACCAGTCAGAGGTCGGGTTCTGTGCATGACTTATGCCCCAGTCAACTTGAGAGAAAAAAGAACACAAGTAGGCACTTAAATGCAATGCTTGTCCCCTTAAAGTTCAGTGTGCAGCCCCCAGGTTACTGTATTTAAAATCATGACTTTTCAGAGTTTTTTTCAAGTGCACAATCCCTCCCCACTACTCTTAGGGAGTGATTCTATCTACTCCTTGCCTTGGGGCCGGAGGAAGGATATACAGTCCACTGTGCAGGAAAAGGACATCTGTCTTTGACCCAGGAGACTGGAGGAACCCGCTATTCTACCTGGTCAAAATGCTTATGTCTGCCCACAGGGTCAGCCATGCTTTGTTGCTGCCTCCGTGCTTTCACAGTCCCCCTGGGTCTTGCCACCCAGCCTCCATGGCTGAGACAAGAACCAAGGCCACCTGAGACATGCTCCTGGCCTGCAGCCAGTTGTGACATCTGTGCTCATGCACTAAAATGCATCAGCCAGAAAACGGGGGGAAAAGTATAGGTGAACTTGAGTAACGCTGATCAGAGATATCCCTGCTTCATTTCCTACTCTCAATCCAGGGGAAGAAAGTTCTGCACTCTTTATGGAAGCAATTTCTGTGGGTCTTTTTTCTTTCCTCGTCTTTTCCCTCCTCTTCCCACAGCTCCTCACTCCTGCTTCAACCCCAAGAGAACTAGGTTTTCTGCTGAGGAGCACTGTCATTTACTGAGCCTAATTACACAGCAGCAAACTGAAATCCTCTTGTCTACTTCGGACAACTTGGACTCATTGTGTGGATCATGCAAGTGGGATTTGACATGGAGCCAGGAAGAAGAGTAAATTAATATGGTCACTTCAGGTCATGGTCATAAAAAGCTATAGTTCTTCTGCTGCAGATTTGTCAAGGCTTTGGCTCTTTTGTACAGGTTCCAGCGGAGAAAAAAAATACAACCTCTTTTTGGTGAGCCAGGCAGTGGAAAGCTGTGGGCTGTTTTAAGCTGGGGTGAGCAGGTGCTGACTTTGGGATGGTGTCTTAGCCTTAGATGTTAGTCCTGATAGGGAAACCAGGGAATTGACGAGAAGAGAGGGTCATCAATATTTTATTCTTACTTATCTCTGAATAAGAAGAGGCACAGACATGGATGATACAGGGGGGTTTTCATCTATCTGCTCTTGCAGATAAAATGGCCATACTTGGGTGAACAAATGAGAGAAAGAGAGAGCTGAGATTAGGTTTCCAGTTTCACTGCAAATGAACAACTTAAATCCCATTTCTGTTTTTTTCCTTTGTGCAGTGTGTTTATTAGTCTGTGTAAGGTATATAGCTGGAAATGTGGCCAGAAGTCTTCTCTAGGACCACCTTTCAAAATGTGTTATTTCTTGTCTTTGCTGCACTGAGACAAATAGGCTTAATGGATGGAGCTCGAGTGACATGCCTTTTACTAGCCAAACACCTCCTGAGGGTCCTGGTTGGAGAACAGCCCAGGGTGATGCCCATACAGCCATGGGCTCCTCACTGGTGATGGGTTGGCAGGCTGGACTGCAGCAAGTGTGGGCATCTCCTTGCTGCAAGGTGGTCATGCTTGGAAGGTATATGATCACCACCCACTTGAGCCTTCATAGAAGAATTTCCACTTGGGGTTCAGGAGAGATACAAGGAGCATGTTTGGTGACATTCTTAGGCAGACTGTTGTGGCTGGAAGAGAAGAAACAGAGATTGCAGCACTTCAAACCACACTGGGAAGAGGCTGGAGAGGAGAGCTGTTTGAATCACAAAATGTAGGTCACTGTGAAGCAGAGATGTTTCACCTAGGCATGAACCTGAACCAAGACACAGTTTAGAACACGCCATATGTGCGAGGGAGGTTTACCATCAGATCTCTCTTCCATGGATAGCTTTCATTTTTCATCAGTGTGCTGAAAAAAATTGGATCCAAACAGACATTCAGATTTAAAAATATTTGGGTTTGGGTCAAGACCATATTCCAGCATCCCCTTTCCCTGTGTGCTTCCACTGTCTGCAAAGTGCCTGCTTCAGAACCCCACTGATGAACACTACTGAGGTTTGGAAGCCTTCACTTCCAGCTCCCAGCTGTAGCACACCGGCCCAGACATAATGTTGACACGTACTTACGTGAAGTTCACTGAACAATGCCACTTCATAAAAGTCCCATAAAGGTACAATCTTGTGCTCAGATGAGATTTTATTTGTGGAGACACAGAAAGCTGCGTGTGTGTGTGTGTACGTACTCTGTAAAAAGTCCATTAGCCAAGGTGTAAGTGAAATGAATCTGACCTCTGTGTCATTAACATGCTGTCTGCAAAGGTGCCGCTTCAGAGCATTCCTGACCTCACCCCAAACCCTCAGTGAGAACTGAAAGCGAGAACAGAGTTAGAGGATGATTTTTTTAAGTGAATCAAGCAGTGTTTTGTCTGAGAAGAATAAGGATAATAAAGTAGAAAAAAAATTTTAAAAAGGGAACCCGGACCCATGATAAATCTTGGGTTTTTTCCAAGTCTTACTGAAAGCTCAAGCCAAAAAGTAAGAAACAGTATCTGAAATGTTTGTGAGGGAAGGCGGCTGTGCCAGCACTCATCCAGCAACATCTGAGAGAAGAGAGAATTTTATATGTGATTGCCTTAGACTTGTTGTCATTATCAATTAAGCTTAGAAAGCTCATTTGATATGCTCGGCCATCCTGCTCTCTTGCCAAAAAGGCAAGACTTCTCCACAGCTGCAGCCCTGAAGAGCTCTGAAACACTGTGAGGAGAAGTGAACGAATGTAGCCAGCGAGGTGATACTGGATGCACTGAATTTTCCTTGAGAAAAACCACTTTGGATGGTGGCCCAGAGCTGGCACTTGGTGCACATCATCATGTGGCGCTTGTCACTTGTAAATCCTCATGCCTCCTGTGAGTACAATGCAGTCTGGTAACAAACAGACTTTTTGCTGCATCTTCTTCTCTAGCTAGCTAAGGGGACACTCCTTTAGCACTGTAGATGTGCAAAACAGCCCTGTTATGAGTGACTTATATCTCAATTGTGCTCCAAGATGTTTGACATACCAGGTAGCTGTGTCGCTGGGGAGGCAGTGGCAGCTTCAAACACGGCTTTTGCTCAGTGGCTTTGTTAGTGTGAGCATTCCTGTGCTTTGCAGGTTCTTAGACAGCTCATGTACAGCTGCACTGTGCAGTCAGGGCGAGATGCAAGCCACATGCTCACAAGCACCTCTTTCCTCCACACTCTCCGTCTCCCTCATGCTTCAATACCCTGCACACTCTTTTAGCAAACAAGCTCATGAGGACTCCAGAGAACTCTCTGCCACCACTTCCAGCCCAGAAGGCAGTAAGGGATGCTGGTTTAGTATCCTTTACACAGAGGTCATATTTGACCTTACTGTTGGATAAAAGCAATATTGTCTGTTGAACATAAGAAATATTGAGGGATGAGCTCCTCAGAAGCTTTCCCATTGTAGATAAACCTGTTTCATTCTAATCAAAACTGACCACTCTGGACTTAAATGAAATAAAAAAAAAGGTTAATACAGCTTCTACCATATTCACAAACCCCATCCTGCAAGGGTTAATTCAAACCTTAGGTTACTCCAGCTTAGTGCCTTGAATGTAACCTATATCTAGCACGGTTACTGTGAATGTTCTGTGAGAGTTTGACTATACAACTGAACTCTTAATTTGCTAAACTCTGGATTAACCTCACTTAGACTGAAAAAGAAAGAAAATCCCTATACTGAGGGGAAGACAAAGGTCTTTAGCAAAATCCCCTGTAGGTGAGTCCACCAGGATTGGATACAGCTGCAGCAGGAGGGAACTAAAAGGGCAGGAGGGAGCTTGTGGTGACTGAACTGCCTCCTGAGACAGGGTGTGGATATGCTCCACCAAGACAGGCAACTAAAGGTATTCCATAAATCCACCCCAGAATATGCTGAGGGGACCTCTTCTGACACGTTGCTTGGGGACAGTGCTGGCAGAAAACACTCTGCGGGAGCAAGTAGCGCACGCACTTGCACTGCGTGGCAGGAGACCATACCTTCTCTGGCATTTCTCATGATCTGTCACAGGGACGGATCCTGTCCCCCCCATGTCCCTCAATGTGAAGGCTAGCAGTAACGAAACACTTGTGTGAGGGGAATTGTCAGGCCCTTCCTTTGGCAGCCTGCTGGGGGCAGAGGAGAGAACAGATCCTGCAGGCTTCTTTTAAGTGATGTGACTGTTTCTGCCACTGAGATGAGTGGGGATTTTTGACCCAGAAACTCTGGAGCTAAGGAGGCATTCAGGATTACTACAGCCAACATTTCAGAGGGCAAGTGTCCATTGTAGAGAGCCACCACCAGCATCTCCCAGGAAGACATGAGCATTAGCCTCACTTCTTTTGAGCACTGTGCTGGTGTTCCCCAGAGCTGCGCACCCCATAGGGCATCTAGGACTGGGGTGAAATCATTCCTGAAAGCATCCCTGCAAAGGTCCCCTTCCCAAAAGATGTGGTGACAAACCTAACGGTATTGGAGACTGAAGCCATAGGAAATTCAGTCTCAGTTCCAGACTTAGCAAGGGAACAGATATTACCCCCCATAACATCTCTATCCCTCTCTGTTTTCCCTTTTTTATTTTTTTCCTGTTAATTGTAGGCCCTTTTGAGGCCTGTGGGTATAATCAAAAAACAGAGGCAGGGATGCCCCTGAAGTAATTGATCCGTGAACTTTGTTAATACAAGTCTGATCTTGCATCCATTAAAACATCTGTTCCGTTCACATCCAGCCAGCATTTTCAGGGGCTGATCCAGTGGAGTATGTTCAGGTCAGCCTCAGAGTGAGCCTGAGCTGTGAACTCCAGACACCCTATCCCAGACACATAGGTTCTAATGTAAAAAATATGTGATGTGTTATCAGCAGGCAGCCTCTTCTCTGCTTTTTCCAGGCAACTGAGCAGCAAGGGTAGAGATAAATTCCCTGCAGATAAATGTCAGTCATATTTTATAAATAGATAAATGAATTCTCCAGTACAAAGGGTCCTGCTTTTGAATGTGAATTTCTGAGCATAGGTCCCAGCAACAGGATTTTGTGCTTAAACACTTCAGCATTAAATCCCTAGAGAGATTGTGTTGCAAGGTGAAAAAAAGTGAAGCCATTTAAAAATTTACAATATTACCAGCATCAGCATCATCCTGTCATCTTTCCTTCAGACTGACTTACAGAATGCTGTTCTTCTGAACTCTTCCATAAGCAGAAAGGAAAAAAAAAAAAAAACAGAGCTGCTAGTTTCATATATACTTTAGATCATCACAAACCAGCACTGCTACCACCATCGTCCACCTTTAACATGTGGTTCACACCTCTGTCCCATCACCTCCCAGCACTGGTGCAAGCATCTGTGATGCTGTTTGGTGATCCAGATCAGTGAATTGAACTGCATTAAAACCATGATTACCAGAAAGATAAAAGGTTGCGTTTAGCCACAGATGTTTCCTTAAGCAATTCACCACAGCTTTACCCTGCCTTGTGAACTTCGCTTGAGCATTGAAGCTGTCTGTACCTCAGAGCTGTACCAAGGCTCAGATCAACACAAGGAAGACAGGAGGAATGCAGGGGAGTGTGTTGGGGATAGGTGATCTCTTTGCACAGCTGTGGTGACTTCTGCCAACATGTGTGTGTACATAGGCAGTGGGAAGTGCCTTCTGTGCCAAGCACAGCAAAGGGCAAGCTTGGTGTTTGTGTACACACAATGTCTCATTTTTGCTCTCTTGCCTGGTTCACTTCTCTTTGTGGAGTTCCCCTTCAGCTGGTTTTGAAAACAGAGCCTAATTTCCTAATCTGAGCAGACAGATGGAAATACTGATAGTAGTTTACATTCAGCAAAGCAGCTCAGTAGCGGAGTGGAGACAAGAATCTGTGCTGCCAGACTCTGTCCTATGATTTCATGACCAAGTTAATGATTCCTTTCACATGTGCCTGAAAAAGTTAAACTTCCAGAGACATTTGGAGGCTAAGGAGTTCATCACTGGTAGTTACCTTCCAGAGCTCTGCTGATAATGAGCCAACCTGCTCTGGGAACACATCAGTTTAAAGATGATCCTATCTAGTGCTGGAAACCAAAGCCCATGCAACTTCCCTACCTTAATTTTACAGTATCATTCATGATTTTAGAATTTTGGCATTGTTCTTCTCATTAAGGAAGACAGTAACTATCATAAAATATCCAAAATCCAACATACTTAAATGTGAAGTAAAGAAAGTTTTCCTCTGAGCTGATAGTGAAACATGCATGTGATGAATACCTGTGTGCAAAGGAAATAAGAAATGGGATTCAAGTGGGAGAAACCAAGTGCTTGCCTGCAGGCAAAATGTCCTACCTGAGTGGCTAGCACAGGAAGCAAAAGGTCTCTATGTCTGTGTTGTGACCCCCTCTGACAGTAATACATCATGTGCAATAGCAAGATCAGTTTGTAAGAAGCAGTCCCTTAAAAAGTATGGTGTCTGCATTTTGAGCATTTTAATTCAGAATCTGGCTTCCAAAGATGAATATGATTATTTCCTTTAGCTCACATCAGAGGTGCAAGTTGAAGAGCCTAATCTTTAGCACCCCTGTGCTTCATCTTGCCTTCCTTCAGGGCTGATGCAGGAATGCTACAATACTTCATTGGCAGAGATACTATATCTCTTTTAGGCAGAATACCGTCACATTTCTGGAGGAGAAAAGGTAATGTTCTCCCTGTACAATTAATGCATCATTGCATTTAAATACTAAGTACTAATATTAAGCCGAATAAAGTTTGCCCTCTGTCTTAGAATTTCCCTTTCAAATTCCGTTCCTTGGCTTTGAAACTTTTGACATTAACAAAACCTCAGGTACACTGACAATCATGCTTTCCTTTGGAAGATTTTTATTTCATGCTGTGCTTATATTATTGCTAACAATTTCTTTGTGGAGGTTAAAGCAAATTACTTGCTGCTCTTAATGGCAGTGTGCAACAGGATGGAGATCTGCTTATTTATTATTATGGCCTGGTAATAGTTAGGCCACTTTTTTAAAGTAATGTTTTTTCACAGCCATGTTGAAATTTCAGTAGACAGGAGCCATTTTGCAGTCTCTCAAGTCTCTAAACAGCTAAAAGATGATGATCAGAAACAGCTTGGAACAGAAGCTGAAATAAAATGTCAAGAAACCCAGACCTAAATGAATTTGTACTTTTTTAGCTTAAAAGAAATGTTCTAGTTCAGAATTTGCCCCAAACCACTAATGCTTAGAATAACATACTTATCCTTTTCTTGTTCTCTCTGTACAATACACTTGTGAGAAGTCTGTGCTGTCTTTGCCATGTTTTTTCTTCCTCTGAAAAGAGAACGGGCTGCAGTATTACCAGAGGCTCTGAGTGCTGTAGCTACTGAGTCTTGGTTTTTGTTTAAATCATCTGTACTTGTTTATTTCCTTGGAGCTTTCCACTGGGAGAGAGTCACAGATAGTCAGCATGTTCCTACGTATGCCAATTAGGATCCTCAAGCCCACACTTTCTCCTTTTCCTTGCTTTTTGATTTGAACAGATTTTTCTGCCTGGAAGCTTCCCTGTGGTCTTGGGAGGCAGATTACACTTTTCTCCACAGGATGCATCCAGTTGGCTGCAGGAGATCTGGATCCTATCTTTATTTCTGCTACTAACCTACTTTGGGCAAGCTGCTTCCTTTCTCTGTGCCTTTGTGCCCTTGCTCACCAACTGAGATTAGAAACGGTACAGGGCAGAGCATGCCTGTAAAAATTACAGTGAGTTTGTGCAGTACTTGTAGCACAGTGGGGTCCCTCAGTCAGGGATGTTATTAAACTATTGCTAAAGGATAAATAAGAGTGACAGCTGCTTTTGATCCAAATTTCTCAATGACTCCTACATCTCATCCTATTTCTTCCTGTAATTCCTTTACTGTCTCATTTTGTTCTTTCCTTTTGTCCACACCACCTTACAGATGTTTTTATATGCTTTCCTTACCCACACCTCTGAATCCCTCAGAATACCTGAACTAATATTGGCACATTTTCACACTAAATAGATTCCCTGAAAAATGCAGTGTCACTGTACTGGGAGCCCAAACAAGTACCTGCCATAGATTATGGCAATGAAAAGTGTTAATTCTTAGCTTTTTAAATTTTTTTATAGAGTCAGATTTTCTAATGGGTTTCCATGCTTTGCTTCAGGCAGGATCACTTTCTATTTGCAATAGGCAGCACTGCATGGTTGTGTAGTGTCCTGAGACCTTGACAGTGGCATATATCATCCCATTTTGCATGGAAACTGGCTCAGCAAGCAGTAGGGGGGACACAACCAGTCTCACTCCTTGTAACAGACAGTGGAGCCAATCTTTTGGCACATAGAGAGTTATAAATCAATGTCTGAACTCCTGCAGAAATCTGCATTGATGATGTTTTATCATAGAATCACAGAATGGTTTGGGTTTAAAGGGACTTTAGAAGATCATTCAGTTCCAACCCACCTGCCATGGGCAAGGACACCTTCCATTAGACCAGGCTGCTCAAAGCCCAGTGCCACCCAGCCTTGATCTTCTTCAGATAGAGAGCCAGGTCAGCTCACAGCCACAAAGCAGATGAGTCCAGGAGTAAGCAAAGGAGGATTCCAGCACTGGACCCAGACTGGTAACCTGTTGCCTGTCCTCTGCTCTGTCTCTCTCTTGGTGATGCGTGTGTTGGAAGGAGAAATGTGGCTGGCCTTTGCACATGGGCTTCAGTGGTCAGTTCAATCTGATCCTGTTTTCACACTCTCAGCTGTTTTAGGAGAACTAGGATTGTATTTCCTGGGATGGTCAGGTGAATCAATTTTAAAATAAAGGTACAAAAATATACTAAGCAAAACTGGCCAAAGATTTTGATTCAAATATGGAAGTTATTTGTTGATTTCAACAAACTTTGGATCATGACAAAAAAAGTGACTTTTTTTGATGCCTAAAATAATGTTCCTGCACAAACAGTTAATGCAGTCAATTGTTCTTTATATCTAGAGTTGTTCTGCAAGCAACTCAGGGCCTCTTGACAGACTGCATGAGTAAAAATTAGCACAAGATTATTGGAGGCACCAAATCACGCCATGGACTTGTTGTTTGGATAATAAAGTTCAGAGGTACAGAGGATAATCTCATCAGAGAGAGGGTGACCAACTCTCAGTTATCATCCCTCTGTACACTTCCTTTTTAGCTAATTAAACCTTAATTCTTCACAGGAAGTAGTTTCTGCACATTCTGCAATAACTTGGCTTCATATTATTTGACATATCTCTCTTGTTTTTTTTCTGGAGAAACAGGAAAAGTACAGTTCCAACATGTAGACCTAAACCATTGCTTTATCTTTCCATTAGTGTATTAGCAGTTCTCATATGACATAGTATGTGCTCCATTCTCCAGGAATAAAGATATATTTTTTTAAACAACTTCTCTAGGATAAAAATGTGGATGAGCTTTGAAGCTGTGGAGTTTCACTATACATGCTATTTCCTCTCTTTAGTAGGATAGAGGAAGCACTCTGACTCTTTGGATTTTACTTTCACATCATTATTCACTGCCTTCTTTGTTTGAATAACATTATTTCAGTGTTCTCAACTTCAGGCCTTCATAAACCATCACACTCCTTAAAATACTGATGACTTTTTGTCGTCTGGTGGCCCCGGCTGGATTTATATTTTCAACTTTTCTTCACAACCGCAAAAGGTAGAAACTATTTCTTCTGAAAGAATGAAACATGACAGTTTCCTGTAATCATATGACTTCAGGAGCTCAAGTTTTAAGAAAAGTGATCTCTCTCCTAATAAAATCACAAGTGTTGGCAATTCTGTTCCTGCCTTTGACCACTTAATTTTTGTAGCAGAGTCTCAGAGCACAGTATCAAAACATAGCTGACTTATTTTCAGAAATGAAATTTAGTTACATGGTCAGCATTAAAATTTATGGAAGAATCAGTCCCAGCTGCTCAACAATCTCCCGTGAACACCAGTCCATCAATACTTTTGCAAAATGTGGTGTTGACATGAAGAATCTGTTTATGATATAAATCCTGTTGGAAATTAGGAACTTGCTACATATGTGATTGTGAGACAGGAACTCCTTTTTATCATTTTTTCTTTGTTACTCAGTTTTATCTGTGTCTGCAGTAGGATTCTCCACATTAGTGTCACAGAAGAACAAGTTAACAAGATTTTCTGATTTGCATGCTTTGCCCTCAAAATTTATTTTCTTAATAAGATAAGGTATTTCTCTCCAGTAAAAGAATTAATTGAAGAGAAAATTACCTGCCAGTAGTACACCTGAAACCAGACCTTGATCACCTCCATGAGCTGATTCAAAACTAATGACAAAAGAGGAATATTTATGGAGAGCCGTTTGCTCGAGATAAGCAGACCCAGGGTAGGAACTCAGGATATCAGGTGCTTTCCTGATTGTGATGTCCTATACGGATGGTCCTTCAATGAAAGAACGAATTACAGAGAATTTGTATGCAGCTTGTTTGCTTGTTGGCTTTTAATCTCTCTTGTACTTTGCCTGTTAAGAGCTATATTGTCTTTAGGAACTGTGAAAATCTTGAAGGTGAGTATATTATGCACCACACGGGGGTTAAACAGGGAAGGATCTGTGTGACTTCTGGGAGAGCATTTATGTTAACTGTGAGTGCCTGCAAAGAGACAGCATGGACATCCAAAGACTGGCTGTTGGATGGTGGTCCTAAATCTCAAGAATGAGGACAAGACAGAGATCTGAGCTACAGTGCCTTGATTTTCCATGAGCTCTTCCAGAGGTTCACTGAGGCTAGAGGTGGACTCTTCACACAGCATGGGAACGTATCCAGTCAGAAAGGAAGCACAACTACATACGGAGTCCAACGATAGACATATTTAAAGTTTTGTTAAAACAAATCTTAGATACTTACTGCAACATCAACAGAAATCCTGGGTGATCTCCCCATAACTTCAAAGGCTGTATTAACTGCACTGGACAGTGAATCCACGTTCACCTGAGATGTCCCCCTGTTGCTGCTCATGTTTAAGTTGCAGTTTTATCCTGATGGCAGAAAACAGTTTTAATTTAATAGCACATGCAGAAAGCACTTTTCTGACATTGACATGTGTGCCATAGAAGGGAAACATTTTTCACAAAACAGTTTGCTCAAAACCTATCAAAATCATCAAAAAATTCAATAATGTCTACCTGTGACAAAAAGAAGGAAAACTGGGTATCATCCAATGCCTCATTTGACCAGTTTGAGTATTTGAAACTCGGGAATTCCTTTAAACAGTCATTAAGAAGAAGCTGATGAACTATGTCTTTTAAAATGTCAATATGATAAAGACATAGATGTGCTCTACTAGTTGTTTTATTGCTACCTTATAGTAGCAATACTCAAGTGGTTGGAACATTTCACGAGAGATACAGGGCCTGGATCAGGCAGTTCAAAGTGCAAGCATGACATAATGGTACACTGAAGGATTTCAGAAGGGAAGCATAGATGCAATGACTTCACCTGAACTTCATCCAAATTGTACAAAAAAAAAAAAAATCAGCAGAAGCTGAATTATGCTTTTTCATGTGTGTACATCAATGCATTTTTTTAACTGAAACATAAAAGTTCTGGTCTTTCTAATAAAAACAATATTTTCCAATTTTTCTGTAAAATGGACTTTAGATCATATTCATAAACCAGTTGGTTTCCTCTCTGGTCTTTCAACTCTCCATGTGTGCTTCTCTACCAGTAAATTAAAATTATCTTCCTTGAGGGTCCTGTCCTGGAAGCTGTCCTGGAAGGATATGACTCTCATTCAGCCACTGGAACAAGATTAGATTATTAATAAAACAAGTTTATTATGGAATGACTTATCTTTCTTAATAAACACAGGTTATAAACACAGCTTTGGCTCCATTCTACTATTGTACAGAAAAAAACTCCCACACTGCTCTAAAAATTAGTAGACTAAAAATGAAGTCAAGATAAGATGTTTGCTTTGGAACTATGAAGGGAAGTAAACAAAGTATTCTTACACTATAGGCTAAAAATAAAGCTACTTGAAATATTCACATTTTTTTCATGAAAGATCAAAATAGGATATGAAACATAAATAACTTACCTAAGAAATCCTGAACAAAATATTTTTGTCAAATTTCAGTAGGAAATAATTTGACATTCTGCTGAAAGAACAGAAAATTGTATCTAGATTTTATTGTTTACTCGAGGGTTCCTGTTGGTTATTGATTTTCATTTGTTTTGCTTTGATTTTTAGGAACTATAAAACCATTTATATATTAATTTTAAAAATATAAAATCTAGTGTCTTTGTTTTGGTGGAAAAGACAACTTATCATAAAAAAAAATAGGAAGATGATGTCTCTGGCATCAGTCATTAAATTCAACCTTATTCTAGTTTTTATTCTGGAGCTCTGCCACCAGGAAAACATTTTCTCACTTTAAATCTAAGGATGAAAAATATGTTATTTTGTTTATAACTTATTGATGTTCCTGAGTGGGAACAAGACTCAAACTCCTTGCCTATGCCAACAACCTTAACACTTCCAGACTAAACTATTTTTGTTTATTTTTATGTTTCTATTTGACATGAGAGAAACAAGAATTGTTTCTGGATATATGTTACATATCTTTTACCATGAGGAGAATTTTTTAATGAAAATAGTAAATTTTTTTTATAATAATGACAATTCTGTTTCATTGCTGTCGCTGAAAACACTCCCACTATCTCTGGGACTCAGACCTCTCTAATCATAAAATTACTCTAGGATTACCAAACCGCTGCCTCACATTCAATCAAATCAAATATATACACATTGTTTATCAAAAATTCATGTTCTTCATCTTCCTGTCCCAGACTTAGATAATTCCCTGTATGTCTCAGAAAAGCATCTACTATTTTACTATATAGGTATAATTATTATGGATTCACATGCAAATTGAGATTTTAAAAAGTCTCCCACGCAGAAAAGAATTAATAACAATATCTGATGTTAGGTCTTTCTAATTGCTAATAAATGTTTAGACTATATCTTGTTTCACCACACTTTAATTCTTATTCCAGATCAGTACTGATACAAATTGGATCTGGTATCATTGAGAAATGTTCCTCATCTAACATCTTTCACCGGCCTAGAAGCAGAAATTATTTTTTAACATGTAAAATGCTCTTTCCAGCACTTTTCTTCTTCTCTATTTAAATCTAGAGGTCATGTTACACCAGAAAAAAACCTGACCACTGTCTAATCTATACGGAAATTAATCACTGAGCAAAATTTCTTCCACTGGCACTGAACATATCAAGTGAGGCTGGCAATGAGCTCTCAAACAGACCTGCATTTTTGTACTACTCTACAGAGCAGAAGCTGTCTAAGGAAAGTCATGACTGACTTTTTTCTTTCTAATACATGAACCTGATTCTTAATCCCACCTCTGTTATGGTGTGATCATGAGGTGTGGACCACTAACAACTCTGAAGCCTCGTATGCCTCTAAGTTTATGAATTTAAAATTAACATACGGAGAGTAACACTAATTCTAGTGCTGTTTTAACAGTGTTCCTCTCCATGACATTATGATACCCAAACCCCAAAAATTTAATAAATTAAAAGGGCCAAGGTACTAGAAAAGTTGAATGCCATTTCCAGTGCATTTAAAGAATGTAAATAGGAAAATAAGAATTAACCAGAAGATTGAGACTCTTTTTCTCTTAGACCACTGAAAGTTTATTCAGCTGTTTCTGATGTCTCCAAACTAATTTTTCCTTCAGCCATCTGTTCTAACTTTTTTCTTCTATGAAAATAGACCTCTCCTGAATGCCACATTTTGGTGAAATACTTATTTTAACGTCTTACTGATTTCATGCAAAGAGAATGCAGGCTTTACGTGAAATAAGCATATCAACATATTCCGCCTTGGCATATCACTGTTCAAAGGCTTTCGTTCTCTAAAACTGTTTTCTTTACCCCTTCAGGGCTGAAAATATTACTCCTCCACAAGCACCGTTTAAGACCCAAGTACCAATGAACCAGGCAGCAAAATGACAGTTACTTAAACAGCACATGATTCAAGACAGTTTTACGAAATTCCTAGCACTTTGCGTCCTATTTCTTTCCTGGATACAAAGGGACAGATTGTGCCTGACCTTGGCGGATGCACAAGAGGCGAGGTGGGAGGAGGGGAAGGCCAGCAGGCACATGGTGCTTTCCCTTTTGCTTTTCCTTCTCTTCCATGCATGCTATTCCCTTGCTGAGCAGCTGGGTGTGGTCTTTTTTCTTCAGCTGTGAACACAAAGACTGTCTGCATTCAAGTGACAAAAAGTAGTGTAAGTTCTGTCACTGAGTACAGTAGGGCCCTATTGCATCATAACCATAGAGATGGTAAAAAGATAACGAAAAAAAATTGGTAAGTCTATCCTGTCAAGTTTCCTTCTGATACATCCTGGATATGTCTGCTATTAACCCTTCATTAATTATCTCCATGAAAAGCTTGGACTGCAGAACTCAACCTGTGGACAATTGTACAGTCTGGACAAAACCCTTTTACCATGAGAAATAAGGAGAAGCTGGCTCTTGGGTTGGTGAGTAGGAAATTCAGGAGGATGGGGCAGGCTTTAAGTTTATCTGCCTAATACAAAGGAAGAACATCTGAGATCCTCTACCTGTGCCTTATCTTAGGGAGGAGTTGGTTAAATTCAAAGTATATCCTTTACCTCTCTCATTTTTCAGCTATCACAATGTTCCCATTCATTTTGAATCAAAAAAAACCCCAAACATCCTGGAACTTTTTTTTGAGATACATGTTTTTCTCTCCACTGTTAATGGATGGCTTTGGCTAGACACAGAAGTAAAGAAAAAATCCTGCCCACTGTAAGTCAGCTGTGTTCAATACCTTTTGATTCCTCGGTGGTCTATTTTGGTTCACAAATTAAGAGGGCAGGGCAGTGTGCAACAGGTGTTTCACCGGTGCTTGCAATGTCATCTTGCTGCAATTTGAGCCCTATAGACACAGGTTTCAGTATTTCTTGTATGCAATACATGCCAGTTTTCTGTTGTTCCTTTACCCATTGCAGCTGAATCAGGGTCTAGTGGAAATTGGTCCACCAATACTATGGATGTGAAAGGTGGTAAAAAATTATTTTCTCCCAGGCACAACTCAGTTCCCTAGTACATTGTGTAAATTTCTACTGTGGTCACCATATACAGGATACACTTAAAATTTATAGAAAACTACAACTGATACAAAACTTGTATCACTTGTTAAACTTCTATGGGTTTTGCCTTGTAGGCAGCTGCTTTATGTTTCCTTTACAGGATTTGCCCCTTTTTCTGCCTAGCAGCTTTTTCCATTCACCTGGTTTTCTGGATGGCATGTGGTGCCAGACAAATGGCACATTAAGGGCAGTTCAGTACACAGTATAAGGGCTTTGTCCTCTCCACACCTGCCTGTGGGAACTGTGAGCTTTGCCTTTTCACACCTGATAGAGTGTGGCTGGAGTCCCCCTGCTTGCGGTAAGATGTTGGTGCCACATCAGCTACAAGGTCTGCCATGGGGACATCAGGGTGAGGCACATTCATTGTGGTTCATCTTCATGAGGAGACTGTTAACTGTGGAGTTACCCCTCTTTTCTCATGCTAGAAGATTCAAGGTGAAGTTCTGAGGTGTTTTTCTTTGGTGGAGAGAGGTAGTTATTGAAGAAATTTTTTTTTGGTGGGAGATGGCTATTCTGGGAGTTTGTCCTTAGATTGCTAAGTGCAGGGACAGAGCTTTCCTCTGGTTCTGTTAGTAGTGTTTTGAGTCTTAAAAGGAATCTCAGTCCTGAGAAAATGGGGATTTGTATTCTCCACTGTTCAGACAAACACAGGTAGTGTGAATTTAACAGTCAGCAAGTAGACTGGTTCCTACCCAAGGTGCTTTCTTTTGCTGTGGGAACACTAAGCAGACACAGTGAAAATGGTCAGGTCTCCTCTGATTGGCCATAATCCAGTCCAAAATACATGCAGGAAAGTCTTTGATGATTTAATGTATGGGAAAGGACTTTAAAGCCTTAGAATTTGCTATGAATTCACTCTGCCTTGAAGGTCCAGAAATGAAAGGGGAACGTGCTTTGATTTAAACACTGTCTTTAAAACACTCGGCTTTGTATTTAGATGCAATTAGGACCACAGCATGCTCCCCATCCAGTTTTCCCTGTAATTATTATCTTAAACACAGGACTGTCTGGCCTTTTGTTCAAGACTGCTGATATGATTTCCAGGATGCTGCAGGTGTGCACCTTCCTCAGCAGCAGCTGATGACTATGTACATTTGCTCTGCTACTTCACCCTATTTCCAAAACAGTTTGTCTTCTTTCCTGTGTATTTAGTTTTAGGTAATTTTTGGTTTGGTTTCTTTTATGGAAAATGAGTGAAACATTTACAAACCCGATCACATACATGTAGGAGCCAACAACTAAATTAGCCTTCAGGTTCCTGCTAATCCACTGAAGTGCCTAAGTAAGGATCTGAATTAAATGCCTTTTTTTTTCCACACAAGCTTGATAACGTTGGCCTAATTGCTTATCTAAAACAAATAGCTCTGAGATACTGACCCCCTACCCCAAGACGTAGCACTGCTATCAGTCTCCCTGAAGTAACACTCCAGTCATCACACTTGTAGCTGAGAGATTAATAATGAATGAGTGTTCTGAAGGAAAAAAGCAATTGTTCACACTCCAGCTTGGCCTTACTTATGACTTGCTTATTACTGGAAGTACTACACCTGACAGCTCTTAAGTGGCTGCAAGCTCTGATAAGTTTTAATCTAAAGCATTATTAGTTGGGAGAGTTCTCCCTACTGTATACAATGAAGAATAATAATGAATTATTTGACCACAGTCATTTCAGGTGACTGGGGTGCTAGTGTTGCTGAGTGGTGAGTTCTGGGGGGCTGCAGTGAAGCTTCAGGGCAGGTCATCAGAGAAAGAGATGTGAAAGGAGATGATGAAGGAAAGGCGGAGAGAATGGATATGATGGTACCAGAGATGCTAAGTGAAAGGTGGACTAATGTCTCACTGGTTGCAAGGAAAGAGGAAAGGCACACCACAGAATTTCATACAACTGTTTTGGCTCCATGCAGGCCTTACCAAGCTGCACAGACTTACTCATAGCTGTTTCAATGAAAGTATTACTTTAATTTATCTTCCCCTCACAGAAACAGGGTCTCTCAGGTATGTCTGTACGAGGCAGCCTAGCACTGTGTAAAGAACTCCTGTTAAAGGAGCCTCCACGTAACAGGAGTATCTACATAGGGCAGCACAGAGATACTGACTTAGACCTGGAAGCTGTGCTCCTATGTCAGATTTCCATTGCCACCCTTGGGGAATATATTCTTGCCATGCTTTGTCTACCCTCTTTCCAGACCTCTGCATAGCACTGCCTTGCAGCATGAACACGAACCTCTGCATTCCAGCTACAGCCCTTGAGTTGTGTTTCTTATAGCCTTTTCCCAGAAGAGCAAATGGCACAGTCCAGCTTCCCGCTTATCATCAGGCACCATGTGTGGTGAGATCTGGCTCACTGTTGAGAATGATGTGCTGAGGTGTTGACCTCTGTACGACATTGGGCTAGATTCAGATCTTCTTAAGGGCTGAGTAATTCTATTGACATTGGTGGAATACCTCATAGTTAAACAGTGAGATCAGACTGTGGACCAGTATTAAGGCTTTTTTGGACTAACAGTTTCCTCACTTCATTTTGGACTAATAATAGTGCTGTCTGGGGGGCGTGTTAGCAGATGCTAGCTGGAGAATTACACTACTGCTACATTTCATGGTTGAGACTAGCTCCAGCAGAAGTGTCCTTGGCTTCATCATGGGCAAGATGCCCATCAGTCAACTTCTGACCTGAACTTGGAGGGGCAGAAGTGATCCTCTGTCCAGCAGGAAGACATTAACTTTCTCTGAGAATCTGGCTCCTAGCTTTCAGCTACTGAGGCTGATGAGTTAATGCACCACGGTTTTCTCAGGCAGACTGCTGTTCTCCCAGGAGTGGAACAGAGACTACTGACTTAACAGAAGACTTGAGATTCACCTGAAAACGTGGATCCCAGAGGAACAAAGCCAGTACGTCACTCACCCTCTTCCCACATGCCACATCGTTACAGCAGGAGCACTGTGGCTGCAGTCTTCAATTTCTCAGTAGAACAAGACCCAACCCTGCCATGAGGCAGAGGAATGCCAGTCTATTTTGATGTTAAGAACCAAAAAGTCATGGATGAAAGAGCACGTCAAGATTTACAGTCTCGCTTTTAATTTACCTCAAGGTGCTGATTACCAGCAGCACTAAATCATGTTCTGTGGCCCGTCTGGACAGGGAACACCTGGGAAAGACAACCTTGATCTGCAGCGTGGCTGGGCAGGGTGGGAGGACTCAGTAGCCCTGGAGTAGTCCTGCAGATGGCTGCACCCAAGCTGCTGCTGGAGGCGTGGGGGAGTTGGTGGCCCAGTTATCAGCAGGCTCTTATCCCTCAGTGACACAGATGCAATAATGACCTGATAGCGTGATCACTGACCTTTGTTTTTAAAAATACTTAAAAAATACAAAGCTGCAGACAGCCTGCAAAAGCTGTCTGCATCCCAGAACAATGCTATTGCACAACAACAATCCCATTTTGTTTAAAGAAAACAAACAAAAAATTCTAGCCCAGTTACTCAACAACTCCGGGGAGTGCCAAATAGTTTCGGGGAAAAAAAGAATAAATTTTAGGCTGGAGCAAAGCGACATACCTAGATGTTCCTTACTTCTGTGGTTACTTTGTGGGCCCATTTCCTATGTCCTCTCTATCCATGATGGTGTGCTGGCTGGTCAGTACAATAAAAGCAGCGTGAGTCAGAGGAAACAGAGGCTCTAAGTGAGGTTCCTGAGTCTCAGTACCAACCCAAAGCCCATTCTGGTGCTTGGCCTGGGAACTGTCTTTGAACTCCAAGATTATTTGTGTTCAGACATCCCTGTTCACCTGTAGTCTGCTGAAGCATCACTCTCTGGAAACTGGTGGTGCAGTCACCAGATCTGAGAGTTCCTTCATTAGTCTCAACCTTCCTGGGCTGCTCCACTGGGATGCTGCAGAACTGCAGTATTTGAGTGAGAAACTTAAGGGAAATGAAAAGAGATCAAAGATAGTGCTAATGCTAAGATGAGCTTTTTTAGTGTTGGACACAGAATAGAAATATATTTAATAAACCATAAAACTTTTTCTTCATCTTCACGGGTCAGTTCTTTCACTCCTAGAAGCCAAAGCAAGGCCAGTTGCCTTTGCTACCTAGAGGAGACTTCAAGCCATAACATTCAGTCAGGTTTTAAATGTGAACACAGTGCAGGGAAGTTGGGGAACCAGTTCAGACTGGTGGTGCAGTTTGATCCCTCATGCTAAGCAGCATAAGGTAGATGCTTCTCAACTGAACCTAAACTTTCCCAAGGTGGAGGGAATTCAGCATCCAGCTTCATCACAATCAATATTGCTCCTCCAAGCAACTTTTGGCAAGCTTTACCTCCTAGTGAGCCTCCAAAATGTGCACTGACAATACACACAAGGTGCCAAAAAATTATGATAGGCAATTTAACCAAAGAAATTTGGCTTGAATTCTCCCAGGATGGATCTCCATATTTTTGTTTGTAAGCCTTCTCACCTTATCTAGCTCTCCTCCAGATTTTGGAGATTTCAAGGACATTTTTTTGCAGAGAACCATTTGAAAGTGGAGATGAACGTAGAAAGGACACCTCCCTTTTGATTCACTTGCTGTCCAACAGCTGTGTCACCAAAGAAGCAGAATTTCAGAGGTTTTCATTCCCTGTTTTGACCTTACCAGTCAGTCTTTGGCTCTTTCAATGCAGTAAAGTGAAGAGAAGACATGAAAGACATATCTGTTCATTCACATAACCAAATATTTGTGAATTAGAAGATATCCTAAACAGAGCTATTAAAAATGGAAGTGATTTTTCAACCAGTGCTCACTCTGGTAGCAGAGTTTGGAAGACCTGTAAAACTATGTGTTGTAAAAGACTGGAAAGTTAATGGCTCACTAAGCCATTTGCAAAAGCAGGTGGGTGCTTTGCTGATGATGTTCAAGGTTACATGTTCAGAGGGCGTGAGCATGACAAATCAACCTTTGTTTAGCAAAAAGCTGGGGTTTGAGCCAGTAAGAGAAAAAACTGATAAGAAGCAGACCCTTTGAGGTGGGGTAGTGCTTTTTATCATCATGCCAATGTCCTCCCTTGTACAACAGATCCAGCTGTAAGGCTCCCCCGCCTCCGGAAAAGGTATCAGGACATTCACATTATTCATCCCTTCTGATGGAACATAACTTGCTCAGTTATAAAACTTTCTCCCACAACCACTCCAGAAAGATATCAGGACATTCACATGTAGGCCTGAAGGTGTTCATCCCTTCCGATTGGGCATATTTGGCTCAACTACGCTGATGTGAGCTGTCATGTCTTAGAAGGGGTGATAAGCTATCAAAAATCCCTGAAGTAGCCCCAGACTAATTTCTGGGGCCTTCCACCACAGGACTGCACATGACCCACAGTGTTACATCACAGTGTAAAACTCCACCCCCAGGGGAGGTACCTGGGTGGTCCCACCTAGCCTGAGAGTATATTAGCCCGTCCAACGTTGTGTTTTTGGGCTTCCCTTTGTGGGTCAAGTCTTCAACCAATGCTTTAACCAACAGACCTCTAAATTGCAACAACGAAGTCTTGTCACTGGATCCACAGGTAGTGAGATGTTTCTACTCTTATCCTTTCTTTCGCTTTCCTCTCTCAACTTCTCGAAGTATATTGTAAGCCAGACTAAAAAAATTCCAGTCAGTGTCTTAGTAAGAGCCTTGTTGTGTCTGGATAAGTCAAAGTTAGCTAAGTTTAAGTTTTCTAAGTTTGTGAAGTGCTTTACTTTGTCTGCATGTTGTTTTAGGATTTGCAAAGTACCTTATTCTACCTTAAAGTTCTAAAGTTTGCAAGTAAAAGTTTGTTACTGAACCTCCTGAGAATTTTGTTGTTTCTCTCACGCACCAGCCAGAGTAAATCAAGCAACCTTCCCTTAAGCCTGATGAGTGGACCAGGACATAACATGTATACAGATAAATCAACCAGAAAGATATCCATTTGTCTGTCTATCCTGCTTAAATACTCCAGGCACTCTCCTTTTTCAGGAAAGATAGAATTCTGACTTACTTTTAAAGCAAAGATTAGGTTTTGTACGTTTCTTAATTATTTATATTTTCTTTGTCTTTTACCGAGTAAGAATTCTGGTGATAATTTCTTTCCAGCAGGATCTCTAATCTGATGGTGTGTCCTCAAAATGGAAAGGGAAGTTTGACCACAAAATACTGATGATGTTGAAAAAGAAAAAAAATTGGTACCCATTTGAACTATGTTGATATATACAATTTGTAAGAATTCATAGTCTAAATATCCCAAAGAAAAAGCATTTTTGTGGTATTTCTGTTGGAAGAAGCTCAGCAACAAATAATGTGGCAATATTTCTAGTTGCAATAGTGCAAGGAGGCATTTTTTGTTGGGATAGTAGAAATAACATGACTGAATTCTTTGGCATTGAAGATCTTTCTGGAATTCTTTCTGTTGTAAAGCAGTAGGTGGGAACATTTTAATGGGAGATGTGGGAATTTCCCCATAGTCACTTTTCAGGGGCATAAACTTCCCTAAAATATAAATGGGTTAAAACTTGGTCTTACAAATTTCTCTGCCATGCAGTTCATTAATCTCAGTGTAGGCCCCTTCATCCTCTTCCCATGGAGAGGGTTATATTTAAATGAGGTCTCTATATGCTTGGTAGTTCCCATCAAATGTACTCAAAGCAGATACGAAAACACACGAAGAGCCGCTGTGAACATCACAAAAACTCTTGCAAAAATATTCAAGAAAACAACATCAATAATGTACAAAACCTATATAGAAATATTTAGACCCATTTTAAAATATTGTCAGCAGTATTTAAAATATTGTTTGACCTGACCAGTCTGTCCAGAGGGTAGTTGCAGGCAAGGTTCAAGACTCCTTCATAGCTCAAAGTCCCTTGGAAACAGATTCGGCACTGACATATACTGAAGTAGGATCCACAGTGATGCATGTTAGCTGCCTCTCCTCTGCTGTAAATAGCAGATACTCATTCATTTCTATGGGTCCTAACAAATGAGCCTGAAAGGAAGACAACTAAGCTGGTCAAAATCAAGTAAAACTTACTGGGTTTACAATCTAAGCAAGGCTGTTCATAATCTATAATTGTGGGGTTGTTTTAGGAGTTGATAGCACATAACTTAGTGAAAACAATTGTATTCAAGTTACGATGTGCAAATCCCCATAGAAATCAATACTGCTGTAGAAACAGTATTTTTTAACTTGTTCAGCTCAGGAGCTGAGTTTTCTGCTTTAGGAATTAGATGTTTCACATTTTGATAGAGGCAGCTCCTTCCACACTAAAGCTCCTTATTTGAAGTTATTTACCTGGATCCTGCTTTGTACTTTGCATCGGTAGCTTTCAGGATCCAAGGGCTCAGTTTGCTGTAGCCCCTTTAGAGGGCTGGCCTTGGGCACAATGAGGCCAATGGTGAAACTTCCATTGGTAGAGATGGGGAAAAATCAGACTTTGAGCCAGAAAGACATGCCCACACGATCCCTCTCTCTCTTAGTTTCTGATTGCTGAGGTGAAATATTTGTTGTTTTGGTTTCTTGTTTGGTTTTTTTGCGGTTTTTATAATCCTACATTTCCAAGGCGTGGTGTGGGCTGACTTCTCTCAAGTTTATTTTCCACATGCAGTACTGGTAAGTATAGTTTACTGGTAGTTACAATGTATTGTTTGTCTATAAAACATCAATCATATAGTCTGAGCCTATCAGACAGTGAAACCTTTAGCTGAACACTAGTGATGGACTTACTGTGAGAAACGCCTTGGAAAGAGTGGCTGAAATGAAGAAAATGCAGCCATTTGACACAAAATATAAAGCAAAAATACATGGATTTATAGGAAAAATAGTAAAGCCAGGAAAGAAAACAAAAGGGATATTTCATTATGGATGAGTCAGGTATTGCACTGGTCAGGGAACCAGACAATGTTACGAAGTTTTTGATAAAAAGCTCACGTGTTACGCAGGAATTTACCAGAATCTGCTGGAGATGTTTGAAAAAGATAAGTGACAAGGGCTTGATTTGTTTGAGAGTAAATTTGGTTTAGCAGCATTTTGTATACACCAGAGGGAAGCATGATGAGATGCAAAGGTCAAAATGACAGTGTAGATGAGGCAAAAGATTACCAAGGCATGTGCAGTGCAGTTGTCAAACATTCTAATTTATCAGCTATTTCAGAAATAAGAAACACCTATAGGTTTCTGTACCAGTTGATTAAAAAGGAAGAAGTAAAAAATATGTTAAATATGGTATTAATGGCTTGTCTGCCTAAGGATGGTCTGAAAAACAAAGGTGAATTTAGTAAATGGATGAACTCAACACACAGTGAGTCTCTCTGTGGTAGTGCTCATTCAGAAATAGAGTGGTTCTAAATGTCATATGTTTAACCAGCTTCCAGCGGAGGGAAAAAATGTTCTTTGGTAGTAGCTATAAAGTGACGGGGGCCATACAGCCCCTAACTGCTGGTGAACAACCAAAACTAGTCACCCAGCCCTCCAGAGAGGTGAAGTGGGAGATATAAAGGTACCAATAGAGTATATGTGCCTCTATGTCCCTTGTCCCCATCAGAGCTCTGGTTTGTTTTATACAGGTGGCACAAACAGCATTCCACCCAATGCTCTGCAATACACATGAGATACATCAGCTGATAGCACTGATTAGGGCAGATTCCCTACCCCATCTGAAAAACAACTGTTAACACCAGGTCTTGTAGTGTGGCTCCCTTAGGGTAGTCCTTTGGATAGGAATAATCTTCAAGTAGCAGAATTACTCCTTATAAGAATAGGGGATACCTTGAAATCTGTAAAGCCAGAAGAAAGATTTTGAGCACACCCACTGCATCTACTGTGAGTTACAAAATCTGACTTGGTTCTGATTACACTTTCTGCTTCTTAACCTACTCTTGCAGAATTTTTCTTAGTCTTCTTCAATTAAAGCCTGCACTAAATTCCAAAACCAAGGTACTGTGTGTAAATTCCTAGTTAATGACATTTGATCATCTGGGTCTGAACAACATCATTATTGGAGAGCTGCTAAGTGATTATGCTGTGGCAAGCATAAAATGAAGGCTACCCTAGCAGACTGAGCAGGAAAAGATGAGACAAACAGTCCACAGGACTGAGAATAGTTGCTTTCCTAGGAGGTGATTAATGGAAACTCAGAGTCACACAAAGTTGGTAAGAATGATGAGCCTTTGCTACAACAGTCATAGAAAATCCTTAGAAGATAGATTTTACAAGAGACAGCAAGGACTCTTTATTTCCCAGTCATTTGGCATATGCTACTTGAACTCTTGTATCAATAAATATCTTTTTTAATCAAAATGTTCCATGACATGAAAAAATTCAGCTCAAACTTCTTAAAAAGTCAGCATCCCTTCCACGTGCAGAGAGTGCCTAATGGTTTTCTTGACACTATGAAATGGCATTTCTCTGACACAGGAAAGAAGAGATGGAAGAGTAGATAACTCTTGTAGGGGGCTTGTGCAGTGATCACTCTTTGTTTGGCTGTAGACAATTTAAGTAATGTTTCAAATCTGGCTGTAGAGTACAAACATTAGGGCATTTAGACTGAATGCCAGAACTTAACCTATGATACCACTTAGCTTGACCTATACAAAATGCCAAGGCTCTCATTTTTTAAATGAGTGCAAACTGGGAAGAAAATCAGCAGCATGACTCAACTGCAGCATGCTTGTTCACCTGAAATGAAGCCAAAAGTTAAAAGTTACTTGAGTATAACTTTCTGTACCTTAATTTGCACTTTGGATTGCAACTGAGTGACTCAGTCATGACAAATCGAATGCTCTGTGCAGTTCCTGTCTATCTGGCCTCCTTCTTCTTTCAACAACTTGTCTGTGATGTGGCTAGTTTTCTGGAAATTATTCACAAGTCATTTAAAAAAATAATTGTTATTCTTTAGCTTGTCCATAAAAGTTTCCCTGCAAATTTTTCTTTTTTCTAAAAAGATTTATTAGGAAAAAGATGTAAATAGAGTAGATAGGCACAATTTTTTCCTTTTCTTGCTATTTTTTTTTTATGATCTTGTAATTTAGATACTGGGATAATCGGTCTCAAGGGCATGGACACACTTTAAGAGAATGTTAATTATTAGTACAATTGTTGAGCTAGTTATCAGATTGCTGAGTTACTGGAAGACCCAGGCTAGCTTCTGTTGATTTACTTTTGTAGCACAGTTGTTGAGAAAATAACACTGATGTATTCGGACAACTTCCGCTTGTCACTGCAAATCTGAGAATCTACTTGCCGAAAGGACCTGATAAGCTTGTAGTGGAATACCCTGGAGGCATCTGGAGTGGCTCTCAGGGATGGGTGAGGCAGGGATGAGGCTACTTGCCTCTCCCAAGCTTCCCTGGTGATAAGTTTTGGATAAGACTGAAATGCTTGTAGACTAGCACTGGAAGGGTGTTCCCCTTCACTTTGCCCCACCCAGACTATGAAGATCACCTACACTTTTTTTTAGGAAACTGTGTGCTCCCCCACTTAGCTGTGGGAGTCAGCTATAGCTGTGGGGAAGGGGACTTGCTCATCTGGGAGAGGGGCTTCTCTTGGAGAGGTAACAGATCCCACAGGCCTCGTGGACACCTCCTGAGCTGGTCAGTGTCAGCATCTCTAACCTCTGCACTTCCTAGAGGGAAAGGGAGGAAGTAACCCACCCATCATCATTGCACCACCAGTATCTTTGCCTGCAAGAAACTCCTGGCAATGATGCCCATTTGGGGGGATAGAAAATTGGAGTCACGGGAGTTCACACCTGAAATTTGAAGGTCTGTTAGTAGGCACTGGTAGTGAGTGCTGTGACTTTGGTTCTGATTCTCCCATCATTTTCCAGTCTGGGGTCTAGTAGTGCATATTCAACTATAAACCTTCATGGAGAGTTTTTTCAGGGTTTCATATTTCATATGAATTTTTATCACACTAACACTATGGCCCACGATGATTGGTACTAAGCAAAGAACAAACTATAATGCATTATCTTGCAATTTAGAGGTGAGACCTCTTGTAGTGAAAAAGTGACAGACTGACAAAATTTTCTCCAAACTCTTTTGACCAGTGTAACAATGTTTTTAGTTTAACACATTTCTTCCCTTGAGCACAGACAGCAAAAGCCTTTGAGTGTTTTTTCCTGATGTGATGTCTTCTTGACAGCTGTGCTCAGGGAAGCTAGAAAGGAGCAGAATTACACTATTAGATGCTCTCAAGGGTTTTACTTCTATTTTTCATTTCATTTTGCTAATTCCTGACAGTTTCAATAATGTACTGAGTCCCATCAAAATAATGTTGGACACCTGGGAAAAAACCACATAGATCTGACTTTCATCAGTGATTGCATACATGTTTCTGAAACTGCTTTCAAGTGATGGTGTAGGCAGTAACGCTCCATGCTAATTTGGTGTATCACCACATGACATAATGTAGCAATCAGCATTTAGGAATTTTAACCATGTGGAGAATTCTCCATTGTTTTCAGAAATAATTTTCTTCTTTCGGTGAGAACTTGAAGGAAACAACCATATCCTGAGGGGCTGGTTTAATATGAAGATGTATTGAGGCTCTATGTAATATTCTTGTCTTTCACTTGTTTTTGAAATAATAAATACTTTTTTAAAAGCTCCTCTCCATAGCATTAGTATGGTGTTCTATTAGTATAATGTCGTGTGCGCAGGTTATTTAGCCAGATAACAGACAGCTGGTAAAAGAGAACTTTTGCTCAGCTCTATATTAGGTTATGATTTGATGTAACTAATTTAATAATTTTTACAACTCTTTTTATTAGGACATATCTAAGATCCCTCAGAAAGCAGCAGTTGCTAAAAAGTCAATTTTCCAATCACTGGTTTTCCACATAAATTGCATAGAAATGCAATTTAGGTCTCTGCAGACTTGGTGAATGCTGAGAAGATAACAATTAAGAAATAAAGTGCTGATAAATGGCAGGATGAAAATATATATACACACATAGAAATGTTTTAGATTTTTTACAAAGTTAATGTAAGTAAATAATTGTTAGCTCTGTAGTATGTACCTCTAAAGACATTTTATTTGCAAAACTTACTTTAAAAGCCCTGCTTTCTAATGTAGTTGAAATCCCTGAAATATAACAGATTATATAAGGCTTTTAAGTTGACCTAATAGGAGAGAAAACCCTTCTTTTGTTTAGTGTCTGGGATGGTCTCAGAACAGTTTTGAAACTGATTCCAAATTTTTCCCCATTGCTTGGTTTAGGGCATGCCCTTGGGGTGTTCCTGAGCCAGCAAGAGGCTGTGCATGTGCATTTTCCTAATAACTGCAGGCTTCTTGGCTGGGAGGTCCCTGCCAATCCCAGGCTCCTCAGCTGCTGAGGAGCTCCTCCTGGCATGCAGGATGACAGGGCACAGGATGTGCAGCCCTTCAGCCAGGGCAGGGCTGGTCTGCGCTCCTTGGAGTGCAGGAGCACCAAGCTGCTGACCGCCGAGCCTGGGAAACGCAGCACACGCTTTGCCCAGGATGCTGCGGCTCCCCGTCACCGGTTACCTGCAGCTGGGATTCATTGGTGCTGGCTTGCTCCAAGCTTGCACAGCCTATGTGCCATGGCATGCAATCCATCCTCTTCTTCCTGTTTCTGGGAGGTTTTTGACATCTGAAAGCTTCCAGTTTTGTTACTGGAGAGCCCCAGCTGATTTCCTCCTTCATGCGTGTTCCTCTTACTGTTCTGTGTCTTGTTTCATGGCTGTGTTGTGTTTATTTGAAATCAGGGCTTTTATACTCATTTTCAATGGCTCATTTCTTCCTCTTTCATTTGCAGTTAAAGAAACTGCTATTAAGAATAATCCCAATATCCATCTATTTAAAAGGCATGGGTTTCGAAAGTCCTCCAAATATTTCTGAAGCCAAATAGTTCCTCATACCTCTTGACTCCAGAGGAACAGGAGCACAGGTATGGATGTATTTAAGAAAGACCTATTACTAACTAATTTTCTGCCACATGTGGGGGTTGTGCCCCACAATGCTATTTAAAATTGACCTTGTGAGTAGTGAGGTAGAGATGTTTTTTTTTCTTGCAAAGATTTATCTCCCTGTTTGTTCCCAGGGTTTTGCAGAGCTGTCTGTCTAGAATTTCCACATTATAAATGGCTCTTGTTTTGGTAAAGTTTGAATTATTTTCATTAGCTGGTCACCTGGGGCCTGACCAAAGTCAGGCTAAAAACTTCAGACAAGCACTACAGCTTTTGCAATCAGTCTCAGTCTCTCTCTCCTGTCATCCCCAAGGAAATGAAAGGCAGAAACGTTTATGCTTCAGGTTAATGTTTTAGAAGTGTTTGAGGCAGGAAGCAAATGGACTTATTCATAAGTTCCTTGAGGATGTTTTGTTTCAGTCGTGAGGACTGAAACTTTCCTGAATAAAGGCCAGTCAGCAAGAAGTGACCAGGGGCAGGGTCTGCCTTTGGGATGTGCTCCAAGACCCGGGCACCTGGAGGGGATTTGCCTTTGAGAGCCTTTCTGACAGTCCATGCCTAACTTTGACATGGACTTTGGGAGCTCAGTCATAGAGGCAACTCATGTAAGTCTCAAATTTAGGTTAGATTAGGAGAAACTGGAAATATCTAGAGCCATATAAAAATAGTCATACAGGAGTGAAAGGAAGGAGCTGGAAGATGCCTCTCATTTACCCTAAGGAAGAACCATATAATTTAACTTCTTACATAAATAAGGATCCTTCTGGAGGGTGCCTAATTTTGAATATCACATCACATTTAGCAATAGACCTATCTTAAGCACCCAGCTTGCTCACTGTTTTTTCCTTTGGGAAATCAAAATGTTTCTTCTTTCTGGATTCCTTGACAGTGTTCACACTGACAGTGACAACCATGAGCAGAAGTTGTCAGGGACTGCTTGAGGACAGTTGAAAATCTGCAATAGCTATCCAGTGAGAAGGTAGCTTTTGAGTCCCCGAAACTGGGCTATTAGTGTGCTGTAATTTTTGGGAGCAAATGCAAAGTATGAAATGAAATTTACTCCAAAGGCCTACAAAAGATGCTGTTAAAACTTTTTTCCTCTAATGATCTACAAGGCAGGCTTTGCATTTTAGGAGGAAATGTCAGAATATTGATTATATTGACTGAAGTTTATTTTCCTGGGCATAGAATATTATGGCAAATAGTATAGGTTTGCAATGAGAAACTTGTTTCACTTCTGACTGCATACATTGTTTGGTGTGGTCCTCTCTCTTTTCCTGTTATTCTGATCATGTGTTGGTCTTGCAGATTTTAATTTTCTAAGACATTTCTCTTGTTAAATGAAGTAAGAGTCGGCAAAGTAAGGTCAAAACAAAGTTTTGCTTTTTTTTTTTTTTTTGCTATATCTATTTGCAGTTATAATGAGCCCTCTCAACTTCTATAATGAATCTTCATTGAAATTAGAGTTGAATTAAAATTTTTAACAAAAAAAAAAAGTGGTTCATGACTGCTTTCTTACAGCGTGTCACGTGTGTGCCAAAGACAAATGTAAGAGAGCAAGGGGTACATATTGCATAAGGAGCCCATATGAGGGAGCCCTGCAGCTTTCTCAGAAACCATTTTGTCACTACTTTCCTTAGAAGACTTCTTTTTTACATGTTTACCCTTCACAATATTTTGTGGGTTGACCTCTGATGTCTAAGTCTGGTTCTGCTTTGTATCATTTGTCTCTTTGTGTATTGCTTTCTGTGTCTGCTCCTTTGCTTTGGTTGTTTTCCCTGTTAATTTTGCACTAAGGCACCAACAGTATTGTTTTGGTCTGCAGGGCTGTGATCCAAGGCAAGGGCAATACGCAGATCTGAGCACCTGAAGCGCTATGAAAATATAACCCTTAGTGAAACAGTCATGCCTTACTTTCATAAAACACCCTCTAGTATTAAAATCTCATTAATATGCAGGAATTCTCACAAATTCATGGGTTCACAGAGAAGAACTTGCACTTTTGGAAAACAATTTTTTTTTTGTTTGACGCACACTTTCCTTCTGAATTGTCAAACACCTCAGTGCCCTCCCATGACACCAGTAGCATGATGCGTTTCTTCCACACAGTCACATATAAACATAAAACTAGTATTTTCTCAAAATTTGTGCCTATCCAAGCTGTCCTCTATCAAGGGGATGTTCTTAATGTGCTCACCATTGCCATCTTTCCTTTGCTATTGTAATGCGAATAATCTACAAAGTGAAAAGCCATCATTTTTGGGAAATCTCTTGGTGTGTCAGAGATAAATTGCAACTCTCCAGGTTATTTGCAGGATCTGGGTCAGTTTTGTCAAGGAAAGAAAAAGTCCAGTTTATCCTCAACTCTAATGATAAGCCACACAAAAAGTCAATCATCATTTTAATTTTCAAGAACAACAAAAATTAGATCTTCATGAGAGGCAATTTCTGATGTGTTCATTTGGGTGCAGGATGCATTTTGTCTGCATGGAATCGTTCAATATTAGTAGATCTGGAGGCTGGCAAGGCAGAGCCTCCAGCTCCGCTGTCTTCATAGGTGCACCATGATTCTGACGCCTTTGGTAGAAAAGACAGGGCAGAATCTTGTCAAGGATGGTGGAAACATGGGGATAAGCCTTAACTCCAGCTTACCTCTTGCTCAGTCGGTTAAATGAAGTCCTGAGTGACAGCTGGCATGCAACCTCCCCTTCCCTCAGAAGACCCAACACATCATCTACAACAATACATGGAGTCCTTCCAATCTGCTCTAGCACATGGCCCCACCATCCTGCCCACGTGTGCCCAGCTCTGACCTCCCAGTTTGCATGGCAGTGTGTAGTGGCTGAGACTGCCCAGCCAGCTGGCTGGGGTGAACCAACAAGCTGGAATTGACAAAACATTTTTCCTGACATATTTAGAATATTTCACTGGGGAGAAATCTCTTGAGATTCAACATCTGATTCTTCAGTCTGTCCTGGGAGATTAAAATAAAGGAGAAGGAAACGTTAAGTCATGCATATTGCGATTAAAAACAAACACAATGGGTCAGATTCCATCCTCGATTGCAGCCACACTGAAGTCTCTGTGGTTGAATGAGAGTAAGTGAGGACAGAGTTTGACCTGGTGCCTTGAAACTAAAATAATATAAATGATAGACAAGGACAAACTCATCTGCAAAGCTGCAGAGTATTCCATCTGAGGAACCTTGAGAGAGACAAAGATCTTATGTCAAGGGGGACTTAATTCCTCAAAGATGAAGCAAGATAAAAAATAATTATTTGCAAAAATAGTTTTGGCTGACTGAATAAGGCGGGTTTTTGTCATCTGACAGCTATGCATACTGTGTGGCAAACGATTAAATAAACAGATTGCTGCTCAAGCAACTTGCTTTCAATTTGAGATGCCAAAGCCACTAGAATAATCTCTACCCACTAAAAGAAAATCACTTGGTCACACTGTGGCCACACAGAAGGCCCTATTCATCAGCAGGGTTTGCTTGCAAGATGGTTTTTTTCTGGAAGAAGCATCTCCCACACCTGCTCAGTGCAGACAACACTGGGCTGACTGAAGGCACCCAGACCTCTGCTTACTCAAAGGGGTTTTGCGTTGATGAAATGAGAAGAGATTTCATGCATGCTTTTTTCTCTCCAGTCGTTCCGCCTTCTTTACTGAAGCTCTGACAGTAGTTGGATTTTAAAAATCCTACCTGCTGCATACACAAAAACTGTTTTATAGTAATCGTTCATAGCAATCCAGCCCCAGAGACGTGTGCAAGTCACAAGTGCTGATGCCAAGAAGTGGAAACCATAGAAACAACATGAAAATTTATTCGGTTTTGTGTTACCTGTGACCTGAGTGGGCCCGTCCTGAAGCTCCTGTGTAGTTCTTGCCTGTTTATGTTCATACCCATCTGTTAGCATGGCACTGCACCCACTCACCAGACAGTCCATCATGTTCACTGGAGCTGATGATGGATCTGAAATGGCAGCCTGCATGACTTTATAAAAGGCTGTGATTTAGTGCATGTCCACACATGTAGTGTCTTTGGAGCTCTGTATAGTATCACCCTATCTGCTTAATCTCACTGTCCAAGGGTTAGGATTTTTTTGTTTTGTTTTGTGCTTTCTAAGCGCCTGCTCTGTCATCTGCGTACCACATTGCACTTCATATTCATCAAAGGTATTTAGCATTCGACAGGGTGAGTATTCTAGGACTCTAAGATTTCTATCAAACCATCGCCCTTCTTAAAGCAAGATCTTGTATTTGCCTCATGCATAAAAAATACAGGCTTTTTTCAGAGTCTGCCAGTTCAGAAAATGCAGCCGATAACTGTTTTTCTTTTTAGTTCAGAGCCTTGTTTTATCCTTACTAACAGCCTTCAGAATTGTACTTAATGAAGAGAGAAGTAGATTCAGTCCATAGTAAATGAGAAAAAAACTTCATCTGCAAGGAACCTTCTCTAAAAATTTTTTGTGCACAAGGATAAGAGAATCCACCAGCTCTGCAGCAAGGAAAAGGAAGTTATATGTTTGGTCTTCGAATAATTGCTTTGGGTTCAGCATGGCTCTGTGTGCAAGCTTAGCTTTTGGCATATTCCCATCACCACCAAAATATATGGTTTCAGAAGGAAGCTCAAACTTTTGCCCTGGATTATTTTACCTGTGCTATTAGATGGTTTCTGAGAGTAGCATAGGGTGCTACCCTGAACTGGACCATCCCATAGCTTGTATTTAATTTTCTCTCCTATGATACTGCCTGTGACAAGCAGATATATTCAAGGTATGAACTTCAAGCCTTATGATTTTTCATTTTCCTCACCAGACAGCAGACACTTGTCTAAAGTGCAGAGGAGACGTGTCTCTTCAGAGCTGCAGCCAAACTCACCAGGGCTCTGGGGATCATCAGCAGCGGTCAGACCTCTGTTCTGCCAGCTAATAATGCAGCCAGTGGCACAGAGACAAAATCTGGCCCCAGGAATGCAGCACAAATAACACCTGAGATTTAAACTGTGTAAACTCTTGTGCACGCTTCATGCACACAAGAAATTGGAGACATGGAAGATAATTAGCAATATTTTCTTTATTCCATGAGGAGCCGTGGGGAAGCGGCTGCAAGAGCCTTTTCAAAACCTCTTCCTGAGGATTGTCTTTGCAATTCCAGCCGGCTTTGGTTGGCCAGCTCTCTATGGAAGAGGCCATATAAGTACAGCTACTGCTTTTATGCCAGACCAGCACTGAAAAGTCTAGTTCAGAAACAAGAAAATGAAAGACAGTAAAATACAAGGCATTCTGTTAAGGGACCCCTATCATATGGATGAAACCCCAAAATTTCTATTAATAAATGTCTATTCTAAGTTTAAAAAACCCAAAAAACAAACAGCTATATCACTTCTGAAACAGCTGCTGTGCACACATTTTTCCCATCTTCTTATTATAACAATAGGATTCCATTGCACCCCACTCATCTTCCCAGCTGGAGAACATGCTCACCACTGGCCCAAGATTTTCTGCAAGAGCATATATGTATTTGGTTTTTCTCCTACCTTGCACACCCTGTCGAAGCAAGAGCAGTAAAATCAAGGCCAGAGTATCCTGCCTATTCTTAAGGATGGATAAGGAGAAAAGAACAGCATTTGTGTTTAAATCAAAAGAAATCTGGGTTTGATGTCAGGAAAAGCAGACCTACTGGTGTCTCTTTACAGCTCAGGAAGAAGATGAATAGCCAGACTTGGTCTATATGATTATAATTACTTTTTCATGATCCTGAAAGCTGATGAAAACTCTCTGCACCACACCCTCAAGTGTCGAATCTAGACAGAAATAATGGGATGGATAGTTGAGAATTACCTTTCAATAGCTAAATACCAATAATCTGTCAAGTAAATATCAAGATCATCTCCAGGAGAGGCATCTAGGCTTCTCAGATGGAGGAAGGGACACATATTCTCCTCACCATTTGTTTTTCACTGGTCTCTCATAAGTCTTTGATTACAAGAGGGTACCAAGCTGGATGAAGTATCCTCACAGTCTGTACAAGTCCTGGGTTGCTCAGTCTTGAAAGCTGTGCCGTAGCTCTGTGGTGAAGTTTTAAACATCATTTCTCAAAGCTAACCTGGCGTCCTCTGCAGCAGGACCCACTCAAAATGGCTTACAACCTGAGATATTTTTCTCAAAAACACCTGGTTTTTTGAGCTGCGCATCCGAGAAAAAAAATAGCATTGTACCCCGTGTGTTGCCACCACACTCCAAATAATAAAGAATGGTGTTTGTAACAGTATAGTACGTTTCTAATGTGGACGTATTTGTTTGTTTGTTTCTTTGCTTGTGTGTGTTTGTTTGTTTCTGTATAGATCGCAGAAGAATTAGGCTTAAGAACTGGGTACTTTGACCTTTAGTAATAAAAGAAGCGCAGAGCAAGCCAACCTTCTATAGACTTGCAACACGGTGTTACGGGTCTCCAGTAAATCCCAAACTTAGCAACAACTTCTTAGCACTAGAACTCTTCCCTGTTTTATCCTGGTGTAGAAGAGAGAGTGCACCATTTTGTGACAAAAAGCATCCTTGTAATTAAAACTGGCGACTATGCAAACAGCAAACCTGAAACCGCCACCCTGATAGCAGTCTTTGTATGCGTGCCACTCAGCACTTGGTGTGATGCTAGGGCTCCTGGGTGGACTGTCTGTAAAATCCTGGGGTAAACCAAGGGCAGGAACAGCTATGAGGATGCTGCAAACTAAAATCTGCGAGTGTGTGCATTTGTTTGCATGTATATGCACAATCTATATCTCTCTCTACTGATTTAACATAGAGAGCTTGATACATTTTCCTCCAAAGTCTTCCAAAAAGAGCTCTGCTTTGATCGTGAAGGAGAACAGCGACAGCCTGTAATCCCAGACACATCTTCTCTGTTGAATGGGGTGATGTGAGTATCTTCTGAGGCATGAAAATGCATCTGAGCAAATCACATTAACTCTAGGATTAATTAATATTAGAGTAAGGGTCAAAAATGAGGCTTGGGCTTTAAAAAAAAATATATTCACACAGTAAAAAAATTCTTCACCAAATTTCCTGTTGAGTGCTTGCGCTTCTTAACTTACTAGCTTCAGAGTCTACACAAGTGTTGCCTGTCGAAACTGAGCTAGGCCCACTTTGTTTATTAAGACTGACTGTAACAGTGAAAAGTCATTGGTATGATGTCAAAATAAATGAAATTTGCTGTCCTACAGATCTAGGTCAGATTTAGCTGGGACACTTACAGGATATCTTTTCTCTGTAAGCAGATGTCTCTTCACAGGATTTCCCTGGAGGAAATCTTTCTCCTAAAGATCCCAGTTTTTCCCTAATCTTGGTAGAAATGGGAATTAGGAATGAGAGAGAAGAACAGATAGATAGCATGGCCATTTCTACAAGAGGCTAAAATGGTTCACTGAAACTTGCTGAATAATGTGGTTATATTGCCATTTCTTGTCCAAGGACCAAAATGCCAATCTTAAGCGATCTTTTTCCGTCTGTTCCTGGTTTGTCTCCTTACCAATACTGATTTCCATCAAAATATGTCAGGGGGCTGAGGAGTTTCTCAGATGATGCACCAAGAATGAAAAAAGTCTGTTTCAGTAGCATGAGTGCTACTTTCTCTGGTGTGGCTTTTGTCAGTAGTGCCCATCTCTCTCTTGGATGTGGTGACAAAGGCTAACAAGCTTCCTCCTGCCACTAAGTGGAGAGCAGAGGCTGATAAAAGGGATCGTGAGCTGGGAAGGGAAGGAGTTTTAAAGTAATCTGGGCAATGACAGGCTTGAGGGCTCTGCAGCTTGTAAGCAGCATGGACACTCACTGACCTGGCTTTCTTTGCCTCATTTCACCTGATAAATGAGTGTGGTGCACTGGGAGTTCAGGTCTCCCTGCCCACGGCAGTGCAAATCACTTCAGTGAAGGGATAATTGAGTAAGTGAGAGGATTTGCTCAGAGACCTTTCACATGGTTGCAGTTGCAGAGGGCAATCACTTCCCCAGTCTGTCTGGGCTCTGAAAGGTAAGTCAAATGGAGATCAATGCCAGCGCTGACAGAATGACTAGAACTGAAAGGAGAACACCCCACAATGAACAGGCAGACCCGCAGCTGAAGTCAGCTGTGCTCTGGGGCTGGACTCGGCCCCTAGCACGCTGGCCAAATGTGTGGTCACACACCCTCGACATGGTGCAAGTGCGTGTAGATACAGCTCCTATTCCTTTGTCCTGGAAATCCCAGGCAGAACACAGCAGCTCGCTGAACCTCCTGCATGTGCACTGTACAGATGGCCAGCACATGTGCGATGGGTGTGTCAGGCTTGCTGGGCATATGCAGATAACTCTGTGGCAGAGCTGGATGCTTGGCTGCATGAGGAGGCATGAAGGAGTGGAGAAAGAGACGACAACTCTCCTACCCATCTCTGTAAATCAATGGTGCGCTATAATCATATCCATCTGCTATGGAACCCAGCCCTAAAGCATGTGTTTACCATTTACATACATTTTTATAAGAACCCAATCACCTGCTAACTACAGATTTTGTCTAGAAATAACCTGAAATTGTTTTAGGAGTGCATGTATGCTGTCGCAGTGGAACAAACTGGAATGCCCATGTGGATGAGGTGGCGGTGCCTGCTCCTGCTCACACTGCCTGGAGTTGGAAGACAAGGCTTGTGCACACACACACCAGACATGTTCCTTGGTCATGTAAGTGGGCATTTCCCAAAGGCCTCTGAGTGACATCAAGTCTGTGCAGCACCCAGGGGTCCAGAGCAGAGAAAGTGCTGAAGTTCCCACTTACGAGTTAATTGGACAAAAGCCCTCAGGTTAATTTTTCTCCTTTGAAGTTTTGAACTGTGAGGGGATTTTGTTTGGGTTTTCTTACAAGAGTAAAAGAAAAAGAGAAACTGTCTTGCACTCTGCTCCATTTGTTTGGGAAAGGTAATTTCAGGATTTTTACAAGATTCGAGGTGATGTGGAAGTAAATCAAAAAATGTCGGTTGGTATCCTCACTGAGCAGTTCAGGTTTCAGTACAACAATAGACAGTTCAGTGTGGAAACAAAACAAATGTTAAACCTTGAAAGCTGTATAAAGTGAAATTGTCATCATCCAGTCAGTTTTTATTCTGAGTACCTTGGCTCCTAGAGAAGTCAATAAGAAAAGAAGGTGCTGAGCTATTAAAGGATTCAGCCTGTAACAGTTTAGGACACGTTTGGCTCAGACTGCTGGTTATGGCCATTCCTCATGACAGTCATTCATTATATTTAAATGTAACTTACACAGGTGCCAGAAATTTTGGAGGGAGTAATCCTTGGAGAAATGGGCTCAGGACCAAATCTTTACATTAATGATAATCCTTCAGAATAAAATATTGCTAAATTATTAAACTAAAATATTTGTTTCAGACCATGAGAATATGTGAGTCTCTCCTTGGCTGTCTCCTCTTAAAGAACAGGATGAAATTTAAGTTTCATTAACATTAGTGCAAGTAATTCAATACTGTAACAATAGCAAGCCTGTACTGTTACAGCTAGTGAAAATTCATGATGAAAGAGTTGTATGTCCAGACATAGGTTTTATTAAGGATCTGGTTCTGCACACAAATTTATCCAAGTAAATAACTTTTAATATTTTGATAGATCCAAAGAAATCAATAGCTCTATTCACAAAGCAGAGTGGATTTACGTGCATTGCATACTTGCAGATGACAAGGGATAATTTCACGTTTATGCTAATCCGTAGAATTTAGGCATACCTGTGGCTTAAAAATTTCTTGAGAGTTATTTGTCATTTTTCAATATGTCACCTTTCTGGTAAACTCTGTTATATCAAATATCAAGTCATAAAGATAAGTGTAGCCCAAGACTGAAAAACAGCTACTGGTCTCTCAAAACTGTCAATAGATCTGGAGTTTTCCACCGTAAAAATGTCAGAAAAGTGTCATGCCATCCACTAATCATTATATATAGTAAAATTATTATTTTACTGCTTTATTAGCATTGCCTTAAATAATTTGCTGTAGCTAAAAAAGAAAAGGCAATTTGGCTGATTGATGAGAATAAAATTAACATAATGAAACATTATGAATAATGTGTTGTGCAGCTTTCTGTGCCAGTGCTGTGTGGGAACAGACTGGGCAGTGGGGAGAACATCTGACTGTACAAATCCTGCCTTTGACCCAGTGTCATGCTGCTGCTCATCTCAGCCTGGATGGTGAGCAGCCTCGATCTGCAGCTTCTCTGCCCTGGCTGCTGCTGCAGCACAAGGCTGTTATTCAGGACAAACCCAGGTCTGGGTTCAGTAAAAACACTGCCTGCATCTCTTCTGTGAGGCATATTGAGAAACCTATGTGAGGGCTTCAGCTTTAGGTGAACCAATTGATAGAGTTGCTGCTTCTAGCTCTGGGGTGCAAACCTCTTGCAGTTTTCCAGCTTGCTTGGCTGTTTTCCCATCCGGGATGCTGAACTGTAGTTTCAGACCAGAAAACTGGGACCCTGAGCAGGGTGGCTGCTTTCTGACTCTATTCAGCTTGAAACCTTTCCTCTCCTCACTGTACCTCACACCCAAAAAGCCAGAGATGTTTCTTAGAAGACACAATCCTTTTCTTAGACAGGCCTCTTCTTTCACGTGTAGGCAGCTATTAGAGTTTCTCCCTTCTGTCTCTCAGATTAGGGTTGTACTTCTTCCGTGCTGCTATTTCTGACCATCAATTAATTTTTCTTTGTGCTTTGTAAAAACAAAATTTAAAAAGCTAGAAAGAAGATTTTTGGTGAGTTTGTGGTGTAGGGTTTTTTTCTGTAGATTAAGATGCTAGGTTGGTAACATCCTCTTTGATAGTCCTTATGGAGGACATGTGTTCACCTTCACCCAGGCAGCAATTTTCAGTAGGAACTTGTTTGTGTAAAAATTCAATAAATATATTAACAGCAGTCTTTACTGGTCCTCTGGCTTGCTGTTATCAGTTAGTATGCTCCAGGCATCACAGAACACATGAATATTAAAGAGCAATTGTTAACATTTTGATGTTTTGTCAGCACTTTGTGTCAAAACATCTTCCTACTGGGATGCAGCGTGATGACACTGTGTCAAAACAGAATATCATCACCCCGTGCTAAAATGCTGCAATGTGATGACATTTAGATCTGCATGCTCCAAGAGCTATTTGTACCACAGAGGCAAACCTTTCTTAAACCGGTGGTGGCACCTGGCTGGAGAGCAAATCTGTGAGGTAAAGATGTAGCATATAAACATGTAGTATGTAAGAAAGGCAGAAAAGATGTTTTAGCAGGCAGCAAGAGCTGGTACAAAAATCAGGAGACAAGATTTTTAGCACGGCATAATAGGCATTAAAATACCCATAATTATTTGAAGCCCAGAGTAAAATCACCTGTTTCAACATAGTCCCTGGTTATCAGTAGCAATTATTCCCTGGATAGTCCCATTTACTTCTTGAAAACCTGATTCTAAAAGTGTAACTTTCATTAAAATTTACTTTTGAAAGGGAAAGCAAATTATTGAGATTCTTTTACTTCTATTTCTTTTCTTTGTACCATCAACCCCTTCAATAATTGAAACCAACTGAGAAATTAAAACGATACCCTGAATGTTTTAAAGTTAGTATTGGAGGAGAGTAGGATATCAGACTATGGAAAACAAAACTTCTGGATGAAAAACATGAGAAGCTTCAGATTCCAAAGGTCTATTTTAGATTAAGAAATTACGAACTTCTAGTTTATGTTGAAAACCAAACTAAAATATTCTTAAGAGGTGTTGTGAAAATGCAAACTACAATATTCTAAGAACATCTGAGGGACTGGAAATATGTTTAATATTTAAATATTTAAAATATTTTTGTGTCTTCTTATGTTTTAATTGAAATGCTTGGGAAGTTCTGACTGATGGAAGTAAAGGGATATAGGCCTACCCTTTCATCAGGAGCTTAGTATTTTCTACTTTTAGAGAATTACTGATCATCCTAGACCATGAATTCAGAAAATTAATCGGTCATACAGTCTTAAATAGGACCAAGATGTGAGAGTTCTATATGTCTCTGATTCTAATGGTTCTAAAGAAACTCCTCCAAGCATGTACCAGACTAAAGTGACAATAACAAATGCTTTAGCTGCCAGTGCTGCACTTCCAGCTCCTAGTTAAGTCATCAGGAACTGTAGCTGCCATGGCCCTCTTAGGGCTGGGCCCCCCTTTTCTTCACACAAAGAAATTTCCTGAAACAACAAAGAAGTTTCAAGATTTACTAATCAACATATGTCATATCACTTGAACATGATTTTTGTGCATCCATTTGAAAGGCAGACTGGATGTTCAGCCAATGATGCAGCTGGCCCTTTTCCAACCTAAACAGCATGGCCTCTTCAGCTTTACCATTCTTGCAGGCTCTAGCAGATTTTGGAGGTAATGTGCAATCAGGTACATGAGACCATATTACATATTGGCAAATTTCTCCCCATGGAAAATGAAAATATTATAGTCGTAGCACATTATAGTTATTTTCAGTGTGGTTAAATTTAAAGAGTGAATTAATCCCCAGTGTAATTCTATTGATTTGAGCAGAGTTGTACAGGAATGAATGTGGTCTCAGAGAATTACACCCATAAATATACTAAGTTACAGAGTTGCTCTTTCTATATATTAAATTCTGATCCTAATTTCTGCTCTCACCTATACATTTAACTGTGAAACTATTCTACTGGCACTAATTACTCCTAATGAAATACATGTGTAAATGAGACAAAAGATCTAGCTTTATAATTAAAGCTGTGTTCCTCAAAGAGGAGAGTATTTGGCCCACATCCCACACAACTGCCATCCTTTAATTCCCTGAGAAGTACTCAGTGGCTGCACATGAAGTTCAGGGCTTTGGGGCAGTGTGATTGCTGGTTTGGCAGAAGAGAAGAAGGAGGGGATGGATACATCCATGGTGCCATGGAGGCACTCCAAATTTGGAGCTGGGATGTACTACCAGTTCCTACACTACAAAAATAGCCAAATATACAAGCCTTGCCCTCCCACCTGTTTGAGACCACTGCTCAATGGGAATGCCTTGTTTGTTTTCTGATCTTCGTGGAAGTCCCAGTTATTGGACAGCTTTGGTCTGCACAACTTATTTTTGTAAGAAATGTTTGGAAATTTAGGCTGTTCTCTTAAGCTCCTGACATCCTAGTTAATGATGGTATAAATATAGACTGCTGTTGAGGAAAGACAAGTACTGAAGTGCAATTAACCTTTAACAACCTATTAATGCACAAATCCTGAGTACTGTAAAAAAAAAGCATGCTCAGGATGCCCACCAACTTTTTCTTTCATTGAATTATTATAATGTTTTCCAAGACAGGTTTCACTGGGACCATTATTTTAGCTTGAAAAAAATCTCCCTCTTCAAGCACCTCTGCAAACGGAAAATGAAACCTCCTGTGAGAAATCACCTGGCAAGGGCATTACTGGAAACAGATGATATCCGAGAAGTCTTGGACACATCTCTGTGTGAGCAAAGATTTCTTTGCTGCTGTCTCATTCGGGGACCAGCAGGGAAGATTCCAAATAATGCCTTCATGGGTTGTCACCATGCCTTTCCACTTTCTTATCTTCCACATGCCATCCAGTATCTCTGCAAACTAAGCTGAATATAATTTACTAGCGATAAAGCTTCAAACAGAAAGTAAGAAAGAATAGAAGAGATTTGTTGGTTTGAGTTGATGAAAGGAGAGATAAAAGAATGAAAAAAAAAGACTGAGGATCAAAGACCTAAGTGAGAAAAAGCTATATAACAGTATTCCCAGTGACTTTTTAGATACGGGATGGAGCACACTACCAGGTAGCATGTAAATGACAAAATGTAGATAAAAATCTTCTATTTCATTGTCCCATGGCTCCAAATAAAGTTATTAAGAAGTTGATTACTCACCCACATGTTTTGGAGAGCCTTAAATTAGATGAGATAGGGAAGGAGAGTTTTTAGTTGTTTATTCTGTATGCTATATGTTTTTACATGAATCAGAGCTGAGTTTCCCATTCTGTGTGTGTTCAGCTGTCGTGAGGTAAAACATAAACTTAAATGCATGCCCATAGCTGCCCCATGCCACTGTGAAAGTGTGCAAACTAAGCAATGTGTTGGGTTTTTTCTGTGCACATCATTCTTTTTCTGTGGGGGAAGCCGGAGAACAAAACATGCAGCTTCTCGTTTTCCTCTAAGATTTGAAGATCTCTTTTTATGCATCTGTAAAGCTGTGGAAACATTTCCTCTACTTGTTAAGTGTATGACTTGACAAGAGGCCTCTGAACTGGATCAGGCAATTCACTGCAGGCAATTCTCAGAGATCTCTACTTTGTGCTCTGGGGAGCTGAACAGCACCGGAATGAGATGAGAATGGCATTACAGGAAGCAGATGATGGCCAGGAGCTCTTGGACATGTCCTCATGTGAGTACTTGCCCTGGCATGTGCCACCATAGTCCCAAGGGGAAACTGAGGCTGTTCTGTGAAGCAGCGGCATTGGCTGTACCAATGCCCAGGCTTGTAAGGGTACCCAAAAACAAGCATCTGATAAACAAAATTGACATAATGGACTCTTTGCAATGTTAGGTTGTGGTGGAATGACTGACACAGTGAGGCTCCCAGTTTACTGTCTTCCTTGATGATAGAGTGAATTTTGGTCCTGGTAAATTCTAGTACTTTTTGTACCTTGCATCTTCTCTCTGCAGACATATTCCTGAAGGCTACCATTTGCAGGCTTGTTATAGTCAAGAACATGGAAAAATATAGAAACACATCCCCTACTGAAGCATAGAACACAGTTTATAAATTATAAACACCAGTACAATAGATCAGAGAAGGGTGTTGATAAAAATAAAGTAATTTTTGGTGGGATTTCTCTCTTCTAACCTGCACTATCTGAAAAAGGGGTACTGCAGTGACAGCTGTCTGGATTATTCACTTCTTCAGTAGCCTTTTTTTTGTTGTTCACAGTATGCACATAGCGTGCATGTTTCTGTACGTGCTATGTGTCTGCATGCACATGAGGGAACCCCAGCACATAGATAGATATCTGAAATCAATCTGCTGTGGCTGTACACAAGTCCAGCTGCTCTAGCTTTCTGCTGAAGTTTGCCCAGGTTTCACACCCCCAGGTGGACAGTGGCAGATTTCAATTTTTCCTTGGGTGTCTCATTGCTACTCATCCCCACTTTCCAAGAAACATGTTTCTGCTACTTAACTATCAGCTTTTTTTGGTGGAAAGTACCTAAATTAAGTATTAACTACACTGTTCCATTGATTTTGCTATGACCTGCAATTTGTCAAATCATTTATTCCTCTGCTGTAAGCAAAAAGCAGTACGAGATCTCCTCCCAGACAGCATTTCTGCTGAAGGGTTTGGTATTCAGGAGGTGGACCTACTGTGGCTGTATTGAACAACGGGTTATTTAATCACCGAAAATTTACATTCCTGCTTCTGCTTTTTCTCCAGCATTTGGGGAATATTTTACAAACTGTGAGAAGGGAGGAGGCATTTTTAAATCACATCCATTTTAACAATTTAGAACATTTTAATCCCGGCCACTGACCTTGCCAGAACACTGATCAGAACACTCCAGAGCATTAGTAAAATATATATGCAGAGATGATTTTTGCAACATGAGGTCATCCATAATGCTAAACTTCCCACCACCAGCACAAACATACAAAAATACAAGCAGAGAAATGCACGCTTACATTTTTGTATGTTACATGTATTTTTATACTTGTTAAATAACAACATGGGGAAGATTTTGGGGAATGGAGAAACAGCTAGTCTGGATAAATCATTAAGGTATAACTCACAGACTGTGGATTAGGATCTATATTCTATGAAAATGGCTGTTGTTTTGACCGCTGAAATAGTTTGCTGCTGGTTTGGGAGAGGGCAAGAAAGCAGTGGCACAGGGTGCTCATTTGAATAATGCCCTAAATCAGTCCCATATGTTGACCCTGTGACCAGTCCTTGCTGGCAAAAAAATCCAAACAAATCAGTGGTATTTTTCAAATGGCTTCCAAGCAAGAGTCTGCATTCACCTGGCCCAGGGTACACACACACACGGAGCACTTTGCACCTGCATAAATAAGGCATTTTCCTTTATTGATAGCAAGGAAAAAATCCTCTGTTTTGATTCATGCATAGAAAAATAGTAGTGTATATAATTAATACAACTTGACCAAAGTATTAGACATGGTTGTACAGATACACTCCTATTTTTCTACCTCTAACAAATAGAGCATTATATAAGGCTGCAATCATATGCCATGTGTGCTTTGTAAGGAATTGAGAAAGACTGGCATTTAGCTACTACCTTTGCTGAATACTCATCTCCCACCTAAAATGAACTAAAATATATTGAAGTTCAATGTGTAATGACTGAACAGGAACTGAGCAAGCTTCAAAATTGGTAATTTATTCATAGATGTTTCTATGTATGAAGATGGTGCCAGTTCAAGGCTCCTCAGGCAGCACAGTAAGAACACAGCTTCTCTTTGCCAAGGCTAAGGCCGAGGAAACTGCTGCCAGGGAAAATAAAGTGAGGTATGGAGAAAAGACCAATGTGGTGAAGAACCAGGAATGACTCCTCAAGAGCTGAGCTTGCTGCTTCTGGTACTTGGGGAGACCACAGTCGATGGAAGCAGAGGACATGACTGCCAGGAGAAGCTGCCACCACACACACTGCTGCCCCTCTTCCTGCAGCAGCTGCTAACCTGCTTGTAAGGCCTTGTCATGGGTAAGTAGGCTTGGCTACAGATTGTTTATCTTTCCTGAGAGCCCCTAGGCAAATTGAGCTTCTGCCTAGAGCTAGATCTGCATTTTGAGGCGTTTTCTTGTAGCTACAGTCAAGGATTATAGCACAATAAAACCATCACACTAACTGCAGGACAGAAAACTACAGAACAGTAAAGGTTGTTCCTGCTACAAGGACCTCACCATCTGCAAGCAGTGGCCACAGATAAATACAATATACATCTGGGAAGGTTATAAGGGGACAACAAAATAACTGTGGTCAATAAAACAACTACAGGCCTTTGTAGTCCTCTGCAGGCATCACCACAAAGGTGAGGGTTTGAGGGAGTTGAAGGCATGCATTGGGTTTTTGTGGAGTCTATCACTGATTAAGACAATGGACATGCTTATACTTTTTACTGGTGGCAAAGAACAACACTAGGAATTTGTGGGCTGATATAACCCCAAGGGGTAGAAATAGTCATCAGTCTACAAGAAGTTTAGATGGCAACTGAAAGCAAGAATGAAAATACGAACCACAGTCTGAAGGAAACTGCCTCTCTTCACTTGGGAGGGAGGCGTCCTAAAACTGCAGCTGGGCTAATTTTATCTGTAGGGATTACAGCTGGTTTGCTTCCCAATCAAAAGATTGCATTTCTCTCTATTGAGGATATAGATATTTTACATCACCTTCATAAGTGCTCTAGAACACTTCCAAATTTAGCACCACTCCGGCTTAAGGAACATAAACACACTATTTCAAGATGTAAAAGCAAATTACATCAGAACTATTGTTTCCAGAATCGCCTTTACATTCTTAGACACTAGGTGTGATTGGTCATGATTTTGGCAGTGAAAATGGTAATTCTCATGTGATCTGAGTGTGTCTGTAAATTTCACCCTTTCCTGCTGAAGCCTTCAGCACTCTCTTAATAAGCCTGTGCTTAGTCATGTTCACAGCAAGCCCAGTAATTCTGTCATGCTCCACACCAATGCCATTCTATGTCGCTTTATTCCAGTGAGACTTTGCACATTTTAAAACTACTGTTTGAAAAATATTCTTGTTAACATTTTCCAATAACATTTCCAACGACAATAAGGCTCTGCCTTGGAATTCCTTAGGCAGAGAAATGTGTGATGCACACACAGAAAACCTGCTGTGCCCAGGCTGCATCAGACCAGTCATGTTTGCCCTCTACCGATAAACGCAGTGAATCTACCATGGGCAGGTGAGCAGCTCTGCTCAGGTGGTTCATCTGAGCCTGTGCAATAGGCCTGACGCATCCAGCCTGCACTGGACCCATTGAAAGTTTTCTCTGTATGCAGAAAGCCCTCTTGTGTTTTGCATACCCAGCAGCACTGTCTGATCATTTTGCTGTCTGGTAATTTTGCCAGGGATGAAAAATTTTGTCCAACACTGTAGATGTTTTCTTTCTGAATAAATTTCGGACTCTAAGAAGCAGATGTGTCTATGGAAACACAGGTCTGGGTGTAACTGCACAATGACAGATTGATCCGGGCTTGGTTCCTCTCCAGGAGCGTACAGCTTCCCAGGCTGATTGCCGGGGTCACCGAAGAGCACAGCTTCTGCTTCAGCTAATGGGGGTGACAAACCAACGGACAGCCGTCCCCAATCAATAGCTGCCCATATGCCATAGAGAACTACAAATTTTTTTTCCAAGAAATGCTTCTCTACATATCCTTAACTGGGTCAAATGCCTGCTGGATATGGCTGTCTTCTCCTTTGAGGGTAGAAGTGACCAAGACAAGTAATTTAGACTAGACATACAACTTTGAAGTGCCTAAGAACATTAATCCCTTCATTGTTTCCTAAGAAACTGGGTCAAACACATTCAGTTCCTCTCTCTATTTGTTTCTGTATGTGTCTGTCATTTCTCCTGCTGCCTATTGGTTAACTCCAAGCAAATTTGACAGAAGGACAGAAGTTTCAAACAAAATTGCATTTCTGCAAACTTTGTGGAGTCAGTGGCTTGGTAATAGAGGTTAGCCCAGTTCAAGGACTAAACAAAAAGCTACAGTGTAAGAGTAGTAATTATCTACTTGGTTTGGTCTGCCAGCCGGGCAGTTGGGACACATGCATGGAGTGGCCAGTCAGCACTGGAACTGATACAGCTCATACTTCAGCTTCTTTAACCAAAATCCAGTAGACAGAGAGGCATGGGAAAATAGGTGGCATGGAAGAAAACTGCATATATTGCAGCAGCTGGAAGTCACAGGTAATCTCAGGTTACTGCAGTGAAAGTGCACGGACAGACATACCTGATAAATGCATGTGGCCTCATCAATGGTTCATCACAGCAATTTGCACATGAGCACTGTGACACATAAAAGCTGTGTTTGAAGTCTACATGCTCTCTTATATATGCTATATAGTAGGCACTCTTGTATTCTGTATAAAAATATACACTGTACAGGTATGAGCAAGTGTACAGATGATGCATATGTACATTCTATATGTGCTGCATAAACACACACAGTCTGTTACAGTTTATGTCATGTACTATCTGACCTCAGTGCAGTAATGCACCACATAGCATGTACTGTGCTATGCCACCATAATACTCCATTACATATGTATAATATAGGCAGCCGTGGTATTGATCTCTGTTCTTTGAATCAAATTCATAAACCTGTTTCCTAGAGTTCAAATAAATGAACGAGGGGGAAAGGAATGAATGTTTTGAAAATACTTTTTTCTTTTTTACACTTGATGTAGTCAGGGGCTGATAGAAAAGTAAAAAGAATATGAGGAAGAGAAGACAAATATACCTATCTCAAATACAGATATAGATTCAACATGTTTGTAGTGATCTCTAAATGGGATGATTCTAAACCAGGTGGTTAGATGCTTCTATCATTTTGTCCAGCTTTCCTCAGATGGAGGAAAAGGATGCTGGTGACCTCAGCAGAAAGCAGAAGCAAGCCAGGACTTACTGCTCTGGAAAAATCCAGCCTTTGGATGCCATTGGCTCAGGAGTGGAGGGCCAGCATAGCTGCCTCAAAGCCAGGCACGGGATATACAGATATACACCTGGCAGCTGCTGAGAGCCCAGCAGGAAGGAGAGAGGAACTGTTACATCTGAAATTCTGCCTCTGGGCATCATGCAATAAATACACATTTTTCTCCTGGTGCTAAAGATGTTCTTTCTGCTGGAAACTGCACTGCAGGATGAGAGATACTTCCCTGTGGCTACACAGCAGAGGTAACAAAAAGTTCTGCATACTCGAATAGCTGTGCTCTCCTAGATGAAGCAGCTTTTTATTGTTACCCTTTAATGTTACCCTCTGGTTCGATGTGAGTCAGATCAGGTCTGGCTGGTTATCAGCTGCTGACCGTGAAGGAAGGGTGGAGAGGGTTTGTGAGAGTCTCAGCCTGCTGCCTGTGGCATGTCTGTCCAGGAAAGAAGCCAGGAAGCATTTGAAGGAAACTATTGAGTTTGGTACTTGCTGGGTGGTCCAATAAGTTTGACATTTTTCATGCACCTTATTTCCACTATAACTGCGTGGGGGTTTTTTCCTTCAATATAATAATTTTCCAATTTAAGAATTGTTATGAAGATTCTTACTTTTTTTTTTGTCCCCCTCCCCATTCTCCGCCACTCTCTGCCCCAGACTTTCAGGAAGAGAAAAACAAAGGAACTGCTGATGGAACATTTTTGATGTATCTGATTTTTGAGTTTGCTTGGAATGCTGATAAAGGCTACCGAATTTCCCAGGCATCCGGGAAGAAAGCAGAGGTATTTCTTCGTCTGTTTCTCCTCCTTGGATTGCGTGCCTGTCTTGGGTGATGTTTGTATTGTTAACTATCATGCTATTATGATAAAATAAATGTTTCTTGTGGCTGTTCATATTGAAGTGAGATATTTATGATGTGAGATATTTAATTGGTTTATTTAATGAATAAATAATAGCCATTTAAAATATGACCAGCCACTTGGCTAGTGTGGGTTGCCAGTCTTAACCATCATCCTTTCCTTCTCTGCAGAGGAATGTGGGCATCTTCACTGGGTGTTTTTCAGCAGTTCATTCAGGCTTTGACAGAACTCCTCTCTCCTCAAACTCTCACTCCGTTTTGTTGCTTCAGTTTCCCTGGGTTGATTGCAGCTGCAGTCTTTTCTTTCTTCTTTTTTTTTTATCCATAGAAAAAATTTACACATAGCAATTTCACCCATGTTATAAACCTCTTAAGAATACAAATCTGCTTGCCTAGAGATGCTTTTTGGCCTGAGTTCTGGTGAGTGGAGTTGAAGGTCATAGCAAATGCTTCTGGCTTGCTAACCTAACACCCTGTGGCACTCCTCTGATTTTTAAGATTGCAGTAAGATTAATTTGAAGGAGGTACATTTCATGAGCCTCTTTTAGTAAAGTCACTCATGTGACTGTGGTTTTTTTCCTTTTTGAACAAGAGCCAGCTTTTTCTTTTTCTTTGAGAGTAAAGATATATTATGGCTGCACCCATCAAATGCCTCTGTTGATGTCCAACAGAAGACGGGGTTAAAAACATCTGGAGTATTATTCATTACTAAGTAATCTGTAAGCTTGTTTCCATTTTTCCTTGAGTCAGGAGGCTGACAAAAGCAAAAGGTCACAGCCCAGCCAGGCTGTTTTGCAACACTGAATGCAAAGTGCACTGCTCTGGATTCACATAAGGTGCCACTGCCCGTTTATTTGTGCTATGCAAAGTTAGACTCTGTGAAGCAAAATAAAAGTGACATTTCTGTTGCATGAAACAACAGGACTATCTCTGCTCACAGGAACAAGGGGCCATTCTGATCATAGCCAAGACCTGCTGAAGTGTTTGCTATGAGAAATATCCAGTGCTGGGATCAACAGCTGCAGGGACAACTCTGGATTTCGCCCAGATTTGGTGGCATATTCACCCCAGGGGCCTCAAAAGGATTGGGAAGCTTTTATATATGACGTAATTCTGTGCCTCTACACTGACATTGTGTGTGTGTGCTTCTGCACTGTCACATCTTCCATGGTGCAATGACTCCCTGAACATCTGCAATTGCTCAGACATCACCCCTTGCCGAAGGCCAGCGGGCCATAGCAATGTTGTTGTAATGTCACAGCCATGCAACTGCTTCAGTGTGAGCCCAGGCCTCGTTGCCCTGGTCTACAGAAGGATCAGAGTGGATGTGCAGCATTGGTGAGGGCCAGGGCAAAATTTCCTTTGACTTCAGTAAGGTAGGATATTTGGGAAAATCAATTACTTGGCTTGATTTAATGTTTTGTTTGGTTTTTGTGGGGGTTTTTTTGCTTGGTTGGTTTGATTTATTTGGGGGCTTTGGTGTTTGAGTTCTTTTGTTTGTTTGGAGTTTGGTTAATTTTTTTTTTTCCACAAAAAATCAATATTGTAACTAAATCATATTGGTAAAAAAAGCATTATAATTTTGCTATAGCAGTTAAAAAGTTCACATCAGGAGGCAACTTGCAAAGTGCCAATGCAGCAAGAAAAACATCATATCCTCTAGTTTTGCTGAATGGTTTGGGTCTACTTCTCAGTCTGCATCTTCTGCAGATTTCTTCAGTTCAGCTTCATTTAGATTGTACAGGAAGATTTCAATATTATTTTGTGAAAGGGGTAGTAAGTGAGATATAACACAAAACTGGTCTCTTGGGACTCAGGTAGAATGAAAGTGTGAATCCAATAATTTCTTCTTAATCAACACAGAATACTGAACTTCATGTAAGTAGGATACTATGTTTTTCTCCTTCATCTCCATCTCATCTCATCTCATCATCCCATCTCATCTCACCTCATCCCATCCCACACCATCCCACTCAACAGTATCTCGGGTGGGAAGAGCACTGAGAGTTTGTAAGGCAAATCCACAGGCAGACAATTTTCCCCCTCTCTTGTCCCCCAGCATAACAAAGAGTACAGACCTGAGGGCTGCAGATGCACCTGTATGTTACTGCCCTAGGTCAGCCTATTTGAGGATGTGTGAATCTTGTTTGCTTTTCCCAACAAATTCTTGGTGCCAACTCTCACTTTTCTCGAGGCTTGGCAAAATTAAAGTCAGTAATGTCTTTTCCTGGGGCTGGTCCAAGGCCCAGGGATCTCTCCCCTGCCCTCATCTGACTCCCAGCGGGCTTCTGGCCACTCTGGGTCAGCTGGGCTCCCAGGAGCTATGCCAGCAGCTTTGGAGGGAGCAGCTGCCAGCTCTTGAATACCGGCTTTTCCCAAAAGTATCTTCGGCACTTGCTTTGAGAGCAAGATATCTTCTATACCAAAGGTGCTGCCAAACATACAGCTAGAATAGACCTACCTGTTCTACAGTACTTGCAATGCTAGATTTTGAAGTTGTTGACCAAGGATGAAAGCCAAGTCACAGCAGGTATAGGATGAAAAGGATGCATGGCATCAACATGCTCTGAGATGATGCCAGGCAAATGCTGTTGGGTCTGAAGCCACAAACATCTCCAGCATTGCTGGAGCTAAAGGAGAGGGAAGAAGTGAAGAGCGTGAAAAGGCGAACATTAAGATGGATCCTTATTTGCATGTCTAGAGATCAGCAATTATCCTTCTTTTGAAAAAAAATAAGGCAGTGAGATCACTTTTCCAGGTTTTGTGAGTGGCACAAAATCATGGCTGAGGTCGTAACTCATGCCTCTAGATTCCCAAGACAGAATTCATTTTTTCTAGGCAGCACCTATGACACTGTGTCTTGTGTTCTAATAGAAAAACTCTCTTTCATGTGAACATTATTGCTTATGAAGGGAAATTCAAAGCACAACTCTCAGAATTAGATGACTGTTTAATAAACAGGACCTTCACTCAGATATTGTATTGTACTGGACACAAAGTGCAATTTTAATATGTCCATCACATAATATAGGCTTTATCTCTGCAGTGCTGTAGGCATTAAAATGCAATTAGATGAGAAACATCTTCAGCTAGCTCTGTGCAATGCTCTGCTTCTGATAATGAGTCCTGGCATAGGCATAATTTAAGTGGCAAAATATTGAGGAAGATTCTCTTTGGTGAAGTCCCTTTGGCCATTGGAGCACTACTAACATTGGCAACATTGATTTCGACTCCAGAAACTAAAGAAGGCAGAATCTGCAGTCCTGGAAAGGGTGACAATCTTTCATTTGTCATCCTGGGGGTGAAGAATTTTCTTGTTACAAGAAAACTCAGGTAGAGCTCACCAAAGAGACTTGGTATTAATTAGTCCAAACACTGTCGGCAAACTCTACCTTCCTCTACTACTTCAGGATCTGAAATCATTGCAATGCAGGTCCCTAGTTACCATTTGTAGGCAAAAAATGTCAAAATTTCCACTTACTTCAATCACCAGATGTTTATTTCATGTTTGAAGGGCTCCCATGAAGGACAAAGGAGAGATGCATTTCATAATGCAATAAAACCACACTGCTATGTTCTTCCAGAAAGAAGCGGCCCCGTGGACTTTCCTGTCTTTTCTGTGCTATTTAATCTACTCTAATTAATGTTTGCTGGGAAACAAAGCAAGAGAGAGGAAGAGGTACACCAGGTGCTAGTAAGTGAAGCATACAAATTCCCACGATGCTAGCTCTCCTTTTCTAATTATGTGGAGAAAAAAAATGTGCAATTCCATGAAAGAAGGCAGGTTGATAGAGGAGAACAATACTACTACTTTTCCATGGGACTTTTCCAGTACAAGAGACAGGTGTACTCAAATTCATGAATTTTGCTTCATTATTTGTTCCTTCTTTTTTTCACTTGGGACTTTCAGTGAAGTTACAATCCATGGCAAAGAATAAGGATTGCACCAATAAGAAGCCTTCTGTTTAAAAAGAATTAAAACTTTGCCCCTATCTGTTACAAGGGAATACATGAGACTAGTAAAGCAGTTCAGCATTCCCACTGCTGTTGTAAAAGATAAACACTTTTTTCCATAGGGCAATTTAAATGTAATCTAAGTTAAATATAATTAGTCATATTTTCTCCAAGAAATTTTGGGGGAGGGGGGTGGTGAGTAGGGAAGAAAAGGCACAAACTCTAAAAAAAAGTTAAAATACAAGAAGAAAAGAAGAAATATTGCTGAAGTCAAGGATGCCAGGAAATGTGTTTCAAAAATCAGATGTTTTTATAATGCATAGTGATCTTTGCAAAAAAATAATCCTCAGTGCTCATAAAAATGATGAAATGATACAGTTGCAGAGAGTTTGCACACCCTCTTCCTGCCTGCCCATGATTGCATATTTAACCTCAGCATTAAAAAATGTGAAAGAGTTAGAGGAATTTTTTCATTCTGTTGCTGTTCAGGCAAACAGGCTATTTACAAGATATATTTGTATTATAAAGGTTATTTCCAATGTGCTCAATGTCCACAGCAGGCTTCAGATATTCAGAAGAGCAAAAACCACAGTTTCCACTACCTCAGTGGAAGGCAGTGGGTACTCAATAGTCCTGGAAATCTGGCCAGTCTGTTTAAATAACTAATTTAGGTAACTGAGTATTGGTACTGAGTCCTTTTGCAACTGAGTCCTTTTGCAGAGCTCTCTTACCAGGAGAAACAAATTAAAAATAGAACTTGCATCTTGAATTCTATGTGCAGTTCTTTGTTCTCATTCTCAAAATAAAAGAGTAAAAAGAGAAAAATATGTCAGAAATTACAGCAATGTGCAAAATTAGGCATCTAGTGTGAGCTAGACTAAGAGTATCCATCTTGAAAAAGAGAAATGTAAACGGATGTATGATAAAGAAATAAAATGTCATGAACAGTATAGAGGAGATGAACAGTGAAGGATTATTCACTATTTTTCAAAGCACAAGGACTAGCAAGTGTCAAATTACATAAATTAATGGGAAAAAAATCTATCAATGATTATTAAGCGCAAAGGTGCAGCTTTTTATTTAAGAGGTCATTAAACTGCAAACTGATGAAAACTGTGAAATATACTGGGAAAAAGATCACTATAAACTTGTTCTGGTTTTCCTTAAGTCTCTGTGACTTGCTACTGGCAGAGAAGTGGTAGTGGCCTTCATGGACTTTTGGCTGCACCCAGTGTAGCAGTTCTAGTTCTTATAACTGGTTGGGCAATTCAAATAGCCAGGAACCAGACCCATGATGCAAGAGGTCATTTCATCTTTCTGCAGTTCATAGCCGAATAAACAGATCACTGAGTAGGAGTTGAGAGGTAAATTAAGTTTTGTATTCAGCACTGGCAGAAAGATAGTACAGCATCATATCCTCTTCTGGTAACTGTAGTTTTTAGAGGGTGTCAGGAACTTGGAGAGAATACAAAAAAAAGAGGCACCAGAAAGACTGAGACTTTACTTCTCAAGGAGACAAACAGAAAGTTTTATCCACATTTGGGAAAAAAAAAAAAAAAGAAAATTAAAAGAAAGAAAATCAGTCACTCAAGGGCTTTTTAATCTACTGAGAAAATAAAGAAGAGCTGAAAATTAAATCCACAAAAATTCAGACTGGAAATAATGCAGACAGGGGGGAAGGGAGGTGTTATTTGGTTGTTTCGGTTTGGTTTGATTTGGTTTGGTTTGGATTGGATTGGGTTTTTCCCCTTCCCAAGGGAAGGGAAGGTTAAACCATTAAAGAAAATTACAAAAGAAGTGGTGGATTTTCCATTTCTTAATATCTTCAAATAAATACTATTTTTCCAGTCAAGCATGTTGTTGTATTTTATTCAGGGTTAACAGGTTAAAAAAACCCCACCACACACAAAATAGAAGGATAGCCTATTCCTTCTAATGGTCCTGCCTAGTGTTGTTGAGGTGGTGACTGTAAAGAGTCCCTTCTCCTGTGTGCATTCCCCGCCGTGTCTCCCGCCAGTCACATACAGCCTGTGTCTCTTAACATACCCTGAACAGCAAACGCATACCTTTAAACTCCAGGTTCTGTTGGATGGTTTTGTAAAATCTTCACAAACAGCTTTCCAAATGCAACTGCCTTTGTTGGTTGCTTCTGCAAGTGATAAACTTCCGTAAGTCCTAGGTTAAACACAAGATCCATGTAAAATCTCAAGGTCCTCTTCAAGAGATCTCAAAAGATTGTACTCTTCCACTTCATTTCAGAAGCAAACTATATATTTCATTTCTAGCAGAAATCTGTCTGAAGACCTCAAGTTCAAGAGGCTCTGGAACCTCCCAGCACTTAACGTCCTTGCCGTGAATATTTATTTTGAAAGCACCTTTTTCCATTCAGGAAGTAAAAAAAGACCAGTTCCTTTCAGGACATTCAAACTGCTGCTTTCTAAACCCTCTCCTGTAGGTCCACATCCTCCATAGAGTACAGCTGTAGACTGGACTCCAGCAAAGGTCTTTCAAACCTAAATGGAATTGAAGGATCATATCACATCATTTAAGGCTCTACACAGGTTTATACCCCCCAGGGTGACATTCACAATTTTCAACAAGCATGTTCATCTTCTAATTCTTCTTTTCTTTTTCTTCCTGTAGATCTGCTGTCTAGTCAATATTTCCCCAATGTAAACATGTTTTTCCACCAAAATTTTGAAATTGGTACCCTGCTTATTGTCTTCATGCAGAATTACTGTAATTCTGTAATAATTACTGTATTAGAGCATTTCTCCAGTTACTCTATTTTTTTATTTGTTTTATTCCTGCCTCCAGCACATGTATGCTCTTTCTAAATATTATGTCCTCTAAAAATGCAGTAACACAGTTTTATCAACCATTCAGCTTTCTTACAACAGCACTGAGTGGCACCTGGCCAGGACACAGACCAACGCAACCTTTCTTTATTCATTCTTCCCATGGAAGTGTGAAAAAAATGAGTCTCTTGGAAAATGTATCTCAGCATCTTCCACAGACTCTCCAGGCTACGCTTTCCTACCCGCTTGCTCAGTGCACAGCAGTGTCAAAAGTCCTCAGTCAAGATGTGTGTTTCTGTATCTACTGTTACTACACAGTCTTAAAAGTTTATTACTGTTGCTTGTACCAAAGTTAAATTGTTCCTCCCTGATGAATCTTTACTCTTTGTTACTCAGTTCATACTGGAAAACGTCTGCTCATTATTTCCAGCATTTCCTGGATACTTAAAGTTGAATAATCTATCCTTTCCCCTCTTCAAAAAAAAAAAAAAGTACAGCATTTTTATCTTTCCACTACCTTGTGTGTCCTTCACTTTTTCTTAAATCTAACTGCTAAAGCTTCTGAGATTGCTGCAGCCAATTCTTTAAATATTCTAGGATGAAGTTCATTAGGGTTACTCAGACTGAAATACCTTATTTCAGGGAGGCAAGTGAAACCATTTATTCAAGCAGGCAATAAATCAACTAAAAGTAATTTGATTCTGATAACATAGATAATCCTAAAACAAGCCATGATCAGTCAGTCCCTGCAATGACTCCAGTGCATGGATCCAGCAGAGACACTGAGGCTTCCAGAAAGCCTGGCTAGGTTTTTGCAGGAAGCAAAGTTAAATTTGAATTCTTAAGTGAAAACCTCCATCAGACTTGATTTTATTGTGATTAGACCAGTGACTACTGACTTTCTGAGAGTTCCTGCACAGCCATGCTTTGTGCAAGCAGTGTGTGAGTTCCATGGCTAGGGCATCCAACACACCGCTGTGGAAAGTAGGCTTATAATGCTAAAGAACTGGGGGGAAAAAAGAGTTGTATTGTAACTGAAACATAAGACTGAATAATTCTGGGAATAGGGGGAAAGATCACAGATGTAAGACTAGGCATCAAGTATAGGTTTTGTAAGAAACTTTTACCCAATCATTAAATGCCTGGCAATTAAAACCAAAGCTGCCAATGGGAAAACATAGACATTTATGAATCTTGAAACTACATTTTTTAATTATTCAAATTCTTTCAACAGTTTTGTTTTGATGTTTTCCTAAGTAGAAGTTTATTTACTGTACCCTAACAACTTTTCACTTTGAAATGTGAATTTATACTAAAAGCAATGATTTTACTCTACTCAGAATGTGTATTGGGATCTTCTTATACAAAAATACTTGCCTTTTCTTTCTATTTGGGATGGAAAAATAGCCTGCAGAATCATATAATTTAGCAGTACAAGAAATCTCTTTCCTAGATAAATTTAGGAAATAGTGATGCATTCAGTACTCTGTTCTGTGACTAATTTCCCATATGATCTCTTACAGTTAAAATAAGACCTTGTAACTGAAAGTTACATCATATGAGAGATTTTGCAGGGAACTGTTCAAGCTATGTTTAAAGTCCAGTTCTTTTAAGTAACTTTTAAGCAAGTTTCAAGGCAGTATCTCTGATCAGAAAAGAAAAAGACATTTAATTCGTCAGTTGTTCAGAAGTGTAGAAAACTGAAAATGCAGCAGCTATTTTCAAGTAACAGGGAATCCTTGCTGAGTATGTGCCTGTAGTGATTTATACTCTTCAAATCACTGGAAAGAAGGAAACATATTTATCCAGTCTTCTGTCTTTTTCAGAAAATGTAATTCTCTCTTCTGTATCATTTGGAAACAAGAACTAAAAGATCTCTTTTCTTTTTTCAAAAGCCTTAGTGTAACAGTGTTGAGCAGAACTCAAAAATATTTAGGCAGCTTTATGGAATAAGTGTCATAGCCCTGGCTGCTAGACTGAGATGTGCTCACAGGGACCTTGGTCCTGAACAGAGAGAAGTTTTTTCTGTGCACCCACCCTTTTCATTGAATTATTTCCCTCTCTAAAATGAATTCCTATTCTAAAAACATTTCCTATATTCACATGATGAATATAGGGTCTGGGCCCATTTTTGGGGGTGGCTACGATGGAGAAGTGTGTGCTTCCTGCACTCACTGCCTACTGAGCAATGGTGAGATGCAAAGTGGGCCAGAGTTCAGCTGGCATAATCCAACAGCAGAAGTTTTGAAATCGGTGGATGTCTACTGGTTTATATCAGCTGTTCAAAAACTGAGGCAGAAGCACAGATTCCAGCTAGCTGAATTTTGGAGACGTTGTCTGGAGCCAGCTTTGCAACTCAAGTTTCTCTCTAGCAATTTCACAAAGTGAGGGAGGGAAGTGAGAGAAAACAGTCAAATGTGAAGCTCATCCCAGTGCAACTCATCTGTAATTCTAAAGAACATTCTCTTGTGGCCTTTCCAGAAAGTGGTTTACCAGCATTTTACAACTACAGGTAATGCATGTGATAAAATAACAAACGTATTCTAGATTGCTTAAGGAAATTTGGGCAAAGAAAGCAAAAGATCTAAATAAGAAATCCAAAATCCACAAAGACTGGCATCTGAAAAACACAGGCCTGTTGGAAAAGCTTGTGCAAGTGGCTGAGATTAGTCATATCAAACAATATCTGCTTTCTACCCAGGCAGCACTGCTGAGACGAGGTTTTTATAGTTCTCCCTATCCCTGCCAGCTCTCCTGCACTTACCTGGATACAACCATGCCTGGGTGGTGAGCCAGAAAAGCATCATTTTTTGTTTTCTGTAGTCACTGAGACTCACATTTAGATCTGGCCAGGTCATGGGAAACTATGACCTAAAGAAAGGGCAAACACCCTTAAAATCCAGCTGCTTTGGTGAACATGACAATATCAAGAGCAGGGAACCCTGGAAGAGATTTGGAAAATAGCTTTTGGACCCTGATGTCTTTATTGCTACTTAATGACAGGGTGTTGGATCTGGTGCTTTTGTTCCTGCAAAGCTTGCAGCTGTATTTTGCCCCATGATTAAATTCAGTCTGGTAATGGCTTTGATAATTATGTATTTGCCAGACTGACCTGGATAGGAGGCAACAGTGGTTTGTAGGGCATTCAAGTCTATGAGTCGTTTATTTATGTTCCTTACATTAAAATTATTTTAAACTCAATGTTAGCAGTTTCATGAAAGTACTAGGAATGATATTCCCGCCTGCAAGAGTCAATTAAAACAGATGTTTTCAGAGCAGTTTAAACTCGGACTTGGAATACAGGCAACCTATCCAATTCTTGTGGTCTCTTCAGCAAAATCTGTCACACTGTAAGAAGGAGCCAAAATCCTGCTGCTCAGTGCTGTTAAGATTTCCACAAAATAAAAAGTTCACAATCTCACCTCCACATAAGTGAAGGATCAGGCTAGTGAGATATTGCCGTAGTGGCACGTAGCCTCTACACTGAGGGATGAGGCAGGCCTTGATCCTCCACTGGGTGGACAGGGATGCCTGGGAACTGCAGAAGGTCTCCAGGCCACCCGAAATGCAGAGGTAACATTGCCTATGTCATTCCTGACAGGTGTCCATCAAACTTACATCTGCAGACTGCTGCTGGTGAACGGTCCACAGCTTCCCCAGACAAGATACTCCATATCTTCTTTTCCTAAGAGCTATGAAATTTAGCAAGCTGGGAGAAATAATTTTAAAATGCTGCTGTTTTGGCTTTAGGAGCCTTTTGACTACAGTACTGTCCTGTCTCATCTGGCAGGCAAGAAACCAGAGTGATGGATAAGAAATCCAACTTCCAATGATTAACTCTTTGGCCTGGGGAGCATGGATTTGACCAGTTCAAGCAGGAGAAGGGAAAAAAACATGCAATGGTCTGGTTTTTTCAGTCCCCACAAATGAAGGTCAGAAGACACAGTGGATAAAGAACAGACATTTAATGTTAAATTATTTAGTATACATCCCAGGAAGAGTACAGAGCAGGATATAGTCAAACCTAAAAAAGGGCTGGGACTGGGAGGAAATCATGACAATCTTTGCTTCAGTGACATTTTTTGCTGTATCAAACTGAGTCATCCATTAAAAAAAAAACAGTGGCCCTCAGTGGCAGAAATTACTTGCATTCTGAGCATGGGTCTGGAAAAAAACTTCAGCCATTGGCTGTCCCCTTTTCTCACCCTTTGTGAATCAGGAAGGTGGGAAGGGATACAATGTATCTTGGCCAACAAACCATCTTCTGCTCTTTTATGAAACTAGCTTGTGATAAGAATGCCTTCATTCATTGAATGTCCGGTGATGGCTTTTTCTGGGCAAACTTTGTCTTTCAGTCTGCTCACAAGTTAATTGCATCTCCTTGTGTGGGTCTTTGCTATTGTTTTTGGTGCTCCTTGACTGACCTCCCCCATCACTGTGCAATATCAGTTTTTGTGTTGAAAACCTTTTTGTCCATCTCACTGAATCCTTGAACACCACAAGGCATTCAACCAGTTTACTACTACTTTGTCAAGTTTCAACACACAGCTATGCCACTGTAATTTACATGCCAAGAAGCTGCAAAACAGTTCTTTTGGAAAACAACTGGCAGATGTCTGCAAGGTGAAGCAATCAGTCTGTTTTTGTCACACCACATGGCTGCCCAGTACACCCCAGACTGGCTCTTAATGGATACCAGCCCCATCTTACACCAAAAGCCATTAGTGACTTTGTGAAAACTCTTCCTAAACGTATCAATGGCAAAGTTATTTCTTCTCCACAACCTGAGCGAGTGAGTCCAATGAGCTGAGGGAGGCCTCTCTCTTCAGGCCTTGTAGCTTTGATGGCTGGTCTGTATAGCTCCTCTCCAACAGAGCAGTTTTAGAGCTGTCCATGCCCCCAGATAGACCTGAGTCCTTTCTCCCACCTCTTGCTCAAAGTTGTTGTCACAGACATGCCTAGTAACAAGATGTTTCCTGCCAGAAATCAGGTAAAAAAATTGAACAGTGTACTTAGCTGCAGTGTCAGCCTCACTAATGGGTGGCATTTCTCCGGGAAGCTGGGGCTGTGTCCCCCCAGCCCCCCCACTCACCGGCCGGACACCGACTCCCATTGCCACCCACTGCGGCCACTTCCTACCGCTCCACAGCAAACCACCGGCGTCTAAATGGCACATTCGGCACCACATCTGTTAGCGTTTAGCCTGAGTGTTGGCTGTCCTTCCTAATAATTCATCTCAAACAGTCTAAAGCAACAAGCAGGCGTTCGTTCTCCTGGTCTCTTTTTTTTCCCCATTGTGCCATTCAACAGCCCCCAAAGCTGCTAAAGCCACAAAAATGTTAGAGTGATTATTGGCCAGTGTCAAACTTATTTTGGAGTGGTTGTCTTATATTGGGTGACATATTATTTACCTTTCTTATCTAAGCTTAATAGAGTTAAACAAATCAGCGCTTCCTGACGGGAGGCTGCTAGAATGTGACTGAATGAGCAGTGTTGTTAGGAGAGCATGTGTGCCTGAGATCGTAGATTCTAACAGCTAAACTTCAGTGCTTCTGTTGTGACATTATATTTCTAGCTTTCCCGTCAGCTTAGCATTATCCAATGCTGGAGAATAAAAAAAAAATCATAAATGCAAACACATTTTAATACACCTTTGTACATTTCAGTACTTGTAATTCATGCGGTTTTGTAGAATACATAGAGGAGACTCAAAATCTCTGAGGCTGAAAGTGGAAAAAATTTATCTTTTTTAACTCTCAGGTGTTTTAAAGCAAATTTTTCATAAAGTCAACAAAACCTTCAGCTAAAGACAAGTGCATGTTAGATTAACACAAAAGAGGCAACAGTGATAATTAAAATGATATCTCTTTTTCATATCATGAATAACATACAGAAAAGTACAATGGAGAGTTTCACAACAGGAGCTTGAAATTTGAGTTTAGCCCTTCCAAAGATAGTGGGTTGGAAAAGGCCAGAGATCAAAACCGTATTGACAGAAGACTCTCCTTATCTGCCTGGGCAGAGCACACTCATCAGTGCGCTATCTGAAATCCTCATGCTACAGCGACCCAAAAGGGCTGGGATGGCCCCTAAGAGACATGCATTGTCTTCTGCCAAGGACCTTTGACTTTAAAGAAATGGATAGGCCCAAGCAACAGCCAAACCAGGGCTGAATTGCAAAGGAGCAGCAGCATTTGTTAGAGACTGACCTCGGTATCTGCCCAGCATCGTTGTCTCTGTGGTGTTTTTGACCACAGCCGAGGCTGACTGCTGCCCCCTTGCCCACACTCCAGCGCACCAAGAGCCCGCTGTTGGGCAGCACTGATGGACAAAACCTCCCCCATCCTCCCACCGAGCACGGCAGCAGCTGGGGAGCGAGTGCCAGCTCCCAAGCAGGCATTCTGGCTCACCTTCCCTGGCCCAAAGCATCCCCCTCTGTGGCAGGTCTCTGTGGCCTGGCTGGCCAGGAGAGGAGAAGCTCACTCAGAGCCCTTTCTCTGCCCTGAGCTAGGGTGACAGACACATGTGGGCAGGCTGCCCACCTTAGCCCCCCAGCAGAGCAAAAGAAGTTCTCCCCAGCCCTTGGTTGCTGCTGACCCTCTGCCGAGTTTCTGCTGGTGCATTCCACACAACTCTGGAAGTCTCAGTGGTGTCTTGATGGCAAAAAAGACTTTTTCCAAGGCTCCCTCTGTGTTTAGCAGTGTCCCAGCTTTCCCAAGTCTTACAGCCATCACAGAGCCATTTAGCAAAGCAGGGTTTGGAGGCATTCTTGCACCTCTGGTATGGTCTGTGCATCCCTGCAGCAGCCTGGAGAGAGGTATCACAGGCTGCATCCTGCATCAAGGGTGAAGAAAGGGATGATATGTACGTCTCTGTACCTACAGGAAGAACACTTAGGCTTTTTATGGGTAAAATGAACTTAGGCTGTGAAGGCCACTTTAGTAAGTGCAAACTTAGAAACATTTACCTTGAAAGATTATCCGGTTTTTTTTTTTTTTTTATGAGTGCTGAGCCTAATATCTTGGGTGATGTTTTTATTTATTACATGATAATCTGGCAGGGAATTGGTAGGCCACTTGCAAAAATGATTAATCAGAAATACCAAACTTGTTCTGATTTGCAGCATAACAGAAAACAGCAGCTCTGTCCTGTGCTACTCCCCAGTGATTTACATCAGTATGTGCCAATGATGGAAAACATGGCCTGCCTGTAAAGCTACAATTAGGACTAGTTTCCATGGACATAATCAGTTGAATGTAGGGAAAAAAAAAAAAAAGAAGAAAGAAATCTAATAAAGGGAACAATATAAAGTAACCATTATAAAATAACTGAGGACTTTATATGCCAAAATATGAATTACTTAAAGATATATGTTTCTACTGGCAATTTTTGTACTTTTTTTTTATGCTTTATGAGACTATCCAAGTTGAAAAGTTCACATTTATACAGGAATAAAAGAAAAATCTGAAGAAGCCTGGAGTTTATAAATAAAAGGCATGATACATTAATATGCAGTTTCCAGAGTGTTCTACTTCACCATCTTCTACTTTAGATAAGCAGAGTTACACTCAAAGGAAGCACTATTGAATAAATACAGGAACAAACAGCTGAGAAAGGCAGAATATTAACAAAGATCCAAAAGCTGCTGACACTACATCAAGAGAGGGAACATTTTGACAACTTTATTCATGCCAATAATCACAAGTTGCCTTTTTCAACATTCAGGCTACTAAAGTTGCCTTGTTCTGTTTGTTAACCACTACAGCAAATAAGATTTCACAATAAAGTAAAAAGTATGATTCCTAATTTTAGGCACCCCTAAATTTGGAAACTTTGCTGTTCTTCTGCCAACAATTCTTGATATATCAGAATTTTTACCTCCTAAGTTGTATGCCCAAACCTGAGAAGAGCTGAGCCATCTCATGAAGACTTTAGGTACCATCAGTCTTCTGCAGACGGCAATGTGGAAGTGTAAATGTGCTGTTTGAGCATGGCAAGAAATATTTTAATTGCATGTGTTGTGGGTATTTGCAGTCACACACCGTGCTACCAGTGTTATTTCTTAGCCTTCTGTTCTCCACTACTCGTGCTAGCAAAAGTAAAGTGAGAATGTATCTCAATAACCTCTTTCCTTTGCTAAGCTGGCATAAGGAGAGCTGTGTTGGTCTTGATACTTTTCTTTTCAAACACTGAGCTCCTCTGGGATATTTCCCATTCTTTGTATTACAAGGTTAGACTGGTATGTGTCTCCAGTCAGGCAGCTGTAGGTTTCTAACCCACTAGAACTAGCACGTCTTAAGTGGAATAGTTCCTGAGAAGGAAACAGGCAATATAAAAATATCTCTAATGATTTAACTGCACCCTATACAATACTATAGTGCTCTGTGTTAAAGTACAGCAGTACAGAGCCATGTTTTTACAGGTTATTTTTCTGTCCCCCAGCTCTCTTGATTAGGCAACTTTTACCATGTATGAAGGGGCAGACTCACAAAATAAGGTATGACCAAGAAAAAAGCCCACAAGACAGTTTTGTATTGGATAGGGCACATAATAGATAACTAGGAAGTGAGGTGGAAAGCATTAGCGTTGGGTATGAGGCTAAGCATCAGCATGCTCCCCCCCCAGTAAACACCCTGCAGGACATTGCTCGTCAGGACAACATCTGTCAGGTGGAAAGTATCAGCTTTTGGTGCTGCTGCTGGGAGCAGGCTAGTCCTTGGTGTCACTGAGTTGCCATCTTCCAGCTTGTTGTCTTTTCCTGCGAGACTTTATAACTTTCCTTGCCAGTGTTTTTCTCCTTGAATCTTTCGTTTGTTACCAATGCCAGTGATCTTACCTCTGCCTTCAATTCTACCTTAAAATTTGGCTGATTCTAGTCTATGTACTTTCTCACAGCTCTTTCTCATAACTCAATATTTTCCTTAAAGTTTGAGCTAAGGTTGCACAGCTGGGCTGTATCAGAACTAAGCCTGGGATCACAGGCAGCTGAACTCCTAGAAGGAGAATCACGAGCTGGGGGAGGAGGGAGAAAAAGTCCTGTGTTGATGGGATTGTACCATACAGCTTTCCAAGGTCTTGAGGAGACCTCTGGTTCTAAGCTGGAGATGACGATGACAGTGCTTGCTAAACTTTGCCAAGCCAAATATCTAGGAGATAGATCTCTGCAGTCAAATCAGATAAAATTTTCCAGGCACCTACAGTCAGCTATTTTTCTGAAAGTAAAGGATGAATGAATGCTCACAAATGCTTACTGTGCATCCAACCCACAAATCCAGAAATCCAGGAAAGTCAGTGGTACAGAATTTTAAATTGTAATAAATATTCTTGTAGAGCTGAGGAGGAAGCCAAAACAGGTCAGTTTTAGGTAACTGCAGGACATGTAGAGTTCATATTCAGTGCCTGGCTCTTACATAGACCTTCCTGTGCAATTTAAGGCAAGATATGTAAGTGCCAAACTAGGACTTGAAGATGGGTATATGATCCCAGTAATACCAATTTATGCATACATGACTCCAAACTAGTTCATAAAAGGTTGTAAAATCTAGGGGAAGAAAAAGATCCAGAAAGTTTAAGTGCCACCTAAAGTCAAGTCCAGGCACATACCCTTCTCCAAAGCCTTTCTGTTCACATCAGTGCTAGATGGCTCTCTTTTGTGAAAGCAAATCACCACTACCAATCTTCTCAAAAAGAAATGGGCAAGGAAACCTTTCACTTATGAGTCTACTGGTTGCACTACTCACCCATAAAGAGTAAACCTGGACTCTAGTCTCTCCAGAGCTTTCTGAGACTGAACCCATGGAATGCATATCCATCCCATTTTTAAGGCAGTAGTGCCCTATGACTAGAGCTGAACCGCTGTGAAAAGTAAGAATATGGGAATCATGGTTCAGAGAGGCAAGTTGTCCAAACGCTTCTTGAACTCTGTCAGGCTTGGTGCACTGACCGCTTCCCTGGGGAGCCTGTTCCGGTGCTCAGCAACCCTCTGGATGAGAAACCTTTTCCTCACACCCAACTTAATCCTCCCCTTATTCAGTGTCATGCCATTTCCTTGAGTCCTATCACTGGTCACAGAAGTGAAAAGATTGGTACTTCCTTCTTGACCCTTCATTTCCCCTTGTGAAGGAATTGTAAACTGCAATAAGGTCTCCCCTCAGTCTCCTCTTCTCCAGGCTGAACAGACCAAGTGACTCAGCCACTCCTCATAAGGCTTCCCCTCGATCTCCTTTACCATCTTTGTGGCCCTCCTTTGGATGCTTTCTAATAGTTCAATGTATTTTTCATATTGTGGTGCCCAAACTGTGCTCAAGTGAGGCTGCCCCAGTGCAGAGCAGAGTGGGACAATCCCCTCCCTTGTCCAGCTGGCAATTCTGTGCCTGGTGCCCCCCAGGACACAGTTGGCCCTCCTGGCTGCCAGGACACTGCTGACTCATGCTCAACTTGCCATCAACCAGGACCCCCAGGTCCCTTTCCACAGCATTTCCCTCCAGCCTTTCATTCCCCAGTCTATACACACAATCTGGGTTGTTCCATCCCAGATACAGAATTCATCACTTGGCACTTGTTAAACTTCCTTTGCTTGGTGATTGCCCATCTCTCTAATTTGTCAAGGCCTCTCTTCAGGGCCCCTCTGCCATCCAGGAAGTCAACAGCTCCTCCCCATTTTGTATCATTTGCAAACTTGCTTAGTATCCCTTCAAGTTGTGCTTCCAAGTGATTTCTGAAGATGCTGAAAAGCACAAGGCCTAAGACAGAGCCCTGTGGAACCCCGCGAGTGACCAGTGGCCAGCCTGATGTCACCCCATTCACTGTAACCCACTGTGCCCAACCCATGAGCCAGTTGCTCACCCATTGCATCATGTGTTTATGATCAATCATGGTCACTGCGGTCCAGACTTCTGATGCATTTTTCGGTATACGGTCATTTGCTAAAATACAGGAATAGTCCAGAGAGCACATTGTTGTGTAGGCTAATGTATAACATGAAATCTGAGGGCCACCACTGCTGGCCATAATTTAAACAAAAAGAGTGAGACAACCACATATTGCTAAATGAGGTGATTTTGATACGTTGGTTTAAAAAGACGACTTGGGTTATTAAATTCAGTCCCACACAGGCTAAAGATGGGTGTCTAGCCTGCTGAATAAGGGAGATGCCAGCATTCCCAAATGAATGGTGTAGGCATGTCCCTGCTCAGTTAGTGGCTGGTTGTGAATACCAGCTGCCGCATTTGCCATGTGAGGAAGTGCTCAAATCCTTTCCAAATACAGTCCAAAACATTTGTTAACTATTATTTTTTGAGGCTATCACTTCAAGAATTATCTGCTGCAACTTTATCATCAAGCCATATCATCTGACTTGCACTCCTTCTCTGGAAGTTACAGCAGGCTCACCAATGGCATCTAAATGTGTGCCTTAGAAACCTATTTAGGAGCCTAACACTCCTTAATTTAAATGAGCACTGTACTCCTCAGTGGCTGTTAGGTGAGTAGCTATTTCAAGGATCTGGATGCAGACAGCAAGTTAGGTGCATTGAATTCATGCCTAAATTCCCTTGTAGAGCTAGTCTTAAATTTATAAACAGAGTGAATAGAAAGAATTTAGGTCAGGCAGGACCTAAATTTAGGACCAGAGCAGACCTAACAATAAAATCACTGATAACGTGGAGTGATTTCACCTCAGCACTAATGTTTTTAACATTAGTTAATATGTCAGAATGTTGAGAGCCTAATTTTTTTCTCTTCCTGAACAATAGATGAATCTCACTGAAGTCTTGCATGCCATAGAAGAGCAATAAATTATATGCAAGGCATGTTTTTTATTCTACCTATTCCCAGACTGCGTTGAGTCCCTGCTGAGAATACCCAGATTTAAAATAGTGTTACACTTTATGACTGTTGTTCTACACTTTATGACCATTACTTAAATCATATGCAATTAAAGCAACCACAAATATTAGTCCTTTATTAGTCCAAATATTTCCTTCAGCACTAGTCGGGGCATTTCTGTATTCCATAGATGGAGGTGAAGAGTGAAAAATTGACACTGAAGTACTCTGAAAAGGCACCTTGCTGTCTTTGCCTCACTTAAAAAAAACCAAACAAAACCAATCAAACAAAAAAGTGGTCTTCATGTGAGAATGTTTGTACTTAAATATTTAATCCTCTTGTGCAATCTATATTAATCTCAAGAGAGAAGAAAGGGAGACAAGCAGATGTATAAAAAGCCTGTGAAACTCAATGGAACAAATGGGATAATTTCCAATTTCTTTACTAGGTGTTAGATCAGGCCCAAAGGACTTACCAGCTGAGATCCAGTCAGCCTGCAACAAACTCATACCGAGGTTTCAGGCAGTTCGTCAAGCACCACTGCTCACCCAGTGGAGAGAAAATATTTTCAAGGGTCTCCAGGGGAAGAGGCTGCCTGCCTGCCCAATACCCAGAGTACCTTATCTTCTTCTGGGGACTCTCCAAGATGCTGCCTCTTTCCTCATTAGCAGAGTCCAGAGATTTCTTTCCTACCATCACCTCACTAAACACTGAATTAGGTGCCAAAGCAAGGTGAGCCGTCTCTCCCCATGAATAACTTGCACGAAAATCGCTCTTACCAGTGTTGCAGGGGCTCTGTGTGTGTGTCACCACTGCCAGATTGAATTCCCATGCCCAGACTGTGCAGAGACTGACTCCAAAACCTTGTGGAGCTATAGATGTGACCTTTAAGCCGCCATCATACAAGCAGGGTCCAAACCGACACTTAGAATTTTAATGTAAAAATATGCAAATAAAGAAGGATTGAAGACTTGGTGTATTCAGAAAAGTGAAGGATTATTGCACATAATCCTTTTAAACTGCTCACCAGCTGACGATGTGCTATTTTCCACAACATTTGCTGCATTTCACTTAAAAAAAGGGAGATCCAGGTTTTCTTATATTTGTACCAGTTCTTATATTACTCTTACAGACACTGCCAATTTCCTGGCATTTGGTGGGACAACACCTCCAAAGGAGCAGCTGAAGTACATGTTGCAGATAGGATGCTGGCCCTCTCATGAGAAAAATATCAATAATATAACAGATTAATCACATTTCTAACATGTGAATAAACACCTACAAACCTCTCAACACTCTTCCAGGCCTAATCCCAAGAAACTTTAAACTCACGTGCACATGCTAACACGCACACAGTCATGGGGGAGCTCGAGATGTCCACTTACCCTTGCTGCTCCCTGCAAGCCACTGATACCTCCATAGGTCGCTGGGGTGAGCTCCCATGCCTCCTGCCTGCTCTCCAGGTGCTGGCTGCTCCATGGGGAGCCAGCTCTGCTGTGCCTGTCAGAGGTCAGGGTGCTGCAGGGTGTCTCTGCAGGGAGCACATAAGGTTTTGACTGCTGCTGTTTTGACATCACAATCTCCACCCCCAGCACAAATTGAGATCCTTTTAAATTTCCTTTCAGTCTTATTCCTTCCTTGTTTCTAAAGTCTCTGTAATTCCTTCATTGCTATTTACTCTGGATTATGGTCATCTACCTCTTTAACACTATGAGTTTTGGGGTGGTTTTGTGTCTTCGATCCAGACATGCTGTTTACAGCCACATGCGTATCTTAGTAGGTGGGGTTATCCAGGCCCTTTTCCAAGGGTGTGCTGTGCAAGCACCCCCACAGTGGGCCAAGGACCCTTTCAAACAGACCGTTTGGGATGCAGTCATCCCATTCTGGAGGGCAAGAGCAGTTAATGATGTGGACACAAGCTCTCACATGTGGGTTGGGCTCAGTGCCAGAGATCTATTCCAAGCACCTTTAATTTACCAATACAGACAGAGCCAAGATGACTCTCGTGGGAAGTGAACAAGGAAACTGTAAGCTACATGCAAGATGCAGAGTCAAGGTCTTGATCTGGGAGATAACTCTCCTCCAATACTCAGTGAGCTGGGATTTTTGTTCACTCCAGCACACCAATAAAAAACGGCCATAAATTTCAGAGCTCAATTCTGACTTTAGGTTCTGACTCTTTGTATTCTCAAATGGGGCTCAGAGACAATGTTTTGGTTAAACACCACCTCTAAAACATTGCATTAGCTTGATGTCACATGAAATAAAATGTAAATGTCTTTTGATCTTGGTCTGCAGCCAGGTCATTAGAGGTTCCCTCCTCAGCCTCTTGGACCTGTGCAGAGTCTCACTGACTGTGAAGCTGATTGTAAGATCTGGTTTCTTGTTTCAACTTAGTAAGTTTCTTTCTCAAGCCTTTCTTAAAGGGATAAATAGAGACATTGAAACTAGGAGGAGCAATTTTTTTCTCCCTTGTTCTGTGTCTATTGCAGTTGCTTCTCTGAAGAACAGTAGAGGACAACTGATGTCAGAGTGGGCAGAGTAGGGGAGGTATAGTATCAGTTTTTTACAGAAGCCTCAGGTTTTTTGCTTCCTGCTCTCTCAGCACTGAAAACATCTGTCGTGGTTTAAGAATGGTATTCCCCAATTTAGTGCTCCCACTGATGCACTCCAAACCAGGTGCTGCTCTCTCACTGCTGCCTCCCCATGTGGCAGGATAGAGAGGAGAATTTGAGGCAGAAAAGCTGAAGATCACAGGCTGAGATTAAGAACGATTTACCGGAAACTGCAATGGAACAAGAAAAACAAACCATAACAGCTACAATATCAGTAACAGAGCGAAGCGGTGTTACCTGACTGCTTGCTTCACACAAGGCTTACACCACCAGGAGGGACCCACTCCCCCATTCCTGGAAAATTACATGATGTGGTATACAAAAACCTCCAGGGCTTGGCCATGAAACCCTCCTGGCTACCGCAAAAGTTAATCCTGTCCTGTCGAGAGCCAGGACAACAACCCAACAAGGTAGGATGAGATCAAGTCTGAGATGTTGTTTTTGTTACTGGCCCTGTACCCACCACTTTTTCCTTTCAAGTGCTTTGGGGATTTGTCTCTTATTTACACTGTGGGGCATCATGAGAGAAAAACCTTCTTGAAGTGAGCTCTCATGAAGTGGAGCACAGCCTCCTAACGACTTTATTATATTTGAAATAGTCCCAGCAGATTATGGGTTGGCCCAGGTAATCCAACAGGATGAATGCCAGCATCTAAAGTGGAAAACACTTCCCTTTCTAAGTGAGCCATGAGGACCAACCCAAAGAAGAATTTGTTTTGATCAGAGACTTCATTACAAAAAATTACTGAGAAAAGAAAATAAGTCTTTCATTCCTCATTCCTTCGCATTCCTTTGTATGAACAAAAGCCATTCAGAGTAAAAGTCAGACTGTTTTCAAGTCCACATTAAAATTAGGAAGCACCCCCCAACATAGTAACTTTGGTGTCAACTTTTGGAATTAAAGAAAAGCTGAAAAAGCACACTGAGAGGCAAGAGAAAAAGAAAGACAAGACTGTGGGAAGCCAGGGTCAGGAGAAAGTACCTGGAATAGAGGGAGAGGCCCGGGCAAATGAAGGGAGTAATTGAGTAGGAGAATTAGTAATGAGCTAAAGACTTCAAATTTTATTTATTCCCTGAGGCTGAATCGGAGAAATGGAGGGGCTTGATAGTATATGCATGAAAAGACAGTATTCTATGAGCTGGCATTTCAAATGGAGGTCACATTGGTGGCTGCCTGGTACCTTTGACAAATGGTATCTTTTAAGAAAAAAAAAAATTCTGTTTTGTGGCGATAAATGGTCCAATGAGGAGTTAAATGCGATAGCATCCGTTCACTGTTTGTGTATGCAACTTGCCAGTAGTTGCAACACTACATTCTCTGGAAAGTAAGAAAAAAAAGAAAAATCCCTGCAGTATTTTTTTTCTCATAATGTGCAGAGCATGATGTCAGCCTGGCAGAGGAATTTAAAAATAAACAATAACACACATTTTTACCAAACAGAAAAATATCACTCTCAAAGGCAATAAAGTAAAGGGTGTAATATGTTTTGTCCCTTACTTTCTTCATGACTGAAGAAGAAGGAGGTAAGCATTAGCGAAGAAGACACTTTCTGCAGGACTGTGTGATACATTTATTTTGAACAGCTTTACACTGGCCTGATCTCTTTTCCCAGCACAGGAGACAGGCAGCCCTCATTAAGGTGTTTCCATGTGGATGGGAAAAATGCCACAGAGGGAACAGCACAGCTGCCTTCCCCGCTCTGCTCCACATGTTATACTTCCCCCCAGTGATGGAATATGTTGCTTTATGCTGTATTTCAATGGACAGCAACTTCTGTTTTTGTGAGGGGAAGGACACAGCTGAATTTTTTCAAGTCATAGAATTACATCTTTTTAAAGCAATCTAGTTGGAAAATGTTCACGAAGCTGAAGATTTGACAAAATCTTGCTCTTTCATTGGTGTCTTTTTTGGAGTAATATTGGCTTCAGTAAAGTGTTCATGAAAGGTAATTTTTTTCACATAGAGGTTTGAAGGAGAAATTTTAGGCCTTAAATGCCTGGTTTGGGTTTAGATGTTTGTTTAGCAGGTGCCTCCATGTGAATTAATTATTTATGCACCTTCTCTAATTGATGAAGACACAGCAAAATTAAAATATTGATTTTTTTTCTCTGCCAGGTGGGGAATGAGAAAGATTTCAGAATCTAGAATTTTTTGTGCATAAACTAGGTTAATAGAGGACTTGAAATAAATCCAGGTTTCAGGAATGTAACTACATATTGAATATTAACACTGGAGTCTTGGTGCCAGATCACTTTTGAAGAGTGGACATGGATCCTAAGGCAAACATCCTGACACAGAGGCACAATTATGACAAGCTCATTGCACCCCAGAGACACCCACTTTCTCCCGAAACCCAGGTCTGATTATAAGGGGTTCAGTAGTTCACATGAAGACATCTACCTTGTAGGTATCTAAAACAGATTAAGTGAATTCCACTCTCTCCCTCACTACTTGTTTTCAGTGTTTTAGGTACTAGGATGGAAGACATCATTTCCTGCCTGTGCTGAGATTATTTCACCTGAAAAATCTACTCTAAATCTGACATTGGAAAGACTTGAATCTTTTGCACATCAAAACAATTAGATCAATAAATGTTTTTGCCCTCAAAGCAAATGTTTGCTATAGATCACTTTCCAGGATATTTCTTTCACTGTTAGGATGTGTCTCACTTTCCAGAAGATTTGGTTTTCATTCTATATAAGAGGGAAATATCTTCAGAAACCCTCAAAGGAATGGCCAGCATACTCTGTCCACCCCTTCTGTTGACTGCTTTTCACAAATCTGAATACTGTTTAGTTCTTCAGGCCTTCTTTTCATAATGAATTTTGTCAATTACTAAATCCTTGCTGTGAGAATGTTTAATAATTTTTAAACTGGAATCATATATGATTTGCTTATTTTAGACTTCTAAAGTGGAGAATTCTAAGGTTCAGAGGATTCCTTCTACAAATCAATTTTTTCCTTTTTTTTTTTTTTTTGGTTTGGGGATTTGGTTTTGGTTTGGTTCCGTTTGGTTTGGTTTTTTTGGTTTTTTGGTTTTTTTACCCCTAGAGTTTCAGGGTGAGGCTCCTGAGACTTCTGTCTGACTCACGGTATGGATTTGAGAAGATGAATGTTAGGCCAAAGCACTGTCTGAAACAAAGTGCCACAGGACAGACCATATATAATGTAAGAAAACACTGCATCATAGAAAGGGGCTGATGCATGTCCCTTCTTTGGGGGAGCTGATCACCAGGCAAGCCATGAATTCCAAATTGTCAACTTCATAACAAAGGAACAGAAGTAAATTGTTCGCTCTGAATAGATCTCAGATGGTTCCAGATTTCTTTGGTGCCCAGATTTCTCACCATCACTAAAAACATCCTTGTGGTTCATTGCTTCCACCAGTGCATTTCTCCTTGGGATTACAGAACATCCTTTATGGATCACCATTCAATCTCAATGGCTTTCTGCCATGCCAACTGTGCTGCAATACTCCTGCGTCTCTGGCTAGTTTTATCCTTCTGTATTTGGACGAGTAATGTTAATAGAGCTCTGAAGAGCAAACGACATGATGGTTAAAAAAAATCCCCAAATGACTTTCAGGACTGATGAAAAGAAAAATATTTATCACTTTTGTATTTACTGTTACATCTGCTTTCTGCAGAGGAAAGCATCAATGCAATAACAAGTATGCTAATTACTATTTAGGCCATAGCTTCAAGTCTTTAAGTAATGTTGAATAATTCTTTGGTTCAGTCAGGAAATTTGCTAAGACACATTTCTCCAAACTGCTGCCAAAGGCAATGTCTGTTTTTAATACTTGAAAAGTAAACCAGATTTGCACTTTTAAATGACCACAATTTTACAGCTCCTTTTGGGCTCCAATGCGGCATTCGACTTTATCCCACCTCATGCTTTCTCCTTCCAGCCATCATCCTCACTCATCTCCACTTCAGGGTAACACTGAAGATCACAGACCTGGGAGAAGATTGCTGTACTGTTTTATGCACTTTGATTTAATGGAGCAGGAGGCAGGAGCGAGCAGAGGGGTGGTGGTGGAGAAGGCATTCTCTTTTAATGACTCTGAGCAAAATCTGAGAAAAGAAGTGAAAAAATCTGTCTGTGAAAGGCAAACACAAAAGGTGAGGAATAATTTCTCTAACAGAAGAAATAACAGAGAACTTCATGCTTCCTATTGCCACTAACGTGATTAAGAGGAGACACCATCACTTTGGGATTGAACAGACTGATTTCAGTCTGAAGTGAGGATCACAGCAGAATGATGACATCTAATAAAATTACTTTTCTTTATGATCCTATTCAGCTCTAACCAGTCCATTAAAACCAACAGATCATACTGATCTCTGCATGTTCTTTGCTCTTCTCCAATTTTGGTGGAAGTCTTCAGTGCTGTCTTTAACTATTCACATCAGATGCTGTTACTAGAAATAAAAATGGTCATGAATTCTCATTTATTTTAAAGTTCAGAATGTCAGGAGAAAAGATAGGTTGCTTTGAAATAATGCCCTAACATATAAAATCCTGCTTGAGGTTTTCTCAAGCAAGAAAGACCAGAGCAACATGTTCCCTTGGGAGAGAAGGGCTGTACTTATTAAAGGCCACAAGCCACTTTTGGTCTTTCTGGACTGTTTTGGTGCTTTCTTTCCCAACAGTTTTCTGTTTTGAATAGTCCTATCTGCTGAAATCTGTGAAACAAAATACGTTTTTAAGGGACACCTTACCAGCATATGCATTTAATTTTAAAACTGAGTCAGGAAATCTCACTTATATATTCCATTCAAACTAGTATTTCAGAATTTTTCCTGAATGTGACTAGTTCTTTCAAGTCTAAACTAGATACAAGGTGGGTTTGTATTATTGTTTTTTCAAAATTGTTAATAGTTTTAACAAACCCCACCAAGGAAGTACTGATGGTGAATGCAAGGGCATAAGAACCTAAGAACGGCCATACTGAGTCAAAGGTTCATCCAAACCAGCATCCTGTCACCAAGAACGATGGTAGAATGTAATGACACAAGGCTCCAGAAATTCTTCCCTGGAGTGTTCCCGGGGCCTTCAGTAACTTGTGGCTTAGGGACTTCCTGAGAGAATATAGAAATAATCTACTTGCTTTTCATGACACTGAGTCATTGTGGAACTTCTCTTTCATAGCTTTGTCCCTGGACTGGTAAGCTGTTACCTTGAATAATTTCCTGTAGTAAGGAAAGCTCACCCGAGTATCCTGGGAAGGAGCACCTTTTTTTATTTGTTTCAAATCTTCCAGCTGGGACCACTGGCACAGAAATGTCATGAGCAAGAAGCATAAACCCCTACCCTGTGATGGCTTAAAATGCCATGGACTGTTATTGGCCTGTCAGAAGTTGTTTCTTCAGAGCAGCTGGGAGACAGTTTCTTTAGGTCACTTGCTATACTTGCATCTGCCCACACATTCAGCCTCTGGAGACTGTATCAAGACAGCAGTGTACAGACTGCAAATTTAAATTCCTCCTGTGAACCACAATTATCTTGAGAATAATTTTTTATCATAAACAGCATTTTATTTCCAAATCTGCAGAGCTCAGAAAATAAAAGCAAAAGTCATTACTTCCATCTTGTTTCTTGCTCCTAACAGATTTTTTAATGTCTCATGTGAATCCAAAAGGCAAACCCCCCATTTTTACAAGAGCCTCAAATCTGAGTGTTGTTCTACTGGGCATCATTAATAGATTCATATTTCCTGATTTCAGAAGTCAAATCTCAATGAAATATAACATTAATGATAAAAAAATAGTAAAATGCCAGGGAACAGAATTCCCTCAAGCCAGCTTGACATTCTCACTTGCTCTGATACTCATGGATCAAAAGGGAAGTGTCTATATCTATGTGCTGCCCAAGAAAGTAAAGGCAATTGATTGTCACCGCAAAGAAACAGACTCGCAGATGTGGTGCTTAGTGGTGGACCTGGCAGTGTTAGATTGATGGCTGGACTTGATCTCAAAGGTCTTTTCCAACCCTAATGTTTCTATGATTCTGTGATAAGTAGATTGAAAGATTACAAGACACTGCCCAATGGCAAAATTTGAGGACACTATGTGCAGCTAAGAAAGGACTTGTTTCCTTCAATGACAGGAAGGACAGGGTTCATCTGTTGTTCACATCATGGCAATATCTTACCTGGGATGCCCTTAAAGTGTCTTCTTATTCTCCTCTGGTCTTCCTACTCTTGGCCTTGTCTTTACTCTCCATAGATGTAACTTACTTGTGAGAATTTGGTTCAACCAGGTATTTTTAAATAACAAAGTTGCATTACCTATACATTTACCAGGCTGGGCCTATTTTGACATTGGACTGTGCTTTCTTCTTCTATACTTTCTACCATTATCATATTTCAAGGCCAAAATAAATTTGTAACATTGAAGGGAAAAGAGGGAAATCAGTCTTGTAAAAACATTTCATACAAAATATTTCATTCACATTAAAAAAGCCAACTACATGCATATATAAGTCTCTTGCAATCAAGGGGAGTTGCACAGACATACCTGAAGACAAAATAAGACCCCTTCTATTTATTTCAGATGTTGCCAAAAAGAGCTGCAGGGCTGAGGATTGAGAACAACTAGTTAGTTTACCACTTTTAAAATGACAGAACAGTGATTTGAGAAAGCAAGACTTTTCAAAATTTTTACTTTAAAAGCATTCATTTTTTAATGTATTACACACTATATACACCATTTTCAAATATGAAAATATGAAGAGTTTAAAAGCCCGCTTGGCTGCCTTAATGTTTGATAAAGGCATTTAATCTTTCAATCCTTTACAGAATATAGTAATTCAAATTATGCATATCCATGACTTAAAGAAAAATAAAAGAGATTGCAGCTTTCTTTGAAATAGAGCAACTGAGTGCTACTGTAAGAGCTAAGATATAGACAAAATCTCATCACTCATTGTCACATAGATGTTGAAAATGTCTTTTTTATTATTATTCCATACTTCTCAGGTATTTGCACTACTTCCCCACACATACAGCTAGGACAGCCTGACTTTGCATTCTTGTACCTCATTCAGTGTTTACTTATTTACTTACCAATTAATCCTTACTTTGGTTACAAGCAATTAGTGGTCTGGAGTCCTGCAGCACCCATGTGCCAGGTCTAAAATGTTTTGGTATGTTCTGGACATTTCAGCATTTGAAAAATGACTTTTGACAGCTCTACCTCTTCCAACCCAAGCAGGTGAAGTTGATGTAGCGAGGGCAACCAGTGCCTGTTGAGATCTTATTGTGTTGGAAGAGTGGGCTCCACCTATCTGTTTCTGTGACTGCTACATATGGAAGGGGTGACAGGAAGAGGGACTGAGACCTGAGAGAAAACATTCTGCCTTTTTGGCCAGAAACATCTCCAGCCCACACCTGCACCAATACACCAGAGCAAAGACTGCCTATGCTCTCACTCCAGTCTCCCCAAGCAGTAGTTCATACTGTATAACAGAAACAACACAAGTGTAATTTAACACAATGTGGTGCCCAGGCCTGATCTAGCATGGAGGTAGAATTACCTCCCAGCGCTGCAGAGGGAAAGCCCTCCCATCACGGGTAGGCAGTGGGAGATAGCTGGGCATGCAGCTGCCTGTGCCTTCTCTACTCCAGGAACTGAGAGGGGGACCCAAATCCTACTGCTACACCAGCCCATACATAACAAAAAACACTTGCTTCAATTCCTTGCAGACAAATTAAAAGTGTTTCAAAAGAACTGTGGAGCCCAACACACCCGTTACTGAAGCCTGAAACACCTTGCAGCGCCAGGAGCACGTGCCGTCTCTGAGCTGCTTCAGGCATGGCGTGCTTTCTGGAAAATGGCACTTGCAGCATTCACAGAGCCAGTAGCAAGTTTGGGGATGCTTTCCCCCTGTAATATAAATAAATTTTATTTCGAAGATGAAGGAATTTAAGTAGAAGTCTAGTTAAATTCAGAAATGCACCCATACATATACATGGATAGCCAAAACTATGCACTTTCTACTACTTTTTTTTTCTCATCTCTTGTCCCCCTCTTTTTTTTAATTGGAAATGGACCAAATAGTGCCCACATCTGTATATAGAGATCAATGCATTTAAATAAGCTAAAACTCCAAAATGAGTCTGAATTTCTGTGTTTAGACTCAAAGGCAGTTTAGAAATTTGGCACATTGTACATTGTTTTGCCCCAGCCCTGTTTAGCATCTAGTCCAAGGAAAGCCACAGTGACTTTGTCTAAGGTTATTCTTCTGCTTAAATCTAAACAGGGCCTGTGAAGCAAGCTCAGAATCTTTGTGGTTTACTTTCTTTTATAAGGTGAAATAACCATGTAATTATATCATAATTGCATGACAGTAACCTGAAGTTAGAGAAAAAAGTCTTGCTGAAAAACTGGATACAATTATGCAACCTTACAGATCTAGTAGAGTTTGTAAAGATCGTGTGTCAGTCTAGCAATTGCTCCTCCCTGATAACAGTGTAATTTCACTAAATTAAACTCCCAGCTTGGAGGACAGATTGATCATGCATTTATGTTGTAATTATACCTTAATAATTGTCACATCCATGTATGTAAGGTACTGTGCAGTCAGTTCTGAAGTCTTAGCAGACAAGACAAGATTGCTCATATAATACTGCTGTTCTGTAACTGAAACCTAGGTTCTCTAAGTTTCTCACGGCTTCTAACATCTAGTGCATATTTGGAAAGAAGGAGCAGCTGATTCCTTCTGCATAAGAACATAAGCCTTCTGTGCATGGTGAACCAGAAAAAGGCTATGTCCTCTAGATGTCATTACATTTTAGTGCTTCCTTTGTGTTTTAGTCCCAGATAACTGAGAGAATGTATACAACAGACAAGATTCCTGAAGTCCACGAGTCTTCATAAAGATGTGCAAAGCAATATTTCCATACCCAGTATGACAGGGCAGAGTAATTTTCTAATTTTGTAATTTTAAAAAATTAATGCAAGAAATTAGGAATAGAAAACACAGGATGATGACATGATATCCACCTCCTTACATGGGCAGTTTTCCCTCCTTGGTCCTCTGCCTCCTGGGGTCTGTTCCCTCACCCCTCCTCACTACATCTCTATCATGGTCACTGCTACTTCTTATGCTTCTGTGTGAAGCCAGGTTTTCTGCATCACAGTAGCAGCAGAGGTGGTATCAGAAGACTGATCCCACTGGAGCTGCCCCTTCACGGACCAGCCTGATGGATGCAGCTTTCACACAGCTTGTCCTGCAGACGTACTTGGATGCCCCACACCACAAGCCCTTCTGTGCAACAGGAGCATTTTGGCACCTTCCAAACCATTTAACTTCATTGTGTTTGGCCTCTTGCCATGCAGACAAGAAACACAGCCAGAATGCTTTTGCCTTTTTTTCTATGACTTCTGTTCCTTATTTTGGCATAAAATCACATTTAGTCTCCTCACTTTTACATATCCAGCCTGAAATGATAAAGCCTACCTCTGTGACTTTTAAGAAGATAAGGCTACAACAGGAATATAACTTCTCAGCTTGGGCACCCCTTCCACCAAAATGGGAATATTGCTGACTTCCAGCCGGAGAGGAAAGACTTTGAACTATTCTCAAGGCCTGAGTCATTCTTTGCCTCTGTGTGTAGGAACTGTATTTAGTCAAAACCTTACCTTCAAGGCTATCATACAGGTTTTGAAAGCACCTTGTCTCTCCCTTTCCTTTTGCCCTGCATTACAAAATTGCTATTGGAATTATTATCACAAACAGCAGAAACACTCCCAGGTATCATTGCATTTGCCTGGAAGAACATTTCCACAGAAGATTTACATATTGAACACTTCAAAGCGAAATTACAGCTCTAGATGACTGTGAATTGCCTCACATAGTGAAAAGTAATCTTTTTCCTCTATAAACTATTACTTGCCCCAGAACTTGTTGGTAGCATGAAAGGTCTGTGAATTGCAAAGCAAGACCAGGCTTTATGAAGGAAAGAGAAGACATCCTATAGCAAGGGCATGAAATGTTAAAACACTTAGGAGAGACATAATCCAGAGACCAGGAGGAAAGACACATCAGTTTTAGAGAGAAGAGGAAGATTTGGAAGGTGAATTTAAAATGCAGGAAAGAGGTAAGAGATTGTTTGGGGAAAGGATCTAAAAGATTTCAGGCATGGATTTTCCTGGCACGAAGGTTTTCAAATTGCTCAATTTCCTTCTTTTCCTCTGGACCTGCCAAATCCTAAGCAAGACAACAGTAACCCTGACCTTTCCTGCCACTTTGGTGCTGTGGTAGAGGCAGTCCTGTCTACAGGTTGTGAGCTGGGACATCTGGGCTTTCGGCGACCTAAGAGGAGAAGTAACCTAAATATTCACACTGAAATATGGATACAGAGGGAATCTGTTTTGTGACTGCTTGGTCTTTCTGGCTCAGGGTAACAGCACTCTCATGTTCTTCATTTGGGTTCCTGAGTTACTGCTCTCTGCACAGAACTAAAAATCTCCAGGTTTTACTCCCAACTGTAGTAATTATTTTTTTCATTTTGTGCCATTAATTTTACTTCTATTTCTCCATATATGAAACTTCACTTAGATTAATTTCCAGCCTTCCAGTTATGTTTCACTGACATTTTTCACATCAAGATGTCCTGTCAGAAATTTTTCTTTAAATGTATGAGGTATGTTTTTGTAAATAACTGACCTCACACTAATTTTCTAATATTTTTTTCTTTAACACATGGCAACATATACTATCCAAAATTTAGGCCTGCATTGCTTTAGGTAGTTATAAAACTATATTTAATAACTGAGTTTTCAATAAATAAAGGAAAATTTCTAAGATAACATTTTACCAAAGAAAGAAAGCACCTATGTGAAGTCTTGTAACAACCCCAACACCACACATTTTGAAATGTTTCTTCTGCAAACACTATTAACAAGAGTGCAGAGAGATTATACATCTCTAAACATTCTAAAGGTGAAAAAGAATTTTTAGAAGTTGAAGCATAGCAGCTACTCATGACTTTTATGATAAATGTATACCTTTACTTCATGTATAATCATATAAAATAACTTTCAATTGTGTTAATGTGCTGGCGTTCCTTTCTTTTAGCGGGACAAATTAGTATGCATTTATTTAACCTGTCATTACATCATACTGAACATCAGTCACTATGCAATTACAAAGGTAATGGTTACCATGTAATACTGACAAAGCCACTGTTTGGCTCTTGTAATTGGTAGTCACTAAAATGCATTTTCCATATGATGAATGAAGTAGCCAGCAAAGCAGTCAATGCTGCATGAGATTTGCCAGAACAAAGATTAGTTTTAGAGTCCTGCATGAGCTTGGCCATACAATAGTGTGTCTGTTTCTTGTTTTTTCAGTTCTGTTACAAAACTCTATAGAGTGAGTTCAGCAGGGGAGAGCAGTGAAGGGAAAAAGAGCATGTTTGGGGGCAAAGAGGGGAGGAAAGGGGAGGAAAGAAACTCGAAGGATGAAATTTGCCATGTGTAAAGGTCAGTCCAAGAGGCATGTCAGTCTTAAATCACATTATTTTAATTTAAACCCCTTCTCTTTCTGCAGCAACTCTGCAGTTCCTTGACAGAGCCAGGGATGCTAGGACCAAAGTGAGCCATTTGTAGGCTGCAGCTGATGCTATGTGCAGTCAGGATATCTTCCCACAGGTACACTCATCTCTCTTCCAGACAGATGAAGACAGGCTACCTTTAACTGACAGTTAAATTTGGCTCTCTTCCACCTGTCACCTCTTATGAATTTGCTCCTGCAAACAGATAAAGCCTCTTAGAATCAGTTACTTTAAGCATTTGTGAGTGCCATATTCATGCCTTTCACACATACAAGTTGACTCATTGGGGAAATATTGTGATGCTACAGGGAGCAATTTGGTCCTTTGTCTTGAATTACATGAACTTAATTAATGAAAATTATTGAGGATGCATGTTTTGAAGAGTAACTTGTGCCAAATTTCAGAAGTATTTAGGAATCTGATTTCTAATTCAAAGTATGTGTTGCAAGCCCAGTTGGATAAGTGTTATTTTTACTTTAAATCCATGGGCATGAGGCACTTTGTGAAATACCTCTTGCTGCTCTGTGCCCCATTGAGCCCAGCACTTGTGTCACCTGGTGTGTCATTGCCAGCGAGGCGCTCGGAAGACCTTCCGTGGGGGTCCCTTCAGCTGCCCAACAGAGCAATTCCACCAAGACATCAGGATGCTGAAGGTTATAAAATAGGAGCACACTGGAAGGGTGGAAGCTGGCATGACAACAAGAGTGCTTCCTGCTCCTGTGCTGCAGTGCTGTAAAAGACTTCACACTAAGCTCAAGGAGAAAAAGGCTGGGAAGTGTATTGCTGAATTGCCTGACAGCATCAGTCACTTCTCAGAGAGATGAGCTGTAAGCCATGGAGGCTACTTTTCTAATCCTGAGACTTTCCATAGTATAATACAGAGGACCAGCTCTAGTCCTAAAAGGATCAAAGGGGCAGAGATCAACTTTTCCCTGGCAGCAAGTTAAGCCTTCACTGGCTCTGTCAAACTGCAGCCTGAGCTCTGTCCTTCAGGCCCCTGGCCACCCATAGCATTACCCCAATTAGGACCAAACTAAGCAACTAGGAAAAGAGAAACACTTCTCATATGTCCCCCCTCACAAGGCCGGTGGAAGTGCCTGACTCTGCAAGTTCTTTTTTAATTGGCACTTGCTTTCATCTCTCACACTTTGCAGAAAAGCAAAGAATATGAACAGCTTTGGGGAAGGAGGGAGTTTGGAAGATTAAAAGTCAGTGTTTGGATTTTGTCTAGAACTAGTCCATATGGAGAGGGCTTTTTGAATACATATTCAGTGGCATTTCAGTATTATGCATTAAGACTCCATACTTATATGCACACTGGAAACAGCATGTCTTTAAACAGCACCAAACCTAAACTGTAAGCTATTGGCAATACCTCTTCTGAGCTATTTGCCTGAATTATTTCTGCAGTAAATCTCTAGAAATGTCCACTTAAATAGTAACAGTCATAAATATCTCATGGAAGCCATAAAATACAACAGAATTTTGGAAGTCATAATTTTAATGGATAAAACCGTGCTATAAAAGAAGGGCCTCTGGGACTGAGGCTAAAGTAAAATTTATCTAAGCGAGCTGTGATGCTAATCCGTCTGCAAGTGATAAATTATCTTATGTCCCAGGTGTGACATAATATCCAAAGGGTGCGTAGTGATTAAGGACACAAAGGTATAGATGTGGCAGGGGTCCAAGAGGGCCCCTAGCAATTAGTGGTGACTGGAAATTGTCAACAATTGCTCTGAATGTTTGATAGTTTCCTCTGTGCTTGGGTTTGCCAAGGTATACATTCCCCAGTGTCTGTGGCTGGGTTCTGAGGCACGGTGGCAGGACCTGGCTGGGCACTTGTGTAGCTCTGAGCAGGATGCTTGCAGTCTTTTCAACAAGGTACTGAGACACCCTTCCCAGGCTCCTGCTGAAGTCAGAGGGTCAGGCCAATACTTAGGGGAAACAAAGCAAAACAAAAGAAGGGAATGCTTATTTTAAAGTACAATAACTAGAAATATTTCTGTTTGGTCAGAAACAGAAAAAAAACCACCCTTAAAAAAAAAGCCCTTTCTATTCTAAAGAAAACAAAAGCAATTCTTGGAAATGCTGAATTGCATTGTGGTATCGTTATAAACTGCTGTGATTCTGAGAGGTCTTTCGAAGAGGCCAGCAGAGTCCCCATAAATTTACAGCAATAAAATGTTTAGACAGCAGGCAATCAGGGCGTGTTGGACTGGATACCCAAATCAGTCCATATTGTTATACAAACTGATTATGTTTCAAACAGCAAAAATGGCGAGCTGTTAACGGCAGCACGAGTGTTTACACAACTTGGTGTCACTGGAGAAATCGGAGACAAACTCCTCAGATTCCCTTATTTGCAGGGAAGATGAGCAGGATCCAGATGAACAGCTCACCCAGTGAAACCCCGAGCCCATGCACTGCAGGAGCCACACTGCTCCCAGAGCAGGCTGCCGCCTAGCCAGACAGCCTGGGTGAAAGCTTCATCTGGCTGATGATACACTCATTTCTGGAAGAGGTTGACTGGGTTATCAACATTATCCAGTGGGAGAGGGAGAGCAGAGATATTTGGGGTTGCTTTTGGCAGTTGAGAGCGTGTGGCATGAAGGATGATACTCATTGAATAAGATGAAGCCTTGGGTTTGAAACCGATACTCTGCTTCACACCCAAACCCACACTGCCGTGCACAGCCAGGTCCCACAGCAGCCCTGTGAGGACCTCCCTGTGCACCACGGCCCACAGGAGCCCACTCAGTGACACAGAGTGCGAGCACCACCTCGGTGCTTGTCCCAGCTTTTCTCTGGAGCCATTGCCCACTTCTCCCCACTATCCCAGAGCATGGGAGCAGGACAGCTACAGAACTGCGTGTGTGCATTGGCCCTCGCAGAGCATATTGCAAAGGGGACTGTCTAAAACTGGTCCTCACCACTTAACATTCCCAAATCTACCTCTAACTAAGATATATAAGAACTACCAGCTGTTTCTGGAACTCGTGAGAAAGGAAAGCTTGAAGAACAGCTCACAGGCAAGACATAATGTATGATATTATGAACATAGAAAGAGATAACATTGCTTCACTATTTGGCTGGATGGGGAGCTGGCTCCCAAACCAAACTATGTCAGTTTTAACCCCTGTGACAAGGTATTTTTCATCCTTGCTAAAGGATTCAGAAATCCCAGCAGACTTAGGATAACACAGTTGTACTGAAAGTCTCATTTGACCTTTGAGGGTTTCCCTCTAACTGCCCATGAGCCAGTCACACCCCACAGTCTAGCCTCTCCTCTCCTAAATCTCTGGGTCTCTTCAGACCCTGCCTTAACCCTGTACAGGTGTGCTGATAGCCCAGTCAATGCCTGAGCTACTGAAAATCTGGCAGCTCCTGTTCTTCATATGCTTCCCTATTTGCTTTTTACCTGAAATAAGTTGGTCCCTATTTACACAGCAGGATTCTATATATCCAATTAGAAGGGGCTGTTTATCTGCCTCTCTGTATCTTCTCAAACCAGGGTTCTCTTTTCCATACAATTCCACATGGGCCCCTTCCCAAGGAAAATGTTACCTATTACATTGTTCTACTCTTGTGCAAATAAAATGACCTAAAGACCTAAAATTGTTAAATTACTAAGAGGTAATTATCATAAAATGGACTTAACTGACTGTTTTCTGTCCTCCTGGGCTTCAACATCCTTGTTGCTGCTGATTTCCAGTAATTTAATGTGGATTAGTTCACCTCAAGAAAAAATACCAACATTTGAAAAGTTGCTATCCTGGGCTGCATCAAAGGGCTTGTGACCAGCAGTTTGAGGAAGGTTGTTCTCGCTCTCTGCTCTTGTGAGACACCACCTGGAGTGCTGCATCCAGCTCTGGAGATGCAAACATAAGAATGTGGACCTGTTGGAGCATGTCCAGAGCAGGGCCATAAAGATGATCAGCCAGATGGAATACCTCTCTTATGAAGACAGGCTGAGAGAGTTGGGGTTGTTCAGCCAGGCGAGGAGAAGGCTCCAGGGAGACCTTGTAGCAGACTTCCAGTACCTCTAGGGACCTACAAGAGAGCTAGAGAGGGAGGTTATGTAGTGGTAGGACAATGGAGAATGGCTTTAAACTGAAAGAAGGTAGATTTTCTTTGGATATTAGGAAGAAATGCATCTCTATGAGGGTGGTGAGGCACTGGAACAGGCTGCCCACAGAAGGTTGCCCCGTCCCTGGAAATGTTCAAAGCCAGGTTGGATGGGGGTCTGAGAAACCAGGTCTAGTGCAAGGTGTCCTTTCCTACAGCAGGGGTGTTGGAACCAGATGATCTTTAAGGTCCCTTCCAACTCAAACCATTCTATCATTTTATGATTCTTATTCTATACCATACATTTTAAAAAGTTGAACATAATGTTTCATTTCATTTATTTCAATCCAGAAGCTGAAAGACCTGAGTATATGTAGACCTGATTGGATGCATTTTTGACAAATGTAACATTTATCTGCTTCGTAATGCAACTATGAACTGAGTTTTTGAACTCAAAAAGATGAAGGGAAGATGTAGGCATTTCTGAAGTCTAAATGTTTTGTTTCAGTAGCTGTAAGACAAGCAAGTTTAATTTGTCATTTCAGGATACCAATTTTATTTTGAAGTTGGGCTACAATGTTAATTAAAAGAGATAGGAGTTTAATTGCCTTAAAGCAGAGTGGGGTTCTTTTGGGTTTCCACAGAATAATTTCTTGACTTAGAGAGGGGCTGGTTGGCTTTGGCCAGTGACAGTCAACTTGTGCTGTGACCTAGGGTCCGAGAAACTGGATTTGCCTTCCCCAATCTGTCCCAGTGACCTATGCAGGGACTTTTCCTATGCCTCTCCTCCAGTTTCTGCTTGCATGGCTGGGCTGGGAGCTCCCTGGGGACAGGAGCTGTTGCAGACACCTCCTCATGCAGCTCCTGGCATGCTGGGGTTTCTGTTTACATATGTGCTGCTGCAGTGGTAGCACTTTAATAAATGTCTCCCCTCTCATATAAACGTTATTATAACTGATGAGTATTGTAGAAAATCCCACACTTGTCCTCTCCCAAGACTTTGAGAAAGAGAAGGGAACACAAACCAGCTGCAACTGGAAACCACAAAAGGTTTGATCAGAGTTCATCTCTGAGGTAGCAATACCAACCATGCTATTATAACCAACATTTGAACCTACAATGGTAAACAGAGCTGACATTTGTGCCCAGGAGAGTCTGCTGACATGTCATGCACACTTGAGCCATGTGGGTGTTCCTTCAGATTCTCACACACTGGTTACAAAAGGCAAGTATCAAATCCAGGCTGATACCACCTCCCTGCTTCTGTCATGTAGATGTAGCAGGTGGCTGGCGTGGTTGGGTATGTAACGTTTGGATGTCTTCAGTCCTCCAAAATTAGCCATGAGGCTTCACTAAAAGACTTCCTGAACTGTAACATAAAAATAAAATGTCATGCATATGCTATACAAAAAAGGAAACAAAAGAAAGGCTGTAGTTATAAATGCAATATGAGCTTGCTGAGGTGCAGGCTGCCATGAACATCACTGCTGGAGGTTTTAATGTGCTTTGAAATAGAAACCATTAGCATCTCAGGTATAACAGTTCTAAATATACAGTGATTTTTAATCCTACCACAGAGACCATAGTATAAATCATTAATGTATTTTAGCACATTTTAGGGGCAGTGGAAGAAGGAGTGCAATGGTCCCACTCTCTGCCACAATCCCTGTTGCTACCATGACCCCCACAAACACCATGTGACAGAAAGGGACATAAATGGGGCAGAAGAACCCAGTCCAAGCAGTTTTCAGTCTTTTTTTTTTTTTTTTTAATTTTCACAGCCTATGACCCATCTCTCCTCCCAGAGCACAAGCACTGGCAACAGGGTCAACAAGTGGGACACAAGCAGTTCAGGGGTCTCTTTCTTCTTGACACCTCTGCAACTGCCCTTAGTATTTCAGCAAGCTGGAATTATGCAGTCAGAGGGCTGTGTTTCAGTGCAAACAGTATTCCTGATCCCTGTGGTCCACTCAGCTGCTTTTGACAAAAGAGAGGAACAGAACAATCTGTCAGGGAGATTGAAAAATGTCCCAGGTCTGGTTCAATCTGATACACTCACCACTAAGAGTCAGACTTCAAATCTGGTCCAGAGCTGTGGACTGTGAAAAATGTGGTGTGATGGTTTGGAGAAATGACTGTCCTGAAACCAGAACTCCTATTCAAATCCCGCCTAGATGATAAGGTATGCAGACCATGGAACATATCTTTTATTTGGCTACAAGACCCCAGGCAAACTTATTAAGAAGCGTGGGAAAAAAATAACTGGTTGTGAGCTCTGCCATACCTATTTATTGAAGCTCAAATTTTGAACCTTTATCAGAGAAAGTCAGGTTAGTGTGTAATATTACATACCCTACATGATGAAATACAGTGAAATGAGAAAACTTTAGTGGGTTAGCAGGGAACAGCTGTCACAAGAAAGAGGAGAGATACTGTTCTTCCTTATTTTTCCTGTATTGGACATAAGCAACCTTCCTCACAGGTGGCATAACATGATGAGGTTTTTTTGCAAAGACTCATTGAGTTTTCAGGTTCAGCTTTTTCCAGTAATCCTTCCCATTTACTACTTGTGAACCCTTTGTCCGCTTCTGCCATCACCATTCCCCACAGCTCATCACCATGATGCCATTAGGCTGATCTCCATCAAATCTCCTTCCCTTTCCCCAGCACAATTACAGACCTTTTTCCAAGGGCTCCTTTCTCATCTCCTCCAAACACCAGCCAGTTCTTTTCTCTTCTGTCCTTTCCACCCCTCACACGCACTCTTCAATTGCTTTGCCTCTCCTGCTCTGCTCTGAATTTAGATTCCTCCCCTCAGCTGATGTCTGCAATTCCTAGGTCCTCTCCAAAAAGATTTCAGAGAATGACTATGGCTTTATGCTGCTCTCTTCCTTGATCATATCCCTTGGATACCTGTATCCCCATCTCTGCCCGTCTGTATCCCTTTCCCCTCCTGCCCTCAGGACAGCCATAATGGGTATGTTCTCTCCTACGTGGGATATGCCCCTGTGCTTTATCCTTCATGCAGCACTGCCTGCGGCTACTCCTTGTCTGCAGCCTCCTTACACCTGCCCTTCTTCCAGGTACTCTCATGCCTCCCACCCTCTGGCTTCTGGTTCTCTTTCATCCTCTCCAGGCATCCCATTAAAGACACAAACAGGATTCTAGAGGCTGATTTTCTTCTGTGATTTCCTATAGTCCTCTGACCCTGGTTTAAGCTCCTCACTCACCAAAAGTAGCTGACCTACAGCTCCTGCTGCACTTTATCAACCAGGACACAAGCTTGGGTGCCTTTGAACAGTGTGATTTCCAAGAGAAAACACTGTTCAGCTCTCCAGTTCAGTTCTGTTTGTCTTGGTATGTGATAGCTAAAGACTATTTTGTACTAGTGCATTGCAACTATTTTGTTTCATGATGTTTCAGTCAATTATGTCACGTAACCACACAGAGGGAAGCAGTACAGCACACAGTGAGTTAAGCATTCACACAGGTAAGTTGTGGGCCAGACTGCTACACATTGCAGTAACTGTGCCTATCTGACAACTCTGAACGAGGTGTAAGGCAAAAATATACTCTGACTCTTCCCAGATAAATTATTTCTGTAATTTGTTAAACTGCATGCGCACGTAAGTCTGGAGAAGCAAGAATATCTGAATTTAAACACTTAAGCAGAAGACTGCAAGGCAAAAAAAGGATGAAGTTGTCATGTGTAATGAAGATAAAGTACCTTTGCAATAAATTTAATTATGCAATAAAGTGCCAGTGTGGTGCGCAAGGAATTTGCTCAAGGTTCCCAAGGTAGGCTTCCCTTCATTTTATCTTGCATTCTTGAGCATTAGCAGCTAGACTTACAAGAGAAAAGATTAAGGTATGTATATTACCTCCCTTCATTATTTGTCTTTTTAAAGTGTACCAGAGACAATATCTATGATTTGGTTAAGGCAAACTCTTCAGTTTAAGAATGCAGAAGCCAAGAAGAATTTATTTGAAGTATTTATTTGGTTTCTGCATAACATATTTAAATATAACATTTCGGTTTCTTCAAACAAAAGTATCAGTGGTTTATGCCACTGTTTGCACACTTTTCCACAAACACATTGACCCATGTCTTTCGTGCTCTGGTTCAGTAATACAGATGTAGGTCTACCAGATAATTTTATCTGCGTGACAAATATGATTGTAAACTTGGTGATAATTCTTCTGTTTCATGTGTATTGAGTCAGCTGCTATGAATACGGCGTTTGGGAAATGGCCATGCAGCATGTACAGAAATGACATCATAACTGAAATGGATGTGATTTTCCCTGTTTGTGTGATTTTTAACCACAAGATAACAATAGGCCTGTACACATTTTTTGGTAGGATGACTAACATTTTATGCTGATATATCATAGAATCAAAGAATCACAGACTAGTTTGAGTTGGCAAGGGCTTTAAAGGTCATCTAGTTCAACACCCCTGAAACAAGCAGGCTGCTATAAGGTCTCCCTGGAACCTTCTCTTCTCCAGGCTGATCTGCCAGGAAATTCAGCCCACTTTTCCTTAGGACCACTTGTAAATATTCCCCTGAGATGGCAGAAGTAGTCTCAGTATCTTCCTTGACACGGTCCCTTGAGTTGCAGCCCCTTCTGTTTCCTGTCATGTTGGGCATTCCAGAAGGCAATCAGGTGGTCTATGGGCATCCCACATGTTGTTCTGTGTTTGGCCTGCAAACTGGTGGTGTTCTGCTGTACAATCTTGTGGCTTGCTATATACAGATTTGGGCTTGGCTTGTACTCACTGTGGTCTAAAGTCATGTAGGAATGATTAGAACTAGACTCTCAAGTTAGAAGATGGTTTAGAGCCCTGTGGAAGGTTTCTCATGGAAGGGGAATAAACTGTCCCACACAATCATCTCTAAAGAAGGGATTACCTGTTTTCATTTACCACCAAAACAAATCCAAGCATCTCTGAGATGGTTTTGTGGCTAATGTACAGCTGGTATTGTGAGAAATACTGTAAATTGTGGTCAAATCCAATTCTCAGCAATGCCCTTGTAAGGCTCAAATGGCTACTTTTTGCTGAAGGAATAATCAAGTTTTACACTGTGATAACTGAGTGCAGAATTTACCCAGTGGTTGAAAGTCTTTGTCCCAATGAAGAAACTAAATCTAGTCAAAGAAAAGCAGAAAATGAGTATTCCTCAGAGGTGGAGGATATTGATTAAAACTGTCCTTCATATTAAGTCATAATTTTGGTCCTTATCCTACACTGGCCAAAGGCAGTAAAGCAGGTAAAACGTGCTGACTTCCAAGCTGATACCCCTGAGATTGTAATGCTCATAGTGAAGACCTTTGAAGGGCTTTTACGTGTGCTCCAGAAACCTGGACTGAGCCTGTGGAAGGCAGCCAGGTCTGCAAGCACGGCAGGATCAGAAAAAGACCCTGGAGGCTGAGGGCAGGGCGGTGGCACGGACCAGTTCTGCTTCCTATCTGCAACTGGGAGTAATTTGGTCAGGTTCACGGTAGGTTCAGCATGGCATTACTTGTCCCCTTTAGAAAGTCTGTATATGCTCTGTAGTCTCCTTCCAAGATCCCATCTTCTGGGCACCTGGGAAAGTGTTTTCTGCAAAAATATGGTGAAACTGATGTCTTTTTTGGTTTTGTATTGGACATAGTGTTTGACCACGTAGTAAGGAAAACTCTGTGACATGTGGGATATTTGGCAGCTCTTACACTGGTGTGTAGAAGTTGGTAGCTATACCAAACTGAACATCCAGGCTCTGTGGGCCCATGTTCTGATGCACAGCTGGGATCAGGTTCTCCCGAGCCCGTATAAAAGAAGTTAATCCCCTATGCTTTTACTTTTGTTGTACATAGAAACTATCCTTCTCGCAAGGTATCCTGCTGAGTGGGTTCATAAAAGAATTGCATGTAAAACTAGCATCAGGGTAGGATTTTGGCAATGTTATGTTTCCTGTGGAGCATGACTCACAGCATGAGGATCTTCAGCTTTCGGTGTCCAGCCTCTGAAACTCATTGACAAAGACCTGTGAACCATAAATGTCTGTATAGTTTGGGAGATGTGGATCTTTATAGAGCCACAGATGGGACTTTTGGATGGCTGTGCATCAACAGCTGAAAAAGAGTTTGCAGTCAATAATAGCATGGTTCCTGTGTCCCCACATCACTAAAAATTGTTAGTGCGAGATATAACCCAGGAGTTATATCCTCCATAGTGGAATATAACTCAGGTATTGTGGAGGCTAGAGATTGGAGTGGGTAGGTTATACAACTTTGAAGAGTACATAAAAAATATCTAAAGTCTTACTTATACTTTATATCAGAAAAAAAAATATATATGTAAAAAAGGCATCCATTCCCCTGTTTTAAGATTTTCCTGTTCCAGATGTCATATACCTCTCTCTCTTCAGCTGACAACATAGATTTTTGGACAAATTTAATAGTCCTTTTGCATTCCTGCCTGTTTCCCAAAGGTGGACTTGACCCTTGTGGAGATGAGGCACACTGCACTATACTGCTTGCTGTGCAGGCATGCTTCCTGTGTAAGCAACATATTTACTTGAGACCATGCATGCTTTAAGTCTCATTGCAGGACTGCTAAGGTCAGAGATAAAGCTTGCACACCATGCTGTTTGCAAAACATCTCAGGGTGACTAGAAATGTGCTGGAACAGCCATATTATACCCTATGGAGCCACAAAGATTTGCTTCTAGGGAGTTAGTTCTTCTTGGAAAAAAAACTTGCACTGACCATTGTGTAGTAAATTACACATTCTTTCCAGCGTCAGCCTCATACTTTGGTTTTCCCTTGACACCTCTGATAATTTCACAGGCCATGACCTGTTTGTGTATCTCATGTAGAAGACTAGTTTTATTACAGATGTTAAAATGGCATCATACTGACTAGGAAGTTTAGACACGTGCTCTGAAATCAGCCTTTACAACTTATCTATGTACCTGCTTTTTTCAGTGTGAACATCCTCGCAGCATGAGGCCACGGACACTCATGGGACAACACAGCACAGTGCTCAGCAACCAGCACAAGACAGTCCCTGTTTTGTGTGGTGGCTCTGCTGAAATCCTACCATTTTGCTAGAGCATCCTTTCAAAAACCTTCATAACCTGACCCAAAGTCTCCTGGAAATCTCTTCAAGGTTTTGCATCAGAACACCTCAATCTGATTGTGATTAAATGTGTATAGGTGAATGTGCAGTATGGGACCTTTGAGAAAAGTCAAGGTACCATAAAAGAACATTCCTGTCTATTAGGTAGTAGGCAGGATCAGTGAACTGACTGAATTCCAAGGAGTTGCAGTAAAGCATGATTATATTCACAGGCGTGTTTCATGGCTCTGTATTTCCATACTAGGTTTAAGGAGGAAAAAATGCAGTGTATGAATCCCAACATTTATAATTCAGAGAAATCTCTTTTCAAAATTCCCTGTCAGAAAATTGGCAAAATTCTGTCTGTATGGGCTTTTTGTACATAACAAAGTGCAATAACATGAAATGTGTCCTTAGGAGCAGAGAGACAGGTTCCATGAAATCTCTCTGCAGAAATAAAGGTATTTGCTCAGAAATCCATTGAATAGATCCCTTTAGAGCTTTAGCCTTTTTCTTTTTGTCCTGCTTGACTTGAACATGTACTCCCAGTTACTCAGAGAGTGTTACCATATTGCTTTTACATTAGTTTGCATCATGAAAAAAAGGAAATATAGTTTTGATGAATTGGGAACATATTTTGTGCAGAAAATTCTTCTCCTTCCCCTTCGTGATGAGCGAACATGTTGAGTTTTGAGGGTGTTTGAACAGCTTTAATGGACCTGATGTTAAGGCAGAATTAGAGTCTATATATAGCAACTTGGAGCAGCCAGGGAAAGCAGCACATGTGCACGGGAGGGACAAGGACAGAGGTACCCAGAAGCATCATAAATTAACGTACTGCGATGAATTATGAAAAAAAGGCACCTTACTAAGGAACCAAATTGGCATTGCAATGAATGTTTATTTTTAGAGTTACAAAAGGTATGCCTCAGAGGCTGTTATTAAAAAAAAAAAGAAGGGGGGGGGGAGGATTTTGTTCAACATCTAACCACATGCTTCTGCCTGCAATGCAGGGAAACAAGGAGAGCATTGGATTTCACAGATAGCACCACAGACAGCTATTAAGACCTAATCCAGTGTCACATTTCTGCTTAGTGCTGGCTAACTACCAGCCCAATTTGCTGGCTTCTCTCACCCTGTGTTTCTTCATTGTTTCAAGCCATGCAGAGACTTATCCTAATAATGGGTCAACCCTCAGCCAAATGTGTTCAATTGAAGGCCACCATGGAAGAATGGCAGGATATTGTCTTTCCAACAGCAAGTGAATTTCAGGCAGCTTAAGGCGGTATCCATTTCACTATAATGCTGGTTTATGTTACAGCCCTTTTCAAAGTTCTAATTGCCCTGTACTGCTGACATTTATAGACATCTCCGACTCTAAATGAAAACACAACACTGAGGTCAGGAGGAGGTTCTGGGACAGCAAAGATCCCAGGTGAGGCCAAAGGAGGAAATTACTTCAAAACTTCCAAATGCCAAACATGTTGTGGTGGGGGGAGGAGAAAAGAGAGGAGAAAACCCAGAGGTGAGAGACACCCTATTCACAGCCTGAAAGGTATGGATGGATGCCTAACAGTGACTCTCACTTATCCACACATTCAACGCCTGAAGCACAGCTAATCCTCTCTCTCCTCAGTTTCTCTCCCTTAGGTATAAACATTTTAAAGTATTTATTCATCTGGATGTTTGTGACTCTATTTTGGCCCAGTTCCTCATCTGTGTTACATTGGGGGAGCTCCAGCGAAGTCAGTGATTTTATGCCAGCTGGGAAACTGGTCTCCTCAGAGAGAGAAAGTGCTCTGCCTATTACAGAGAGAAAGCTCACAGGGCTTACTTCTTCTGTCGAGGCATCCTCGTCTGAGGGAAACTGATTTAGCAGCAGTGATGGTAGGAAATATTGCTACACAGGCTGGCCCTTGCTTTCCAATGTACTGCACAACCTGTCAGCCACAATGTGGGGTAAAATCTGAGTTAAAGGGACAAGGTGAAGAAACAAGGCATGTCTCTCACTCATGTAAGGTTCTTTCTGTTCAAGTGGTAGACACTGCTTGCTTTATATTACTCCTGTGGTGTAAATGGCTCCATTTTCCAGGGTAAAAATGTCTTGCAACAATAAAAGAGAAGGGATTGTACTGTGGTTTTGTGGACTGTTATTTGTTCCCTTCTTTCCACAACAGTTCTTACACACTTATAAAGGGGATTGAAGCCTGGCTTGTTCTTCCAGCCTGTTTGACATCCCTGGGGCCAAGGCAGGCAGGTCAGGGTGGCACAAATCAGGGACAGTACTCAGGAACACAGTTTCTCCATTTGGCCTCTTCAAGAGATGCCTGTACCTTCAAGGCATCACCCCATCCTACACAAGGGAAATTTGGATCAGTGAGAAATGGTGGGGAAGAAACTCTGCAGAGCTACAGCCTTGGTAGCCAGTGAGAATATATTAAAAATATGTTTAAAACTTTCAAGTTTATTAATGGAAATGCAGTCAAGTTTATATATAATTCTTTATTTCTGCAATTACAGGCTGATATTACTAATGGATATTTATAATGCTTTTACGTGGCAATAAAACAATGTCTTGTAAACATAGTCATGTGTGTGCTGATTTTCCAGTCCTGTGGTTTATCCTGTCCATAGATGCTTCTTCTACACCTTTTCTGGTGCCTGGCAAACTATCTAGTGGACATGTGCCAGACATTATGCAAGGTACTCAGTTGCTGTATGGTGACAGGTTAGAGTATTCAGACCAGTTATTTAGGTTGCTAATGATGATAATGATCCAAATCAATCTCCAGTGCCTTTTAGTAGGAGATGAGTGACAAAACACTTTTGAAAATCCTGTGATAAATGTCTTAATGTGTTTGATTCAGTTGCTCATACACAGATACTTAGTGTCACTCCAGAGACCTTACCCTGTCTGCAAGAGGATATCTGCTACACAGGACTGGCAGATAAGAATAAGACCTTCAAGAGAATCAGACATTTCTGGACCACAGCATGAATATGATAAGGGCAGGGGAAAAGGGGGGATGCTCTCATATGTTTAGGAGAATTGAGCCCTGGATGTCTGACAATGCCTATACATCTGACCTCTCCTGATCATAGCAAGTTTAAATTCAGAATCATCAAACCAAGGGCAATTTCTGATAAAGAAATAAGGCCTGCAGTATGCAGGAAGTTCACTTACTTTTATTCTTTGTGGTAAAGAAGCATTCCTGCACATAGCCAGCCAATAAATTGCAGAGGAGATCTAATCACTTTATTAGGAAAATTTTGATGTGTCACACTTAAGGAAAGGGCATGGCAAGATTCCTCTTCCTGGGATGGTTGCAACTACATAGAATCAAAGAATTGAATATCACTAGACTTGTCACGAGAATAGACAACGAGGAGAAACTCAAATTCTTCTGACTTGGTGTTTGTCTCAATTTTGAAAATGCAGTTCATGCTTTAAATAACAACCTGTTAATACAGTGAAGTTTCAGACCTCAGTGAATTTTAAAATTCACTGGACCAGTGAACCTGGACCTAAATCATGTATTTCTCCCTAAGTTTGTGTCCGTTTCTGTCTCGAGGCACTGACATAAGATACTGAAGTTCCTGTTTACAGAGAGGACAGTGGAGTCCCATGCTACTGGTGTGTTTCTTTGTACTGGAATATAGATGTGGAAGTGATTCCTGAGCAGAATGCACAGGACAGTCCTCCTTCCCCTTCACTCCTGCAACTGCTCCTCTCTTACAGACCTGACACTTAAAACCTTGCTTTTCTTTTAGCATCCTGCTCTTGTGTCAGGGTTAGTCAAGTAACATTTGTGCAGTGTTAAGCTCTCGGTAGCTTTTCTGCCAATACCTTGGGATGCCTGGGCTGCAGCAATCTTGTCCAGCTTCGCTTTCTGCCTAATCCATCCCTGTCCTACACAGCATGGGGGACTTCAGAGCTGGAGAGAGGAAAAGGAGAGGGAAATCTCTTTCAAGTGCATTCATGTAGCGTCCCATCTTTGACTTTTTTTCCAGAGCTATGGCAAACTGAGTATCTGTTATCAATAGATCCAGTGATTACAAACAAATTCATCTACTATTTTATTTTATTTTTGTGAGAGACTATATTTCAATCAAAAATTGTTCAACTCAAATTTATTACTAGAATATAAATAACATTTTCTATCTCCTCTTTCTGCTCTTAATTTCTACCAAGTGCCAATACTCTTTTAGGAGAAAAAATGTTATTCTACTAATGTGATGTGTCACTTCCCTTAAGCCCTTGGTAGATTTTATTTGAGGCTTTTGTTCCATTCTGATTCTAGTTGCTCACAAAAAAATAGGTCTCTTCAAAGGTATGTTTAACTTAAAAATATTTATGAATAGGAACCCTATTTCAAATACAGCTCCTTGTTCTTACACTGTCATTTCTGAGCAGAAACTCTGATCTATGTTTCCACTGTTTTCAGATTTCTTCTTGTTAAAGAGTATTTGGTATGCAGCACAATGTTCAGCCAACACTTCATTACATTTTGGGATCCAATTACTCATGCAGGGTTTTGGTTTTGTTTTTTGTAACTTGGTGTAAGTTTCCTTTTCCCGGTGAGGTTTTATTTTAATTCCCTTCAGTCTGCAACGTCCTGCAAGTATTTAGTGTTATTTTTTAAATTGTGGTGGAGATACGGAATAATTATTTCCTTTTTAACAAATCTGGAAAAGAACCAAATCCGGATGAAATGCATCTCCAAGATTTTTGAGTGAAAGCAACATTAAAGGATATCTAATTAGACCTACAGTAATAACATCACCATCCTTGTTACGGGACATACATACATATAAAAGCTTGTGATCTGCTGAGTTAGGAAGTTAGCAAGCTGGAGGGTCTACCACAATTTCTGAGTGCCCAATCAGCTACACCACATATTACACACACCATGGAAATTATAACCTACTCTATAGCTTTTGTGTAATCAATTTGGAATGACCAGATTTGGTCTCAAAACAAGACTTCCAGGATGCAAAACCCACGGATCTGAACAAAACCACAACTCCCTATATGCAAACTATCACATTTTTATATAGTACAGTGAATCTAAAGAATTTAAAACAAGATGCAGAAAATCTGAAATGCCAGCAAACTACTTGTGCTGTTTGCCCATGACCACAGAAAGTGACTCTGAATGTCCTATGCAGCCTGTAACTTTATTAAAGAACATTTAATGTGTACATAGGAGTTGCCATGTATGAATGCAGGCATATAGCCTCACCAAATCTTAACATAGCATCTCTTCTGCTTGTAGTTGCTCGGATCCCGAATTCCAGCACAATCTTTAAATGATAAACTTCCTTACTCTTTGAAACATTGATCTGTGCCTGTGAATTTAAAGTAACATCTGTTCTTAAGAATTTCAATTATTTTGCTCAGCACTGATGTAAATTGTTGGGGTTTGGGTATGGAGTCTGGTTTTAGTTTCCCACCTCTACTGCATCCATTCCTCATTTTATGCAAGTTTTGGTGTTTTTATTAATCTTGGCAAAAGCCAGAAAATTGAGTATCTTTAACAAGAAAGTCTAGACAGTTTAGAATAGCCCAAGGCTGCCCAGCTGGCATTATGGACCAGTTCTATTCAAATAGAGGTACTAGGCAGCATCTTATTTTGTAAAAGTCCCATCTATTTTGCTGCTTCTCTGTTGCCTTATCCCATTTGTCATGAATATGGTGAAGTTAATGAAGTAAAAAGAACACCAGAGGATAAATTTATCCCAGGCATTGCAAAGCCTGCTTTCAAAATATATTCTGGGCTGACTCTGTTTAATACTCATGTCATTCCAGTGAGGGGGATGTGGCAATAAGCTCTGGTGGGCTTGTGGTAAGAAATTGACAGGGCAGCGAACTGCTAAACTATTCTAGATAGTTGAATAAAAGTGTGTCTGCCCATATCCTTGGATCTTCAGGCATAAATAGGAATTTTGTCATTTTCCCCTCTGGCACACATTAAGCACAGACAAAATGATGCCTGCCTATGGTGATTCCATACTGTAAGAATAGGGACAATGCTTGCTTTGGAAGAGATGTATTTCTTTACAGCAACTGGCCCCCACATTTTTGAGGCCAAATTTTCAGCATTTAAAATTCAACCAATTCACATCACCCTGACAGTAACCCTGATTTTCAGGCCAGTATGTGCTGTCACAAATATTCCAAGTTTCTTAAGGTCATAAAACTCTAGTCATTTGACACAGCATGCATCAGTCCCTGAGATGCCCATTTTTGCTTCCCTTTACAGCCATTTAGGAGGAAAAAAATGTGTTTACCATGACATTTCTTTTTTTCTGACACTCTTTAAAATTGCCCAAATCCCTTCTGCAAGGAGGGACAAGAGTATATAGAAACTAGCTGGAAGTTGTCTCCATTTTGTTGTTCAAATCTTACACACAGAGGCAGCTGGGTTGAGGGTCCTGGAGGGGAAATGCTTTCAAGACAGAGGTGTCTGAAGCTCTGGTCTGAATGGAAAGGCTGCACAACTGGCCACAGCTGCTTGATGTAATACAGGGGCACATGGTGACCTGACTGATGGCTCAGAGAACTGAAGCTGTCTCCCCTCACCTCTGTGATAAATCCAAGCTTGCAAGTTATGGCTGCTTCAGATCGGAGAAAGAAAAGATAGGGATCTACAAGTGTCTGGTTAGAGAAAGAGCTGAGAAACCTGAATCAGCTTGCAACACAGACATGTCTGTTTTGACACACAATGGCACAGTATGTATCGATCTTTTCTAAGCTCCAGGAAAATATTCTGCTTTCTGTTGAGCCCAGTGAAATAGATCTGGATTCTCTGCAACCCTCCTGTTATCACTGAAGTATTTAAACACCTTACTTCTTACCTCTATCACGCTGTGAATCAAAATGACTGCGTGAATGTTCTGAAACTTTAAGCCATTAGTCTGGAGTTATTAAAATAAAATATTTGCAGATAGAGTCAATAAGGAAACAGTTTTACTACTTTGTGGGAAAACAAGATGAGGGGAAGGGCATAAGATTTCCTTCAATGTTTGATTGATACTGGGCCAAATAATGGTTAAGCCCAAATAATCTCTTTCTCTGTCCTGGAGCTTTTTTTATAAAAATCAACACATTTCCTGAGCACTAACAGGAGTTTCTGATGGTTCACTGTTCTCAGACAAAAACAATTGCCCAAGGTTGGGAGCCCAATGGTCCTGTCCTTGGGGCAGAGCTGTCAAGAATTAAGAGAATTTGCAGAACACTTCTTTGTTTTACTGAAAGTGTCTCAAATTCATTGCATTTTCAAGAAAACAAATGCACACATTACACAGAGAGGTTCTGCCATCAAGAGAGTATTGACTGGATGCATTCATGGTAAAGAACAAAAGCATCAATATAAACAAGACCCTGACAAGGAAAGGTATTTAAACATTTTGAAGAATGTGTTCAGAGTTAAAACATCTACATAATCGCTTGGTCAAAGTGCATTCAAAATACAAAACTAATCTCTAATTTTTCTAGAGGTGAAGTTGAACAATGTGATTCTGGTTCTCTGATGTGTCCTGTCGTATAAATCACATAGCTTAATACAGTACAAAACCTCTGTCAGATGAGAACAGAAATTCCACCCACAGAAATTATCAGGTCCAGAATACAGTTTTTGCATCATATGTATGTACAAACTCATCTATAAATATACTGTCTAAATGTGTTTTCATTACTTCCTAAGCTCTTGCAAGGCATAAGAAATTAACACAATCAAATAGCCCACCACAGCACATTCCCCTATCAAACAGAATGTGACATATTTAAAAACTGCAGTGTAGCTTCACACAGCTTAAGCAGATGTATTATTTAGTGAATAATAACATATCTGAATTTCCTGGGTGGGCTGGTGGGGACCTAAGAAGGTCCTAAAGTTCTTCTTGTACCAGAACCCTGAGTGGTGTTTCACAGAGCAGCAGCTATGCCACTGACCAGCTTATTTGCTCCCACCGTATCTGTGCCCAGCACTGTCATGTCTCCTCTTTGCCCAGACAATTCCTTTTACCATGCATGAAGAGCACTCTAGTATAATTTTCAGTCTACAAAGGGAAGTGCTTTAAGGAGATGGTCCACATGTAACCCATAAATTTTAAATTTTTTGTATCATGGGTAGCATCTATTCATTGTGGGTGGGAAGGGAGGGGGTAATCTGAGTTGTAGCAGCACCAGTTCAATTACACCTTATGTGAACTACCCTTCTATGGAAGTATATGTAGAAAGATGTGAAGGCAATACATGCCACCTTGCCTATGCCTGAAAACAGTTGTGCTTTCACTCATCCCCCCCTAACTTTAGACATCTGCATATGGCAATGAACTTCTATCTCTCCAGACAGAAAAATAAATTTAGCAAGTCTCTGCCCATAATTTAAGCAGCATTGCCAGTGATCTGAAATGGGTGGGATGATTCTAACTTTTTGTGATGACCTGTCATGGTCCATCTCCACTTAAATGTCTACAAGCAGCTTCAGTAATGAGACATTTTAATAATCGAAATTGCCCCTGTCTAGCCCAAGATTACACACTGCTATGCACCCATTTGTTCCTGATGGCCAATGCTGAGAATGAGCCTAGCAGGTAGCCTTGCATGGCACTTCATGATCATATACCTTGGACACGTATCCTAGCTTTCACACTGACACAGTAGCTAATTATAAAAACAAATTGTAAGCCTATCTGTTTGTCCTTGCCTGTTGCCAAGTAATGTTTAGTTTGATGCAGGACAATGGTATCAAAATGCCTGAACCAAGGTTGATATATAATAAGAGAATGATGTTGAGAGAAAACAATTGCAATAAGTAACTTTCCTCATAAGGAAAAGAATCAGAAAGCCATAAACAATTCTACCATTTTACATGCTTTTTTACTTTAGCCTTAGCTGGTACGTCAGAGGATAAATTTCACTTCATGTATTAAAGTAAGGACTATTGTTTCAGCTTCTTCAATATTTATAACAAATAAAGAAATATGTAACTTTCTTTATTAACTTACAAAAACAATTTTTTGAGGGCTTCATGTCCAACCCTGAAAAATCAGGCAAATTTTTTTGTCTGTAAAAATCACAAAGAAGTTAATACAGTTATAAACTATCCAAGTGAAGTTTGGATCCATGATTCCAGAGCCGTCTGCTTACTTTGTGACTTTGATCCAGCCAATGTCTACATCAGTGCATAATTTTACATATTCTGACCTTCGTGTTGTCAGTGAAAAAGATGCAGCTAATGTATAATCAATTGCAGATTCACATCCTAATCATTATCACAACAAAACAGAGATCATCCTTTTCACCTTCGTACATCTTTTCAAGTTGTGATAACCTGACTAAAATTAACACATTTCTTAAGGCATTGGGAAGCAAACAAAAATGAAGTCTTGCTCAGAACACTCTTTTTTTTTTTCTCCTTAGGATTTCTGAGTAAAGCTGAATCCACCAGTTCCAAAATTTCTGAAATTTTTTCCTAGTTTAGCCACTTATTTTTACATATGTTATGTTCAGGTTTATATCCTCTACCCACAAGTTTTTAAATTGAGCCTCTTAACATATGGGAGACTTGAAATGGCATTTCTGTTAATGCTGCTCCACTACTGGCAAGTTCCTAATGTGCAATCTTTTGCTTCTTAAAACCTACTTGGTTTCCAAAACCCAGACAAAGATAGGAATAAGCTGTCCATAGCTAAAATTCCTAAATTTCCATTCAGTTGACAATATCATATTCTTTTGGAAGTCCTAAGAATTGTGGATCCTTTTTATTTCCCTTGCTCAGTAGACAAAGAAAATCTCTGTGGCAGAGACTCAAGCCACTGTGAAACATAGAGCAGAAAAAGAAGTGCCGCTGTCCATGTTCCATAAAAGTTAGACAATACAAGCAGATCTGTTTTGTTGAAAGAAGGGTACCAATGTCAAGGTGCTGAGGGCCTATTCATTTCTAACAGAGATGCACCATGGCTTCAAAACATACAAACAAACAAAAAGAAGGAATGCAGTTATTTTCTTCATTCTCTCCAATTCATAATTGTTCCAACTCCTTATGGCTTGGTCCTTCCAGCCAACCTTCTGGAGGCATTTTTGTTCCTCATGACCCTTCAGCACTTTTTCTGGATGTCTGTTCTCTGCCTGTAAAGAGAGGCTTTTGATTTATCAGCTAAGTCCCTGATGAGAATGAAAACACTTTTCCTGTTGTGGTGGAGAAGGAGTGCCTGCAAAGGCTTGGCCTGCCCTGAAAGCTCCATGTATTTATTAACTTGCCTGAAACATTTGTTTTGGGATATCAGCCATTAATCTCAATCAATGTCGAATTTTTTTATAGGAGACCTCTGGAAAACAGTTTTCTGTTAGAACTGTTCTAGTTTTATAGCAAAATACTTAATTTTCATATAGAAAAATCTGAAGCAAAATAGTTGATATATTTTAATATTTTGCTAACATTATGTATTATTGCACTTTGTTTAATCACATCTTTAATTTAAATGAAAATCTGGCTCCTCACTGTGAGCAGAAGAAAAAATAAATTCACCTCCACCATGTTGTGTCCAAAGACACAATAGCAGGTTCAGGAGACAGTACAATCTATTTCTGGATAGCAGATGCTCTGTAGTGTAATCATTATTCATTGGCTGCAGGGATTTTCAGGCAGACTGCCAAACAACCCATGTGCCTCTGCTTATTGCCACATTTCTTAAAGGTGGGTTTTTAATTGGGAAAGGGAGAGATCATGTGTGATTTGCTATGCAGTGCTTGACAAGTAGCATTTTACATTAAGTGCTATGCCATTTTTTCATGCGCAGGAAGCTTTGGAGAATGTGATCTGCCTCTCCAACAAGTAGACGTTAAACTATAAAGCTCCATAGAACTCAACTGTTCATAAGAAGAGAGGAAAACTGGGAAATTATTGATGTTAGGCTGTAGTTCAGGCCCTTAGATAAGTGTATGCAAAATTCACATCTCCACCTTAGGGAGCAAATTATGTGTTCATGAATGCATTCCTTCTCTAAGGCAAAGTGCTCTTACCAGGCACTTTTCATCTCTACCTAGACCTGTATTTTCTTCTATATTTTCTACAATAGACCCCTCCCGTATGGCAGTGGATAAAACACAGGTCTGCAGATGAGTTTAATTCCAGGATCTGACGGGCAAGACAAACATATGGTTTGCATCTTCTAGACCTTATCTAAGATTTTACAGATTTCCAGACAACCAGATCCTTAGGTCTTGATCTGTAGATATAGGATGTAGCCCTACAGGCATAAAACTATAGGATTATGTCTTAGAGAAACTAAAATATGGTGAAAAGATTAATGCATTTCTTCACTGCAATTTTCACAAGAAGAAACAAATGAACAAATGAATCAATTTCTAGCTTTTAGGTCACTTCAGGTTTGTACTACTTGTTTTCAGCACCTCCGAATGAAAACATTATCTGGATGTATAAATGTCTTAATAGGTACCTAGCTGGGCTTCCTCTTACTTCGTGTGTGTCAGCAGTGTAGATGTGTACATCTGAGTTGGTCATCCAATTCTTCTTTTAGGCAGTTAGAGGAAGAGGCTCCTGGAAAGTATCTCATGTCTTCCTGAAGTAGAACTTAAAGTAGATCTGTTAACTGTAAAGTAGATCTGTTAGGCCCCAAAAATGTCTTTTTTTGTTTGGTTGGTTAGGTTTTTTTATTTAATGTGTTGGCAGTATCTGCCTCTTTTAGGAAACCTGGCTGACTGTAGATATCAGTTTAAATTATGTAGACCAAACCTGCTAAGCTTTCAAACAATATTTTATGAGTAGGCATCATCCTCCTCCCAGCTGGAGAACATTTTGGTTTTCCTTTTCCTTATGCACCCTGACTGTTAATGTTGGGGTATGCTTTAACAGAGTTTATTTTAGACTATGTGAAAAATTAGTTGCATAAAGGATAAAAAGGATGGAGAAGGTCCATTGTAGGGTATGATGCTGAACCTGCACAGGACAGCTTAAAGTCATAGCGGCCAAACCTGGACTACTGGAGGCTGCTATGTGTTGTCAGTTGGCAGGAATGTTCTTGTGTACAGTACCACTGGAAAGCATCCTAAAGGCGGAGTGGGGGGACAGAAGCTCTTTCCCACCCTTTGGGGACCATGAGAGGGTATTGGTGCTGGCAAGGGAGGGAGAAATGGAACGGATTCATCAGCCAGGAGCATCAGGAGTCCCGTGCTGCTTGCCCCACTCTTCAGTCCCAGAGATACACCAGGGGTTTGAGATGGGAAGGAAGGAAAGAAGGAAGGAAGGAAGGAGGGACCCAGAAGAAAAAGAGTCTGCAAAATGTTCTCAGTTGCTAAACATGTCTAGGAGGATAAAAATAAAAAGGAAAAACATCCCCATGCTCTTGGGTCTGGTCTGAATGATTAAACAGCTTTTTCCATCTCTAATTTCTATGACTTCATACTTGTGCATTGAAATATAGACTCCACTAAAACTGATGATGAAACTCCCACTGAATTCCAGGAGCTAGGCTTTTATGTGTAGTGTCTAAGGAGAACTTTTTACTAATTTTAAAAGTCTTGAGTGCTATTTGAGGAATTTCCAGCTGCCATAAAAGCTATTGCTGTCTTCCTAGTGCTGCAAGCACATTTCCATTTCAAAAGAGATCTGTACAAATATAAGTATTTCCATAAGTCTTCCTGTTTCTCACTGTCTTTAACAAGAGATTCCACTGATCAGCCTGAGACTTAAAAACTAGTTATCTTACAGATGGGTAAGTAAACCTTAATGAAATCAAAGATTGGGTCTTCAAGTTTATTTGGTCTGTATGCTGCCTGTCTGTTTTTATGTTGATATTTCCTGCTACTCACAGCTGACAGCCTGAAGTGAAGCTCTCACGTTCCACAAATCTGCTTCACTGGTCTATAGCGAAAAAGGGAATAAAGGAGATCTGCAGGGAATTTGGAGAAGCCAGTTTGTTCCACACAAATGTGTCCGTTACAACTGCTATGAAATGTGGAAAGAAAGAAGATACTTTAAATGTTCCATCTCCATGCTAAGCTCCCTTCTCAGCACCACTGTGGCGCAAGTGTCCTTCTCGGTGTCATTTCTTTCCCTACCTGAAAAAAAAAAAGATGACACCACTTCTGTCATGTTCCTACAACTCTTTTTTTTTTTTTTTTTTAATGGGTGGTGGGGGAGAACTAATGAGGGGAATTAACATTTAGCTGGCAACAGTTTAAGTTTTTGGTTTAGTAATTAAATATTCATGAACAAGGTAAGAAGGAACTACTGTGAGGGCACCTGTGCAGTTTAGAGCCTTTACCTTGATGATGGAAGGGAGACTGAGAATCTTCTCAGGGGCAGGAGAATATTCAGTGATGCTCGCACTTCTCGAACGCCATCACACACGGCACATTCATTGGAGATGGAGAAAAGGACTGTTACCACTTCCAGTTGTCATGAGAGGGAATGGCTAAAGACACTGCTTTGCACAGAACTGGTTCACATAGGCATTTTGTCACCCTTGGGTGAAGAAGGCAAAGCCATGTCCAGCCTGTGGATCCCAGAATCTCTTAGACCATAAGTTACTTGGGCCTTCTGGGCTTTCTGATCTTCTTGGGATACATACCCTTCTCTCAGTGTCTCCCTTTTTACAACTGCAGCAGGTACTGGAGTATTTCCAGTCCATCCTCTGATGATGGAATGTTCAGCCTTCCACATCTGGAAGGACACAGATGTTGCATGGACCATCATCAGTCTCAAAAGGTAGGAAAGGCCTGTGTTTCCTCACCATGTTTCCTCATCTCTGTCCAGATTTCCACTTTCACCCATGCTACCTGGGTAGTCTTGGGCACATAGTCAAGCTCAGCTCCCAAAAAGTACCAAACGCCTAAAGCAAATCAAAAAGGTTGGGTGTGCTGAGTCATCCTAGTTTGCAATTAAAGAGAACAAAAAATAAGTGTGCAACAAGGGTGACGGGTTGTCACAGCACAGCACAGCACAGCACAGCACAGCACAGCACAGCACAGCACAGCACAGCACAGCACGATTGTGTTTGCTGCTGGCTTCATCCAGAAAACATCATTTGGCTGGACTCCTTTCCACATCATCTGTATGGCAATGTCACTTACTGTCCTTTCATCACTATCTGATGTGGTTAATATCTGCACAGTTTCTTTCCTACAAAACTCTAGTTGCTTTTGCCGTTGATTTTTGTGCAAGACACTTTTCCATGTTCTTTCATTTTTAATTCATTCTCTTCTTTGCCTGCCTTGAATGTTCCCATGTGGTTATAATTGCTTTTAGTGAATCTCTGCTCCTTCAGAGAAGCATAAAAGTCAGCATGCTGGCACAGCCCACAGCAGATAGATTGTAAAGTTGTGTTTAAGTCGGTTGAGGTTTCTTTCTTTATTGACAGAACCGGAGAACAAGATCTGAAAAGAGCAAAGCTAACTTCAGAAAATCCTGGTTCTGTCCTGCAAATGTCAATTTTGTGTGCCATTTTTGTCATCTTACATGTGAAATAGTGAGATAAAATCCCAGGTTTGATTAAAAACATGTACACGGCAATATGAACATCAGATTATATGAATATCATTAATAATCTTTCTATCAAAGTGTTGGGAGTTGTTTCCCTTCAATTTTCCACTTTATATAAATTATCATTATTACCTGGGTTTTTTCAAACATCGAGGCCTCCTAAAAAACCTTTAGACAAGGATTGAATCTACCAACCATAAAGCAAAGCATAAACCTTTTGATGTGAGCCAGAAGAAATGCTGTTGTGCAGAAAAGAATCTTATATGGTGACCAGCCTTCACCTACATTTCCCAAGATAAAAAACTGTGAGACCATGGGTCTTTGATGCCTCTAAATTTATTCCTGGATCCCTCCTCCTTAGGTACTTAAAATGAAATAAATGAACTGACCAAAATGATACAAACACACCAACCTTCCCTATGTTATAAAATAATTAAACTAAAATGCATTAGATTATCACCATACAAATTATCAATATGTTATTCATTGTCTTGAATGGACTTATATCAATTTGGGTGTGCTGCAAGTCTGGCCAAACAAGAAAAAGTTCCCTTCTCTAGGGAAATTCCTTGGCATCAGTTCTTCCCATATTCTAAGAATAAGAAATTAGTTGTGTGATTTTAAAAGAGCAAAGAAAAAAATTCATGGAAGCAAATAGCTCTTCCCCACAAATGCTTACAGACTGAATATCCTGAGAGAGAGTTTTTGAGAAACTAACAGTAAAATTGCATGTGACAGAAGAAATATTTTTTACGAGAAAAATCAGCAAGAAAAGAACCAAAATGATCTCTGGAAGTAACAGAAAGCAGAACTGCCAGGGAAGCTTTTTGCCACATGGCAGACTGATTTCTAGCAAGAAGGGAGAGGTAAAGAATTATAGTTTGTGCCAATAAGTCAAGAAAGTAGAAACTAACACGTTAAATGGCATTAACACAAAATATAAATAAATCCCGTGTTTATATTTGGATGCTGAAAAATGTACTGACACTTAAATGAAAAAGTAAGAGTTTTTCCACTGCTCTGAATATCTCAGCACCTCAGAAGATTGCCTAAAAAACATTTGAAACGAAAAAGTGAACCTGGCCTGTGCTGAATGGACTCATATTTGTTGGAGAGAACTAGGGTCACATGACTAAACAGAATTACATTTTCTGTGGTGGGTTTAGTAGCCAAACAGCAGAGAATACATTGGAAATGTACAGTGTACTTGTCAGCTAGACTGTGGTTTTCTTAATACTTCCAAACTATAGACATGGAAAAAAGCTTCCAGGACGTAAAATCTCACTATACTTCCCAAAAAACCCAGACAAAACGTGGAGAGATATTTATGAAAGGCTTAGATTTCCCTCTTCTGTGTGTTAATGTTTGGACTCCATACCTATAAGAAGGCCCAAAGAACGTGTATCTTACAAGCTAATGTGCCATCTTTGTTGCAATGAATTATGGTATGGATAAATTTTGCCAATCTCTGTACAGGAAAGAGTGCCATGGTGGAATCAAGACTGTCTGGGAGATTGTCCCCTCCTTGAGACCCCCTTTTTCACTGAAAACTTGTCATATTCTGCAAGGAAATGAAGAAAATGGCTCAAGAAAGGAGCCAGGAATCCCAATGGATAGAAACTGTGTTCTTATCACATGACTGTGTTTCAATCTCAGCACATGTATGAGGGCCTGCTTAACCTCTTGATCAGATCTAGCAAAAAGAGGAGGAAAGGAAAGAGCTAAACATGAAACAATTTAATGACATTAAATTAAATTAAAGGGAAAGGGTAAATTGGAACATTGGCTAGAATTCCCACTGTGTTCTTTAAAAAGAAATTTATGGACAAAAGACCCTGAGATTAGCTCAGCTGGTTAGAACATGGTGCTAATAATGACAATGTTTGTGGATTCCATCCCCACGCTTAAGAGTTGGCGTTTTTTGTGGGTCCCTTTCAGTTCAGAATATTCTGTGATTCTGTGAAAGAAACCACAAGTCTATGGAAATTTTGGGGTTTTCTTTCCTTGTTAAGTAACTTCTTTTTTTTTTTTTTTTTTTAATTAGGATAACATCAGAGTAGCTTGATTTGTAGTATGGACTCAGAAGCAGCTTTCCCTGGCCTACCTGAAAGAGTCATGAGCTTCAGAGCAGGATGAGAAAGTGCAGTGAGGTAATGAGTGCACGGAAGGAAAGCAAAGAATGAATGTCTTCGCCATTAACATTTTTGCTCATGTAATTGTCTTGAGAAAATATGGTATTCTAACTACACATGTGCTGAAGAAGCTGGATTTTGTATTGTTGTTTGCAATTCCATTCTATTGGGGATTTCCAGAGCTACAAGTAAATCCATGCACAACGTTCTACAAAACATGGGATCACCTATTCTAAATTAATCCATTCTTGCTCTAATGAATAAAGCTGAAAAAAGAGGCATACTTATCTTTTATAATAAATGTAGAGTTCATGCTACTAGATTTAATTTAGAATTGCAACAAATTTATTTCCTAATTTCCTATGAATTGCAATATTATAAAATATCAAGATGCTTATTCTGTCAGCATGTCAAAATGTCACATGAGAAGTGCAAAAATTTTTGAAACATTTACTAAAACTTGGGGTTTAGTACATGACAAACCTCAGAGGCATCTTTAATTTGTGAAAACCTAACAAATCAGTTGTGCCACACACAACAAATAGGTATTTCATTAGCTTCAGCGAGACTCCCTGATTAAAGGAAAGACAGGTACTAAGTTGTGTTCTCAGATATATTTATACAAATATCAACTGATTCCAGTTTAAGTCAATCAAATTACTTTAGCTTCCTAAAGATGTTACACCATGATGTAATTGATATGATCACTCAATTTCCACTTAAGGGGAATGTATTAATACTGTCCACAATCTGAAAGCCTCTTCTAAAGAAACTCCTTCATACAAATCTATACAAAGTGGAAAATTTTTTGAGTCTTGCATGTGATCATTTTGCTCTCTGAATTGTGAAGTTTTCCTGCATTGTATCATGGTCATGCTTTGCATACCAAGAGATATTAGTAATGGCTGTTAAAGTATCCTGTCATTAAAAAAAAAATTACAAAACTGACGTGACATTTGACAGGATTACTGTTTGCAAGAAGAGAATTACAAAATGCAAGAAGCCGAAAGGATGATTGCTTTCTGTATTTCTTCATATTAGCTTCATTGGATATTAATCTTTCTATGCTGTTTCCAACACAGGGAATTATGTGAGAGAGACTGTCAAATGTGTTTTCTGTCTGCTCTTAATTGGCTTCTGTTGATGCCCATGAATTTAGACATTCACTTTAATAGCAGATTTTGTTCAACATTAGGCATGTTTGGAAATTGCTTCTGCAAGTTACTAGTGATTGGGAAAAAATGTTTTCCTCAGGCTGAGCCCTTCTTTGGTTGAGTATTGCCTCAAAATAGATCCCACAGTGGGACAAATGTGTTTGTTGCTTAGATATGGTCTGCCAGATTTTCATGTGGAATATTTCAAGCCGAGAAGGGAGGATGACCTGTACCGTGCAAGTTCTTCATGGGCGTTTAACACCCACAGTTTGAAACCCTATCTCTGTTTATTTTCTCAAATGAAAACTGAGAGCATGTTTCTGGGTCCTAGGTTTGGACCAGACCTCCCTGCCAGGGAGGCCTGGCAGGAATGACTGAATAAGCAACCTTTTTGGGTCACGCTAAAGTAACCCCAGTTTGCCGGCTGGAAAGAGCAGCCAGAACTTGCAGTTGCTCCTGGGCTGGCTGACAACCGAAGCCTGTTGTTGCTAGCCCTTCCCCTGACCTTCAGCTTGACTTTTGGCTACTGACTTTGTTTTGGTCCCTGAACCCAGATCCTCATACTAAACACTGATTTGGACTGTGTGTGTCTTATTGCTTAAACAAAGGTCATGTGATGTGATTTTCAAGGGTGGAGAGTAAATCTTAAGAGTTTCATGTCTTCGTAGAGTGTAGCAGGATGGGCCACCCCTAGTGAATTTAGGGCAGGTGTTCCTTGGTATTTGGGTTAGCTGAGTGTGGATTTGAGCAGCTACTGCAGAAAGCCATCCTCTCATTACTGCAACCAGATGTGCACACCTCTCACATGAGGCGCTAGGACTCATAAGGACACATCCTGTGGCTCACAGAGCAGTATAAAGTGGCACTACTCTGAATTGTTTTCATTATACGTTGGGAAAGACCCTGTTCCTTTCCAGATGCCTATGCTGAAGTGCTCACAGCCCACCAACTTAGCAACATTTCCTTCCTATTTGTTATGTTCCATATTTCTGTCTAGGATTTTTTTTCTAACAGATGGTAAGACACAGACTCTACAGACCTGTTCTAGCTGCTGACATTAATCCAGCTTTCATTTCAGAGCCTCAGAGCATATTTTGAGATGTGAGGTGTACTCTAGGGCAACTGGCATCTGAAGAAGGCAGCTTGGCTTTGTTAAGAAGATCACACAGATTACAAGTGGATACAGCAGGTTTTAATAACTACAGCATTTCCTCATGCTGAATGTCAATATTGGAACAGAGTGCCAGGACTGCATTGCCATGCTTTCTGGGGTAGGCTTTAAGCAGTTGCACGAGGGGCATGCTCCAACCCAGATAACGATGTACAAATCAGAAAAAACCCATTAAACCAAAAATGAGTAGTTGTGTTTAAACATCTCCCTAGAAACTGACCTTCAAATGGCCAAAGCTTTGTGGTTTATAATAGTTTAGTGCTGCCGATTGCAAGGACTGTAATGACAGGTAAATTATTGCTGTGGTATTGGTACAGTTGAAGACTTCTAAAATTCTTGAAATCCTCAAACAATTCAAATTTCAGGACTTCCATGTGGTTTGTTGAGCTGGATGTTGTAAGAGAAAAGAGACAATGGACTAATAATCTCTTACTAGCCTATAATGCTGACATACTTTGAGGCTGAAGTGGCAGTGTGAGAGCTGAACTTAGCTCAGAGAAGGCCTTTGGTAGGAGCATATCTGCCTGCTTGTGGATGTCTTCTAAGCTTTGGTGACAGAGTACAACGAAGACTGAGGAAATACATGTGTGACAAAAAAAATGCTAGTGAGTTCATTCTCCAACTCAGTGCCTTGAAATTTCTGCTACAAAAGAAATTGCCTGACACCACTGCGCCAGCAGACATTGAAATTTGGGCTAATGGGAACAGGATGCTAGGTGGGGTTGCAGGAACCCTGTTCATTGCAAGCTGCTGGGACATCTGTGCACTTTGTAAGTGCTTGGGGCTTAAAGTGATCTCAGGTCAGCCAGTAGACTGAAGTTACACACTGGGCTTTCAACCCAAATTTCCTCTGGAATCTCAAGTAAGTTAAGAAACCCCAAAAGCATATGGATCAATATACCTATACTAGTGCACCCTGCAAATTCACTTGCAAGATTTCTATCACTAATACCTGCATTGTGCTCCATTTGATACTGTAAACTATTTTTTATGTATTTCATGATGTGATTTCTCTACTCTGCCCTGAGTCCCACTTGCTAGGGACCAAAAGTGAAGTAAAGAAAACGGAAGTCCTACCCTCAAATAAAGCTTTATGTAGAAAATCTCAGTTTAGCTCAGGGAATATTTTACACCTGAATAAGTGATTTGTCAGTACTAGGAAAGATCTGGAGCTGTTAATTGCTCCATAGTAAGGGTAAGGACAGTGGTCTCTAGATTGCTGTGTGGATGGCTTTTCTCTGTTGGCCTCTCCAGTCTAGTCTTCCTTCTTATCTGTACAGGGGTCAAAGAATCCCAGTTTGGGGTTGTCTTGACTGAAACCTGTTTAATTCCCTCTGTCCCAATGCTGCTAATTGCCGTTCCAGCTCTACTTGTCTTTCTGTCTCTAGCTGAGTTTCAGCAACTCCCATTTTTCAGAATGGAAATGGACTTTCTTCTTGTGGAAATGGTGAGTAACTGGTCCAGCTCATCATAGTATAGACAGGTTCTTAGTGAACTACCACATCAAAATATTGGTTGGGCTTATGGACACCAAGTATATCAGGTGCAACAGATTTGCAGGGACATTCTGGGGCAAATCCAAGCACAAGACAGTGCAGACTGATTATTAAGAACAGTTCTGAAGAAGTCTTGGATGAAGTTCAAATCACTGAAATGACTAATGCATTTCAGATTTGGCCAAGAAGCAGCAGTAAGCCTTCGTTTCCAACAGAAGGGTGCCAACCATTAAACAGTGAGTTCTGAGACATCACTTTTTACCAACTTCAGGAATTTAATCACTGGTTACTTTTACTATCAAGGCAAATGGTTATGTGAGGTTTGGGCACAGATAAGATGATTTGTTTCTTATGTCCAAAATATGTTTGCTACAGGCTGGGTTTGCTGCTAAGTAGACAAACCACATCTGAAGCACTAATGCTCTCATAAACTGACTTCTGCTTTCTGATCATTTCTTTTAAGCACAGCTTCTATTCAGCATCAAAAAATATTAGGACTTTTCAGAGAAACCAGATCCTTCAGCTTTGACACATGATTTAGCACCCTGATCATTACACAACACATGGTTTCAAAGTGTCTTTTGCAATTTTAAACGTGTGATGCTACTTGAACTACACTGTCTTTTTCACAAACTACCCTGAGAAGTTTATTGTGCATGTTTTCAATCAGGTTTCCGGACACTTCCAGTATAGTTTTCTTAAATAGCAGGCACCATTGAAACACTACATGAAACAGCATTAGGCGGTGTGGACTAAGCAGGTGCAACTTTCCTGGCCTGTACACAGAAGTGTTGTGAAGTCACAAGTATTTTGAATTGGATCTGTCTTGCCCCATTTTTGACATTTGGAGATAATCTGAAAACAAGCATAACACAAATGCCACGACTGCTGGGGAGAAAGAAGTTCCTTCCTGCCATTTTAATTTCCTCCTTTGGCATCCTGAGACATTTACGGGAAGCAAACGCCTCACAGAGTCAGATCGAGCCTTTCTGAGGTAGCACTTGCTTATATCAGTGTGGAGTTTTCCATGGGCAAAGGAGTGGGCGAGGGAGTTTAGTTCACCATGGGGTGCCCTCTTTGATCCACCTCACCACAGGCCCACATAAGTGCTAGTAACAGCACTGGGGAGGGCTGTGGGAGTGAAAGACTGAGCCCGCAGGACAGCATGAGACCACCACTTTCAGCAGCAGATTGGATTCATACCAGATTCAAATAATCCTGGAGGTATGGCATGAGCAATATTCATGGCTGACAGCCACTAGAAAAGCCAAATCAGCACAGCCTATGCTTATTGCTGAATCAACTCCTTTCTTACAGCTTCAGAAACACAAAGTTGTGCTGCCTGCCAGCAATGAGAAAGAGCAAATGCGGATCAGAAACTTCAGCCTGCGAGAGGATGAAGGAACTGAAGCTCTCTTGTCTCCCCTGTGTATCACAAGAAGAGAAGGCAGGATATCAGGGCTGGTGGGAACAGAGCCATTTCGTTGATGGGCAAGTGCTGACAAGGATTTCTCCTTGACAGCGTGTTCCTGCACTGGCTATCTTGATTGTTCCTTCCTCCCAGTGGCAAGTTTTGTGGATCCACAGCCCTGTGCAACTTCAAGCAACCTTGAATCCCTGCTTCTGCCATGGTGGCACTGCCTCATGGCACACACCCACCCCTTGGCAATGGCCTGGCTGGAGCTCTCTGAAAGCCAGCTGCATACTTCACAGCTGTGAACTGGGGTTTTCCAGAAAAAGCTGTGTTTCATGAAGCCACTTTTTCACGTCGGCTTTGCTCATTTTGGCCAGACAAAGGAAATGATGGGGCTTCCAGAAAAAATCCCTTTTCCTGGGAGTGCATTGTTCCCACCAACTTCAGTAACACAGTCTGCGCTAAATAAAAGGCAGAATTTATTCCTACCTACCCTAATTTGGGCAGGTACTATTTCCAAGGCTATTTCAAAGTAAATAGGTCAGGGGCGCCTGCCAAAATATCAACATCTTTCACCTTGTTATTGCTCCCTGGTGTGCCCTTGTTTCAGGAGGAGTAGGTTAAAAAGAAAAGAGTCCACTGCACTACCTTAACCAGCTGAAGTGGGAATATGGTGTCCTGGGGGTTAGCTCCAGTCATCCAAGTTTTCCCGCAGACATTAACACTAATTGGTTATGAGAATGAAAGATGTACCTACTCTGAAATGTAGCATAGTGAGATGAGCAAACCACCACGGGCTGCTTCAAACCCACTGCTGCAGATCTACAGAATAAAAGCAAATCTCACCTTGTGGGTGAAAGCGTGTAATGGTATCACTGTTAGTGGTATTTTACTAGACCAAGAGTTCTGTGTTGCAAAGGCTTGGCCGGACGACATACGCTTGCTTTTTTTTGAAGACTAAAAATATCTGGTTTAAAATCACACAATAATAGAAAGCTGCACAATGTATTAAATACAAAATTCTCAAACACAGAACAAGAGTTGTTAGTTTGCAAGCATGTGTATAATATGAATGTCTATTCTCAGCTGATTTTACCTTTTTTCAAGCAAGACATACAGACCATGGATCTGTGGCTGCGAAACTTTGACAAAAAATTGGGGTTTGATGCACAACCGTAAATTCTATCTATCAAATAAGCTCTGGCACTTTTGGAACATGATTGCCTGACCCTTGGAAATACTTTTTGTTACTCTAAAACTTGTTTTCTACTCACGCTGTTTTATCTTCTTCTGCTCTTTGTCAATAAGGCACTTATCACTATCACCAGTAATGCGTCCAGGTTGACCTGGTGGCTTGTTCTCAATGGGAGGGCTGTGTCATTGCAGGCAGATGATATAAGATGATTCGTGATAATATAAGATGTTATGGGGTTCATAAGATAGCAATCAAATCAATGAAATCATCATCTGGTTAAAGCAGAAAGCAAAACATATGTGAAATAAATTTTAAGTGAGCAGAAAGAAAATCCAGCTCTGTCATCACCCCAGTGCTCTACCACCTGTACAGAAACAGTGCATCTTGCACTGGGTGTTCTTGCCACCCACCTCATAAAGTCATGTGCCTGCTGACCAGTGCTATCATAAAGCAGAATTTAAACATGCTACAGCAGAACGTGCAGAGAAAACAATCAAAGGCTTTGGAAGTTTTTGGACTGGATTTATGAGCCAGCAAAAAGCCTTCATTCATGAGGGAAGTGTTCTTTGATATAAATTGCTTTATATCTCTGGAGTTTTCTTCCCACCTACATAACTATTTTTCTGCTGGTGAGGACTGTTACTGTTCCATGAGGAATCCAAAATCTGGGTAGTGGGTTTTAATTGTGGGAGAACTACCATGTAATACAGTAGCAGCTATTTTTATTATGCTTTGGTGTCATTTTTCTTTTCCCAAGGGATGTCACAGGATGATTGCGAGGCTGGAATTTTCCCAGATAATGTAAAAGCTCTGACAGAATGAGACAGAGGATCAGCATAGTGAGAGGCACTGAGACATTGACCACAATGTCTGCCTGGAACTGGAGCCAGCTCCTGCTGCTCCGCTCCCTTCCAAGCTCCTCCTGTGCCCAGCTATGGGTCCACAATGACAACACCGGATCTGAGCCCTCCCATGTCATCTAGATATGAACATTTTACCCGGTTAAAACGTGTGCAACCCTTCTTCCAACACATTAACCCATTATTTCAAGTTTGTTAAACTTATCCTTTCAAGGTAGAAACAATGCCAGAGCCCCACAAACCTATCTGATGGGAAGATAAGCCAACACAACCAACTCAACAAATCAATACTGGCAAAACAAGTTTATTCACTAGTAAGGTTAATCAGTATTTTGCATTATGTTTTTCTGGTACATGAAATATACCAGAACATATTCTGATATATGGTATATGTATCTCTTGATACGGTAGGAAGAGGCTTTAAGATGGAGTTGAGGTGAACGTCATCCCCAAGCAAATTACTGCAGTGCTCAGGTCATTAATAAACTCTCTGGACCCCAGTATGCCAGGAGTGTAGAACAGAGACCTTCATTTTGTCCCTTCAGGGAATCAGAATTAGCTTGTCAAGCTTTATTAGCCTGGATGACATTGAAAAGTGCTGAATGGTCTTGAAGCAGCATAGTGACTCACACATCCCAAAGTCTGACTTCATAAACACTGCTAGATTGAAAGTAGTGATGCATGGGTCTGCTCAGGGGTTTCTGCACCCATGGCATGCATAATTAAAAGTCTAGATAAACCATGTACAGATAAAGGCTGGTGAGGTCAGAAGTACCCACTTCAATTATCTGCTATCTCTACCTTCCTATTCATCAATTTCTTGATGATTTCTCTCCTGTCTCCAGTTTCATGCATTTCTAGTGCAGGATTGTGGAGCACAGAGAAATGTCTTTGGCATACTGGAGAAAGAGAGGAAAAAGCCATCCAGGCAGCCCATGCTTCCTGTCCAGACATGTCTTTCCTAAAAAAAAAAGGAGAGGATTATTTTCATACATGCTATGTTGGATTTGTCTACATTCTTCTGGAAGGAGAGACCAAACCTACAGGCCAGATGCTGCCTGCAAGCCTCTAGCATCCCCGTTCCATAAGATAGAGCAGTGTGGAAAGACAAAAACTTACTAAGACTTGGGGGTTGAAACAAATCCCTCTGCATCCCACAGAAAAGATTGTTTAAAGTCCCCCACTGATTTTGCATTGGCAGCAATGTGGGCTGTTTCCTCTATGGTTCTGCCCTGGGAATAGCAACTACCATCCAGTCAGACCTCGTGTCCTTACATTACCTCAGAGCACACTCTCAGTGCCTCATGGCACCATGCAGCACCACGAGCGACAGCACGAGAAACAAGAAAGGCTGCAGAGTGCAGCATGGCTCTGAGCCACTTCTCCCAGACTCATTTGCTTGGGTCCTGTGCCCTACCAATGCGGTGACTCTTTCTGTTCCTGAAGGAACCTCATTCAATGCCAGCCCAGATATCTGGCACCGAATCTCAGATCTGTATTAACTGTTATTTATGGATGGTAATTATCAGTCCATATTTCTAATTCCCTTTACTACTTATGAATCGGCTGAAAACTAGGGAGGGTTAACCGTAGGTGCCAGTAGAAGGGCTGAAGTTGGGCTCGTGTCTCTGAACCTGGAGTTTGGTGCACACAGTGAAGTTTCTCATCTGCTAATTTCTCTCATATTTCTTCTCCACCTCTTCTTCCTTCTTTCAGCATGTGCAGGCCAGATATTTTCATACAGGCAGAAAACCACCTGCAAGAGACCAATGTCATTTGTTCATAGAGTTTGGGAGGCTGGCTGTTTGATCTGCTTCTAGGCACAGCACCAGCCACCAATATGATCACTGAAAACTGGTACCAGTCTGGTGTGTCTTAGCAGCTCATATTTCTTATCTCCAGGGTTTTCACACCACACATTCATTTTTACCAAGGCAGATTCTTTTCTCCACAACCGCTGAAAATGTGTCTTGCCCAGTGATGCTCAGTGCCATTATACCACTTAACACGCCTCGTAGTGGGGTTTGGCAGCAGTAAAGGCCTCAAAGCTGAAGGAATATACTTAGAACGTCGCTTGTGTGAGAGCCTCACTGGTTTACTGGCTCTCTGAGGAAATCAGTGACCACACAACAAGCCCAGATGAAGGAGCAGTCTTTAGGAGGGCTCTGTCACGAAAGCTTTCTTCCCCCTGATGACAGTAACATGACTCATGTGCCCTTGAACCTGAGAAAAACCAGCCTTGTGAAAACCTCTGAGAAATTTGGAAGTGGTGACAATGTTTTGCTGCACTGAATGCCAGCACAGCAAACTCATCTCTGTAAAATGTTCCAACTTTGCAATATTTCAGCTATGTGCTACTAGAAAGCATCAACCATACATCACCAGGGACAGGCTTCTCATTTCTCTGCTGCAAAGGCAAAAGTAGGTAACTTGCATGTGATTTATAGGCAAAACTCATCTAGTTAGAGTGCAACACATACCCTGTGCCAGCAGCAGTAAATCCAAGCCCTCTGTTCTCTCGAGGGAATGTTTCATGCAGTAGCCTGAAAAACATGCAATGTCTTTGAAAATCCTGTGGTTTGGGGATGGTAAAAAATTTCTCATCACCATCCTGTATGCCTACCTGCTTGTGCTGAGAGACTACAACAACAGCAGCAACTGCAAAAATTCCCTGGAATGAGACTTTATGTCAGACTACCCAAATCACCTTTGCATATAGTCAGAAGGTTAAAAAGCTGATCTCTGTATATAAACTCTGCCTTACCAGAATGGGGGGAAAAAAAGAGGGGTGGTTATATCTAGCATTGAAAATGATACTTCAGTTGCAGGGATGAAATGTTTAAAGTGTTGTTCCAGAACTTTGGAAGTAAAATGGGTCCTATGAGCAGGCAAGTGGCTGAAGAAGGCAGTGAAATGTACTCAGGGAAAGGAGGAATTCAACTGCCTGTCACCAATTTTGTGTCCATTTTTAATTATGGAAATGGGTGTAAAAGCTGTTCAGCTGTGAATAGGAAAATGAGTTCATCCCTTGCCATCTAAATAACCCCCACAAAGGACAGAGGAAGCATTGGAGGTGAATGACTTTCCCAAAGTCAAGCTGTGGGATAGCAGAAGAGCCAAGGGGAAAGCAGATCCCCATGGCGCAGTGTTGAGCATCCTGACCTCCACCACCTCCAGCAGCCAGGCTGCAGCAGGGAAGGTCATCCTCGAGATGAACAGGCAGCAGGGCAGATGCCTCCCATCCTCCCCAAACCAAAGGTCTGTCCCTGCTGGGTTCAGAGGCTGCTGCCTTTGCTTCTGGTCCAGCAGTGAGAGTTTATTTTTCTCTCTGCACAGAACAGACTCTTCCAGGTACAGTCTCCTAGGAAGATAAAATAGACGTCACTCTATAAAGTAATGGCATTTGCCCCCAGCCAGGGCAATATAACCACCTCTGCAGAGGGGAAAAATTAAATCCCTCAGAAATCTGGGAGATGGCAGGTGTTAGCCTCTTTAATAGGAGTAATAAAAATAATTACTTCTGTTAATATTAGCTATCTGATTTCCAGTGCTGAGCAGGAAAAGTGCAATACCTGCCATTTTAAATTACTCTGTCATGTTTTCATTCCTTCCTTACCCCTGGGATTTCAAAAATCCTGATGAAATATGTGTTCACTCTTCAAATATTTCCTGAGGCCAGTGAGGTCCATATGTTCTTAGGAACAAGTTTTTCACTCGGTGGGTCGTTCCTCATGACATTTAAATTTTCTGATTTGTATACATCAGCAGCACAAAGCTAGAAGAGGATGGGGTTTTCCCCTCGCAAATAAAATGCCATATTTGTAGTGCAGTTTTAAGGCAGCAAAAAAGTAATATAGTATTTTATAAAGATTAGGCAGAATACTTCATTGTTCACATTGTGATTGCAGCCACAATTGCTAAATTGCAGTGTCATTGTCAAGGTAAGAATGATATTTTATTTAAACTGCTGCTGAACATATGGTGTTGTTTATGCCTCAGATATCCACAGAAGAAAGAATTTTCTAAGTCTAATTTAAGCTGTTAGCGAGTAGCCAGCAAAAAGATGAGACCTCACTGTTTTTACTAGCTAACAGTGCTGTTTTAGATTAAAATAGTTAAGGGATGTATTTTTTTTTAAGGAAAAAGATTCTGCACGGATTTGTACAGAAACCATGACTAATGAAAGTGCAGATCTGTATCCTTCCTCTGCTGTCAGATCTTGCCCATGACATCATCTCTGGTTGTCCTCAGCTACCTATTGTACATCACATCCCGTGACCTTTCACTCTATCAGTACTTTTTGATGAAAGTATTATTTGAAGAGGTTGGGGCACGTTACGTGTGATAGGGAACGAACATGTCTCTGTTCATCCCTGCACGTGCTGAGAATCATTTGCTCTTTTTCTTAGATGGAAGATGAAATTGAGCTGAAGTCAAATTCCAGGTTAATTTTACTCCTAAGTAGTGGCAAATGGTACAGGAGGCTTTGATTCAGAGCACTCTGGGGATTATTTTAGTTTTTACGAAAAACAGGAACTGACAGAGTAGTTTAGAAAAGAGGCTTATTTTAGAAACAATTTGAACATATTTCAGCTCTTAGTCCTCTCTTTCCTTTCCTCACCTTCCCAATACCAAGTAGGGACAAACAGGAGAAGATGAAAGCCACTGTGCAACTAGAAAGCGATGGCCTGATTCCCATAACTGAAACTTGGTGGGATGAATCCCATGACTGGAATGTGGCTTTTGATGACTACAGGCTGTTCAGGAAGGACAGGAGAGGAAGGAGGGGACAATGGGTTGCCCTCTACATACAGAACTGGATAAAGTGTGAAGAGCTGCCTCTGAAGAACAGCAGGTTGAAAGCTTATGGGTAAGAGGCAGAGACCGAGGCAACAAAGGAAACCTTGTGTCTACTACAGGGCAAGAGCGAGAGCTCTCAATTCCCATGCACAAGAAGTTGGGCAAGAATAGCAAGGGACTGGCATGGCCGAGTAGAGACCTGCTGGCCAAAATAAAGGGGAAGAAGCAAATGTGCAGGCAGGGGAAGCAGGGATAACTTTTTTGCTCCAATGTCCAGTTGCAGATGGTGTCCCTCAGGGATTCATAATGGGACCAGTACTGTTTAATATCTTCATCAATGACATAGACAATGGAACTGAGTGCATCCTGACCAAGTTTGAGACTACATCAAGCTGAGTGATGTGATTGACATATCTGAAGGACAGAATGCTATCCAGAGGGACCTGGAGAAGCTCAAGGAGTGGGCCCATGGGAACTTCTTGAGGATCAACCAAGCCAGGTTCCAGGTGCTGCACCTGGGCTGGAGCAATCCCAAACAGAAACACAGGCTGGGCATAGAATATATTGAGAGCAACCCTGCTAAGAAGAACTTGGGACTACTGGTGAACAAAAAGCGGGACATGACCTGGCAATGTGAGCTTGCAGCACAAAAAGGCCAACTGTATCCTGGGCTGCATCCAAAGCAGCATGGCCAGCAGGCCAAGGGAGGTGATTCAGTCTCTCTACTCTGCTCTGGTGAGACCCCACCTGGAGTACTTTGTCTAGCTTTGGAGCCCTCAGCACAGGAAAGATGTGAACCTCTTGGAACAGATCCAAAGGAGAGCCATGAAGATGATCAGAGGGCTGGAGCACCTCTCCTATGAAAATGGGCTGATAGAGTTGGGATTATTCAGCCTGGAGAAAAGAAGACTCCAGCCTTTCAGGATTTGAAGACGGCTTATAAGAAAGATGGAGACAAATGTTTTAGCAGGACCTGTTGCAATAGGACAAGGGGCATTGATTTTAAACTAAAAAATGGATACATTTAAAGTACATATGAAGAAGGCATTTTTTATTATGAGAGTGGTGAAACATTGGTACAGGTTACCCAGAGGAGAAGGGGAGGTTCAGGTTGCTCAGAAGTCACTAGAGGAGGTTCAGATTCATCAAGAAGGATTTCTTCACAGAAAAGGTTATTAAACATTGGAATGTACTGCCCACTGAGGTAGTGAAGTCACCATCCCTGGAGTTGTTCAAGAAACAACTGCCATGGTCTAGTTGACAAGGTGGTGATCAGTCAAAGGTTGGACTCGATGATCTTAGAGATCTTTTCCAACCTAAATGATTCTGTGATTCAGAGAGGTGGTAGGTGCCTCATCCCTGGAAACCTTCAAGGCCAGGGATGGGGCCCTGAGCAAACTGATCTAGTTGCAGGTGTCCATGCTAACTGCAGAGGGGTTAGTCTAGATAACATCTGAAGGTCCCTTCCAACCCAAATTATTCTGTAATCCTGTGATTCTATGACTTGAGCCTGAGTATTTCATCTTAAAGCACTTCTTAACTCAGCTTTGTAGATGGCCTTTAGAGCTACAAAAGCTCACTTCATTCAAAGCTTGATCCAGCTACTTGCTTCCACCAGAAAATAGATTTAAATGTTAGCACTTGCTCATATTACAGAGCTAGATAGGGATCTGCAATGCAACAGACTATGCTAAAGGAAAGCTTTATGCAAAATTATGATATTAATCATTCAAAGGGAGATGCTAAAGGTGAGAACAGGTAAGAATGGACACTAGAATTCTTTTGTTCAGACAGAACTTCTAAGGTTTATCTTATTTGCATGTTTCTTAGTTATGTAGAAAACTACACTATACACGTGTATATTGGAAAAAAGTTTTAATTAGTTTTCCACTATGCTATTCATTTGCATCATGCAGTGGCCACTCCCTGTAGCAGGTACAGGTGCCGCGCTGAGAGGTCTCCACAAAATGCTGCGGCAATGCGTCCTGGCAGGCTGGGGAAGAAGGGTGGGCAGAAAAGCCAGCAAGACCTCCCTGAGTCGGCCACACCGTCAGAGGTCCATGAAACTGCACTCCTGTTGGGCACACAACAGGTCAAGGGCTGGATTTGGTGCTGTCCTCATGCTCCCATACCCCCATATATTACCCTGTCTTCCAGAGGAATGGCTTCTAGCCCATTCCCACTTGCAGGCTCACTGGCAGCCATTCTCCTGCCCATGCGCATCCCCATCACGAGCTCAGGGAAGCACCAGGCTTTCAGCAGGGCACTGCCATCCCCATCCGGGGGAGGGATCAGCCAAAATGACCAGCAGGACAGGGTAGCTCAATGTTTCTAAAGTCTGTTTTGTCAAGTGAGACTGCTCATAAAAACAGGCATAGTGTTTCCTCCAGTTGCTTGAAAGAAAACTCACATGTTACTGCCACTTATTTCAGCTAATCTTTGCAAAGTGCTTAAGTTGCATGTTCAAAGACATTAAGCACATGTTTACATCCAATTCAACACCATTATTAAGGATTTTCAAGAGGTTATGAGCAAATTCAATAGATCTGGAAAGCAGCTGTTTGACAAGCGCTAAGACTGGCAGGAAGGACATCCAGTAATAACCCAAACAGGGGCTGTGATATTTTCAAAGCAGCACATGGTGACATCAGACTGCATCAGTAGGTAGCGTTATTACTCCAACACCATGTGGGCCAGCACACCGTGTCTTTCTCACAGCAGCCAGAGAAAAGGTCTTTTTTTCTCAAATTACACTGTTGAATGAAGGGACTTTCATTTTCACTAAATTCTCCAGTTCACTGTTCAGCAGCTCCATCAAAGGTGGTTTTGCTCAGGAATCAGAACCAAGAGAAGAGAGACTTGACATCCCATCAGCTCTGAGAATTAATCCAGACCCTATCTTCCTGATGCTGTTTTGCATTCTTTTTTTTTTTTTTTACTATTTGTTCCCTTGCCCTTGTGAATCTTCTTTGAAGCCCTTAAAAAGGGTCTTTTTATTTCTTTAGAAATAATTTGTTCAAAATTCTAATGCACAGGATATGGTTTTTGAGTCATTTATCCTCAAAATTTGTGTGTACAGAGCAAGTGTGAGACACAGATATGTGTCTGTGCCTGAAGCAGATGTATACCTGCAAACTTAGACAGGGAGTCTCCCAACTGGTATTTCACACAATGTAGTATGTGTGAAATGGTCACATTTCAAGAGAATCTGCACTATATTTATGGTAAGTCCACTGTCTTTTAAAAGGTTTGATTATTTTAAACCGTAGCATGTGATTATATTATTTTTATCTCTTATAGACCAATGGAAACCCCAAGTATCTTCACAAATGAGACATTGATGTCAGTCTGGGATAGGCTAGATCTGTCTCTGAAAAAACACCTTGGCTCTAGAGGTGAATAATGGTTTAGTTCTGTCATGAGATGGCAGTTCCTCTATTTGTTTCCCTTGCTTTAAGGAGTGGGGATGAGTCTGAGGCTTTGTTCTGACAGTGAAAGGCCGATAGTGTTAAAGCCATTTGCAAAAAGACTCTTGACTTCCAGCCTAAAAAACCTGAGCTATTCTCATCCTAAATTTCTCCCCAGCAGATTCTGCCAATCATGACAAACTATATGAAATTCGTGGTGAATTTGTGATGTGCAGAAAAGTCCACTAGGGACTAATTTGACACCATCAGATGCAATTTTCCTTTATTACCCTAAGGCAAGATTTAAACTTGTTTCCAGGGGTGAGAGGTTATTCCATTAATCCAGGGCACTTGCCCCAGCAGGCTGCCACCTAGACAGTCTGGGGCATCATTAAGGGGATGTATTTCTCCCGTTTTCTTGGTCTTTCCCGGGGTTTTCATTTTAGGGTGGCGCTTTTATTCTTAGTCTTCAGATGGACACCTCTTTTCATACTCAGACCAATCTCCACCAAAGCCTTTCCTGCAGTCTGCTTTTGCAGGAGAAAACTAAGATTTAGGCTCAGTCACTCCAACAAATTCGGTTAACCCTGTGTTGTCTGCAGCGGAGGATGAGGAGAGCAGGGATCCTCAAGGAAGCTCAGATAACACAGGAAGGCAGATATGAGTGGGGGTATGTGGAGCACAGAGGCAGCTCAGGCCCTGTAGGGCAGTGCCAGCCATCCCAAACCAGAGCCAACTCTGCACACACTTTCCCCATAAGTACCTGATCATCTGGGAGGAGATGAGAGCTTTTGCATAGGGCCAGGCTCAGCTAAGCATCTGCCTTCATGTGACCTTGTGCCTGAAGCACTGCATCATCTGGCATCCTGGCTCAGCACAAGGCTCTCCAAGCAGCCTCCCTGCAGGATCAGCCCAGATCCAGCAGAGCTTCCTAGCTTGGGGGTCATCCTCAAGCAAGGCAGCTACCTGGCTTCTGGACCCCAGCAGGCACTGGAAGTAGTACAGCCCTATTTCCATGAGATTATCCCTGAGTGACAAGCCTTTGTCATAGTGTCTCTAACCATGGCACAGCCACCCTGCCATCCACAAAAACTGCACACCACTAACCAAAACTGTGCAGATGTTAATGCTGGCCAACACCAGGTGAGATTGCAGAACCCTGTCCAACACCCATCTTATACTCATTCAGGACCCAGTTCTACCAAAATCCACCACAAAAAGTTAATGCCACAAGCAAGAATGACATTTGCAAAAGAGCTCAGTCTGTTAAGCTTTTTTTTTCCTTTCTGTTTCTTTATGGTTTTTCCTTCAGCTTCAACTTGAAGAAAGTTGAGTTTAGTTTAGTTCTGTGTCTTTGTGCCTCTCCCTTTCACACAGGCACTGACTGCCAGGGAACATATTGCTTGTGTGAGATTTTGCAAAGGACAGAAGGAGAGCTCCTCAGTGGTTTTGGTAATGAGCCAGAAAAGCAAGGACAAAAAACCTGAGAACTTTACTCTTTAATCCTGGGTAGGAGACAGGATCTTCTTAAGGTTCTGTGTGTAAGTGGTTTAGCTGAACCAGGGAACTTTTGATCCAGCACAGACATAACAACCCTGAATCTGTGAATATTGCAGTGTTTGTCTTTGGCAATAATTTGGAAAAGGCACTGCAGAGGGAGGAACAAGAATCCCCAGGAGGGTAGATGCAGCATGATCTGCCCCAGTACAACATTCTCTGTGGTTTTAATAGCTGGCATAAATCCCAACTAGTGAGGTAGTTCCACCTCTTTTAAAATGCCTTTTTCATTGTCAAGAAGAGCTGTTAAGTGAATTAAAATGAGCTGGTATTAAGAAATGAAATAATATTTATACAGGGCTTGGATGGGTTTGATTTCACCTCTTTAACTAAACTGGGTGAATGCAGAATGCTGGGAACTGATGATTACTGAAAAATAATCTGTATGAGGAATGCTTATTAATTTAAAGTTAATTACCTATCCCTAAAGGGTTTTATATATGGTTTTATGTACATGTGGAAATTCTTGTCTTGAGGGAGACGGCTCTGCAGTCTTGATCACCTGAGAGTACAAATCTGGGCCACAGTACTTCTGATGGCAGCATTGCATTTCTATCACTAATTAGCATCTCATGAAGCTAATGCTACTCACTGTCCTTCAAAATCTGCTCAACAGCCCGGATTTTTGCCACATGCCCTCTGCCTTTTCAGCCCCCCAAGGCACTGTGGGAAGCAGACCCCATTGCCATGTAAGAGTGTTTGCAACACACTCCTCCACAGGAGGAAGAAGACAGGCTTGGATGCATCTGCTTTCAAGATCAGCAATTGCTTTTAGGAAAAAAAAAAAAGAAAAACAACCAGGAAAAGCCGTTTAAACTGAATTATTGGCACTACTATTTTCACCTCTCCACAACCTAGCTATGACTTCCAGTGCATCCTGAGTTAAGAGTTCATAATTCCAGCTGAACTTAATGGGAGTATTTACAGAAGAATTGTGTTGCAATGCCTAATAGGCTTGGTTGTGGGCAAATCTCTTTTGCTGTGTCTGTACCGATTTTAGTCCAAAGAACATTCCCACTGCTGCAGTTCCACCAATAGGTAGGAATAATTGTAACACTGCTGTGACTGATCACTGTTAATTCAACAATCATATCTTCTATTCAGGGCAGATTGCAGTGTTTGCATGTTGGTGGCTGCTGCTGCCTTGTCCACACCAGATCTCCCACCATCAGTATCAGCAGGAAGTTCTGCTGGGGAGCAACTCAAGGAAAATGAGATTTTCATCAGGTCCTCTCTGTCTCCACTTTCTTCATGGACACAATAAAAAAAAATGATATTTCTTGAGGTCACTGTGAAGACTGATGAGTAAACACTTATAAATGGCTTTGAAGATAAAAAGTGTGAAATATTCCACTTAGTTATAAAAGCATAGATGAGGCCAAAGCAGCAGCCAGTCATCTAATTTGAATAAAATATCCTTTTATAACGTTCTAGTGATGCTGTTTTTTCAATTTGATGGGCAGCAGTCAATCTCTGTACGTAAACAGTGACACCAGAATCTGCACTTCCTCTTCATGAACTTTGGAAAACCTAATCCATCTCATTTAATAATGAAAAGAAAAGTAACAAAGAGAGAGAAAGAGAGAAAGAAGAGGCAGAGAAGGAAAATATGTTCTTTGAGCCAATGTGAGGTGTAGGGCAATGTTTCATATTAACCCCAGTTTCCTCTTCATACATCTGATTTCTTTGAAAAACACAGCCATAGTTCATCTACTGGTCCTATGACCCACGTTGTTCCTAAGGGAGGCTCAATGCTATGGTTAGAAAGAACTAAAGGAAAAATATTGCTGGGGAATCTAACCAAATTTTTCAATCTAATAGCTTTTTAAGAAAAGAGGGTGCACTGAAGCTAAAGTTTCTTATGAAAATCGTGGTGTGTTCATTGATGCTATCAGGAAAGTTTGGAGTATTTCCAGCTGGGGCCAAACATAAACCATTGGATGGCATTGGATTGCATTTGGCTGAATTGGGTTAGGTAGGGTAAGGCACCTTCTAGGATATGGAGAACTGGAAATCAAAACCTTGTTCCTCCTCTCTCCAAACACAGATATCAAGGTGGCTCTCCCCTGCTGTAACTAATGATTTCTGATCAATTATTTCCTTTTTCCAAAATCAGTTAGGACTTTTCCTGCAGGGAGACTGCCACAGAGGAAGGGACATCCTTCAGCCTGCAGTGACAGGGATGCTCAGCTGCTCAGCAGAGAACTGGTCAGTGACAGCAACCTGGGCAATGTGCTACCCTGGACCTGGAGAGCTGGGAAGAGCATGGACAGTAAGCTGCAGATGATGGGCTGGGAGAAAGCCTGTGCCTATGTGATGCACACCATTAGGTAAGATGTGCCTTGCAATTTCTTGCTGCAGAGTCCATAGCAAATGTAATGGCAAAGAGGGACATGAGCATGGATTTCCCACAGGACAGACAAGCTCCCTCATCACCCTAGGAGACACAGGCACAAGAGGGGGGAGGGAGTGGTGCTTTCCAGGGGTTTATGCAAAATGCCTCAGGCCTGGGTGAAACAAAGCTGACAAGAATGATTTTGGAAACCAGAAATACCAATGAGCTTGGGTTTATTTTCTCATCCTCTATCAGTTGCCTGACCTTCCCTCTACACATTCCTTTGCCTATACACAATAGTGCAGAAGGGAAGTTATTTCATCTAACTTATAACATCTAACAACTACATGTTTTAGGACACTATTCAGGTCTTTTAGACATCTATCACAAGACAAATAAATCGGTTATAAAATATCTGTGTCTTTCCACTGACTACAAAAGCAGTCGAGAAGGCAAGTTCATATGCAGATATGTGGTCAGATCAATTTTAACCCCATGACTATACCCGCCATGTCCTTCTCATTTCCCCCATGAAAAAATACAGATCCCCTCACAGGGCAGAGCTCAGCATAAGCAGGACTCAGCTTGCAGAGTTACACCAGGTTGTGTTCATTGATGAGTGAAACCAGGTTGAAATTCAACTGCTAGCTCTAGCCTCCCACTCATTATCTCTGCTGGGTGCTTAGATCTCAGGGAATTTGTGGAGTTTCTGAGTTTCCAGATACCAGATAGTCTTTTCTGTGAGGCACTGGGTGTAATTTCTACAATGATTGTAGAGTAATCTCTAGAGGGGAGCCTCATGAGCATTGCTCGCTCTCTCCTCTAAGGGAAGAAATTGAACTCATGGTTTTCTGACAAATGCTTGTTTTCTGCTGTTGTCAGAAAGCCAGGAGACATTTAGCAGCTGTAACAGTGGAAGCTAAATAAAAGCAGAAAATTTCCTGTCTGCTGCTACGCTGGATAAGTATGCAAAGTGAGGTTAAAGAGAGGTAGATCTGCTCCAGGAGACACTGCCACCCAAAATAATTTTTGAAGGGGCACAGTCTTCCCTCCCCTCCGCCTTTGATATAGGTTTAATTCCACAAAACACAGTCCAGTGATCACTGTAAAGTAAGGAGAGTTGCATACTCAAACTACATATTAATGTTAAAAGTGAACTTGTTTTTTAAATAGAATATGGCCACAGCCTTCCTCCAAGGTACTGGTGTGTAATTGATGAGATATCTGGTTCAGAGTTATGTTTCTACTATGAAGTTTCCATGTCATAGACTTGGTGTCACCAGACACTGAAGTCATACGAAGTACTGTAGAAAATTGACTTTGATACAAGCAATACCTCAATTTCTTTGGAATATGAAACTCTTTCACTTTCTTTTCTACTCTTTTGTCTTCTAGGGCTCTGCTTCCTTCAAAGATAAAACTGATTGCTGGTTTCAAGGGCTATTTATTGCCATGACAGTGACATATCACTCTGAGTAGTGCCTCTTAAGTGCTATTAGCACCTACCTGACCTGAAGATGTACAAACATTCAACCAAAATTGCTGTATTAATAGACAAGCCTAAAATAAATAAACAGGAAAAAACCAGAACCTTTAGAAAGAAGGAACTGCAATTGAAATACTTTAAAGATAAATAAACTTTTAGATTTGACTCCCTCTAGAGTATATTTAAGGAAAAGCTTGAATCAGGAGATTCCTTTTTTGTTGCAGAAACTCACGGTAGTCCCACCGAAGTTCTCTCCAAGTGCAAGAATCCCTCTGTGCCCAGCAGCCTCTCTTCAGTAGAGCTCTCTGCCAGTTACAGCTAAGCCCCCGCAGCGCTGAGACCAGAGTGCCTCAGTGCCTCACTGACACTAGAAAACAAAGGTATATCTTCTTTTTCACTAAGAGGTAATAGAGCTGTAATTGTGCATGCCTACACTTTCCAAAAAGGAGACCAAAACCTTTCTGTCTTCATCAGCTAAAGGCAGTAAGAGGGCTTTCATTTGTCCTGTAGTGATGAGTCAGAGTAGACCCATGTCTCTGGGGACCTGCTGTAGAACAGGACCTTCATTCATTTCAGCCCCTGGGGATTCAAGCAAACTCAACACAGTGTTGCAACATCTGCAGATCCCAAATGTCTTTTTCTTTTCTAAAATGAGGATCAGTTACCCATTTCAAAATGAGCAGAGCCAATGTAGTCACTGAGGTCATTTCAAGCCTTTCATTGAAACTCCCTGAGTCCTGTTGTGCAGGACACAAGAAACAGCAATCTATCCTCCCTCTGTATCTGCTAATGCTCCCACTGCTGCTCTGTTTACAGGTGGTAGTGAGGTATTGAACAGAAGAAAAGGTAGCACAGAATAAACAACTGAATTTTCAAGAAAGAGCCCAGTGGAAACAAGACACAGAGTCTCTCAAAGCATTTGTATCTGTGTTTCTAATGAAAAGCAAGCAGAACATCAAATACATTCTATAAGTTTCATACGTAATAATGAAGAGGCAATACAAGACAGGCACAATTTTCCTCCTCTCTTTGCCAGAAAGTAAGATGAAAAAATATCTGGGTAAGGAAAAAAAAGTGTGAATTTACTGAGCTGCCTGGATGTGAAAACAGAGAAACTGGGTTTCTTACAAACTAGGTCCATCACTTCCCAGCATGTGATGGATTTTCAGTTGCTAGGTTTAAAGCCACAAAAGAAAGAGAAGAAGAAACCCAAAGTTTACCTTCTCTTTGGCATAAATGTATAGATAAATTCAGTCTGACTACAACACATGTACTGCATGGCAGTACCTCCAGGAATAAATTTGGATCACTATGCCATAGACTCCAAAGGGTCAACATGACATATTGCATCATATCCCCCTACACAAAAAGAATTCACTAACAAACACCACTTCCAAAAATGCTCCTTTATTCCACTTTTACATTATAGTTTCTTATGAAATATCTCAGTGGATGACTTTGGTGCTTTGCCATATTTCTCTCAATCTATTTATAAATGTTTGGTTGGAAAGAAAGTAAACATTACAGGACAAACACTTTATAAACCTTTGCTATTTTCATATAATACTTGAACTGGAATAGGTTTTGCTTAAAATAAATAATAATCCTGGAGTGCTCTGCAGAATGACACAAAATCTCCCAAGCTTGTTAAAATAAAAATAAAAAGAAAAGAAAACAGAAAATAAGAAAGCATAAACCAAGTGGTTTATATCTCATCTAAGAACACAGAAAATTATGTCTGTTATGAGGGGAAAAAATCCAAAAACCAGCCTACCAGGTAGACTTCATCCTGCACAGTATGTCGCTGGTAATAGCCTTCAGGGCAACTACTGCTCTTTGATTATAAATTGAATTGACTAATATGCCACCAGAAAAGCGGCAGCACTGATGGGTGTGTGATTCCCCCGCGCCCCAATATTGGATTAAACAAATGTTTCACACCTAAAGACTCTGGCTGCATGTGGGAAAGCACAACTGGTTTCTCCCAGGCAGAAAAGTGAGGGCTGACAGAGCATTTTGCTGCTGCCTGCTGCTCCCTTCCCACCTCACACACCCAGCGACTTGCTGCTTGTTTATTTAAATGACACTGTTGTTTGAAATGATGGGGGCTTCTTATCCTCTTGAGTCATGCATTCTCTGTCTGCGATCCTCTGTTTAGGCACTTTTAGCACCTCATTAATTACTAACTGCAACAAAGTCATGCTGTTTTGCAACTCTATTGCCTTTGTTAAGAAATCTCAATCCTGTGTTAGAATGTGAAAGGGGACTGTTATCTACCATATGCCCTGCTTGACTCCATACTACAAAATTAGCTTTCTAGTTCCTGAAAGACAAATACATGTGCTCCGTATATCCATACCCCATGGTTAAATAGCCTGGCTTCCGCTAAACAGCCTGCCAGTACCAATTGTAGAACCTACTGTTGCAGATAAAACCCCCTCTTAACTCCACACGTTATAAATAAATGTTTTATGCAGGAATATACCATTTCTTACCAATGTCCTTAAAAAGTCTTAATAATGCCCTTAATAATCATTAATAATGTCTTAATAAGTCCTGCTGCAAAGTGCTACCCTAGATGCCTTTCTAAGAGTCTGTGGGTTAACTCTCAAACAGTTAACTATTAAAGATAAGTAACCAACAGATTAAGCAGTTGGAGATATTATTTCACTTTTAGATGGAAGGTTGGTGGGACAACGCTATGTAAGGACAATGAAAGTCTTCCTTGCAATGCTCTGAATGTTATCAGTGTGCTTAAATTCTGCAGGCGCATTAAAGCAGATTGATGGAAGAGGTTGAATCCAAAAGGGATTTTGATAGCTGTGCAGAAAGCTGTGATTTAAGAATCATCTTCAGCAGCAGCTGAGGCTGGAACCACCTAATTAAATTCACAATGTCCTTCCTTGTTTGGGGTGAATGCTCCTCAGAGTACAGCTCCTGCAGAGACCCAGAGCCAGCACAGGCAGGACTCTTGCATGGGCCAAACAGAGCTAAATTCACTGAGGATCTAGGCCCAGCCACCAGTGGAACCAGGCCCCTCTCAGCAAGCAGTGCATAAAAGCTTGTTTACAAAACAGGGACAGAAAAATAGAAATGGTAATAGTAGCGACTTTGCTTAGTGGTTAGGGTATATGCAGCCAGAAGATACCAGTTTCTGCTCATAAATTTCCATTTAATGTGAAATGTGCAAGCATTCTTTCAAATAAGAGACAGAAAATAAGATTTGCCTTCATGTGCCTTAAAATCAATTCCTTCTTATCGTCTGACACCAAGAATGTTTACGGTGGCACAGATGCAGCAAAGCAGCCTGTGAAGCAACCTCGGGCAAAGAATCACATAACTGAGAGCTCAGGGTGTGGAGTGCCATTGCATGCTGAATCACACTCCCATGGAAGGTACACGTGGAGCATGGGTCCACATACTGGCCGAGTTTCATTGCCATTGGGCTAAAGGGAACTCTAGAAAAAGACAAAACTGACTATTTTTTTTTTTAAAGAAAGTATCTTAATTTCTCCCCTGATGGAAGAGGCTGGCTGAATCAGGCATGAATGGATATTTAGCCAGGCAGAAAATCCTAGCTGGGCTGAGGGTTTCCTTATTGCTAGCTCCTGCTTGCTCTCAGTTCACGATGCATATTGGTTCTGGTAGGAGTTTGGAAGGTGCACCTATTTGCCACAGTTTATTTGGAGAGTTTAGACATCTAAATATTGAATGTTGGATGTCACTTGCAAAGTCATATGCCTACAAGGTAGGATTTACTTCTCCTAAATTGAAGATGTTTCCATATTTCATGGGATCTTGGCTTTCAAGTTGTAGCTGTCTGATGCCTGATTTGTAATTTGTTCAATGTAGTAGAGGTAGATATTAGCTTAGCAGAAGCTCCACATCACTAAATCCTTGTTATTCAACTACCAGTCATCAGCCTCATGTGAAAAGAACTAAGTTCAGAAGTAAAACATGGTGTGATTCTTTCCACTCATGAACAGTGGTCAGAAATATGCTGGAAGGTATGCAAAAAGGGTAAGGCTCTGACTAGGGAATGTCTGTGTCTTCAGAAAAGTACAAGGGCTTTTTTCAGCTGTGATGAACTGAATGCAAAATATGAACGGATACAACACATCCAATTGCTTCAAGCTCTCCAGGCATAGTGACAGACATCAGCTTGTGCTTAAAAGTCCTTCTCAAGAGTACCATGTCATCAGTGCACCAGAGTCAAGCGGAGAATAATATTCTTCAGGACTTCACCATTTTGCAGTTTTCCAGAATTTCACTTTACACTTTGAAATAAGCAGCAAGAGCATTTGAGTACAGAAGTGTTCCAGACTGCTCAGCACTGTCTGCCTAATACTGAAACGTCTCACAGGATACGTATCAGTGGCACATTTACCAATGTTTAGTGAAGGACAAGGCAGGATAGCCCTTGGCTGCAGGCTCTGTGCCTCATGTTGTGACAGTGGCTGCCTGGTTGCTCAGCTACAGCTCCTACAACGCTGTCATGCCTCTTCTGACTTCAGGTCACTGGAGCTGAACTGCCTCAGTATATCCTGGCAATGGGATGGCATTGTTGAGGACAGCTGGAACTGCAGCACATGAGCTCCATCTACACTGTTCACCATCATCCTTCTTCACAGCTACCTGTTCCTCTCTACGCACACTAGACAACCTGCCCATCACCCACGCTGTGTGCCGTGTGAGCACACACGTAAAGGAATGGGCTTGTTCCCATGTCCCTGCCTTTCCAAGGAACCCTACATCTGTAATTTCACCTTCGGTAGTGAGATTGCTTCACTGACCTACTTAAAACACTCCTTGCCCTTACTGTTTTGCATGTCAGGTTTTTCATTTCCTCATGATGTACCAGATCAGGACACTGAATATGCTGAAAAAAACCCTTTTTGTGTTTAATTTTTCAGCCTGATATTTCCCAAACCCTTGGACCAACAGAGCCCAGAAGTGGAAATGAGCAAGTCGCTTGGGCAAGTGTGGAATCTACTTAGATGGACATTAACACCAAAGAAATTCGCAGGAAACACTGCCAAAGTGAGAAAACAGCTCCTCCCAAATACTGGAATCATAGAGAAATCAATGCCTAGACAAATGGATGTGTCAGACAGCTGTGAACCTTTGTTGCTGGTTACTCACATCCTCCAGCTTTACCCAGTTATAGTTCCACCCTATGGGCTGTCACCACAGGAGAAGCATACTTGGGCAAACTGATGCATGAATTTAAGCCAGTACAGTTATTCTGGTATTGCCTTCTGGGTGGTTAAAGTTAGCCTACATCAAAAGCTTTTTTTTTTTTTTTCAATTTAGCATACATTAGAAAAACATTTATGTTAATAGCTTCTGTTCTAGAATGAGCATTTACACCCAAAATACACAGATACTTCCATGGCAATGCTGAGGTTTTTCTTGTAGACACAGTTGCTCTAGGCACAGATTCTGCAAACACAGAAGAAAAAGTTGGTCTTCATCCCAAGAGTTTTACAATCGGATGGCAAGTCCAAGAGACGACCAACTGATAGATGAATACAGGGAAACAATGACTTAGCACGGTTTGATCACCCTCGTATTAACTGCTAAAACTTCCTCTGTGCCAAAAACTTCTCATTTTGAGGCCTTCCTGTTGGGCTTTCTTAACTGAACTGCATCTGGAAGGTTTGTGCTGCAAAATTTGTTTGTGTGGTTTTCCCACAAATACGCCTTTTTTTTTTCTGCATACAATAAAACAACAATTCAGCCCTCCTCCAGTGTGATCCAGAAGACCAAATCCAAACCTCTCTCGGACTGATAAAAGGTCAAGCTGACAGCAGCAGGCTTTGGACCTGACCCAGACAGAGGGGTAGTCCAGATCGACATGCTAATTTAGGATCTGATCCTGTAAACTTTGATTACACTGGGACTTTATTACAATGACAGAATTGCACAAGTCGGAGATGGGAAAAATCAATTAGGTCATCTAGTCTATTTGTTGCCAGTGTAGGATTGTTCTCTGCTGCACATGTTGTTAATGTTCTGCCATTAGATATTTTAAATATCTGAAACATATAGACATTATTAAGGATATTGGGACTGGATCTTTAGGAATCAGTTTATTTTTTAGAAAGTATACTTAGGTTCAACTTGTTGTGAGTAAAGCATTTTTCATCACTCACTTTTTTCAGTATACTTAAACTATTCAAAGATAATCTTCTGTTTGTGATATTAACAGCTTTGGAGAATACTCATGATGTTACAGGAGATTAACCTCCTAAATTGAACATGGCTAAAGAACAAATGGGTTATGTTAGGAAACACAGAGAAATGTAACAACTGTCAGATTGGGAAATATGGAAAAGAATAGTAATACACACACAGACACACAAATACTTACATATATAGATGTGTGCGTGTGTGTGTGTGTGTGTGTGTGTGTGTGTGTGTGTGTGTTCTGAGTAATTTCTTATATATTGGTACCTTTCCATGTGCCTTGCCAACTGTGCTTGCCCTTAGTTTGTACAGGAAAAGAGAAATCTGGAGCAAAGACTGTCATGATTTGGGGTCCTGTGTAGTGCCAAGAATATTGTGGGTGTTTAACAAGTAGTAGATGTGTCGGGTTGTGCAACTGTTACTCAGGACTCCTGCTCCAGTCCTCCAACTCTTCTCCCTTCTCAGACATTACTGACATGTCTGTGGGGAAGCTACCAGGGATGACTCCTTGGTGGTGAAGTCTGACCTATGCCATCTACACCCTGATCAGTACCTGAAAAATAAAGATATGTCTCGGACACAGTATGCTTCGTTTTCAAGTTATATATCAGAAGTAATCCAAGGCCTTTATTCCTTTACTGTGTTTCCCAAGTTGAAAAGGCAAATTAGTGACTCTTTTGTTCACTTACACAAACTATTTCCAGTCTAGAGAAGAATGACAAAGGGTGAGCATTCAGCTGTCCTGTTCACATGGCTAGTTTTTATGACTAGAGTGCCATTTTAAGCAAGCACAATATCAGCTATTAATTGAATATTAATATTTTATTTGGGATATAATCTGAGGATCCTGAGGCCAGCTTCTTTTCTAATACAATCTATTAGCTATTTGGAAAACTGAAATCAACATTTTCTGGGTGTGGGAGTTTGCACAGAAAAACCGCTGGGCAGGAATTGCAATAGCAAAAACACCACACACTATTACTCTTTGACTAAAGGATTACTCTCCTTAAAAAAAAAAAAAAAGGAAAACCAAAACCAACCAAAAAAAAACCCAGCAAAACAATACCTAGCTGATTTTACAGACTCCTGCTGCTGGCTTCATTGCAGCTCAGTAAAACAGACTTATTTGACTTTCCAGCAACATACAGACCATCAGCCATTCTTTCCCTCCCCATCCTCTTTAATAAACCCCAAAACAGAGAGGTGCATAAAACCACTCCGGGGACTGCTTCTGATTCATCTGTTTCACTTGCAAGCAAACACTACATCCAACTCCCTCCACAGTGTGTGTGCTGCTGCTGGCTCCTCACATCTCCCGACCTGGTGAGAGGAGGCTTTTTGCGTGCTGGATCCCCCCAAAACTGATCGTCCACTGACCGCAGGCCCCGGCACAGCTGTGCAGCCCTGTGCAGCCCAGCTCGGTCGCTGGCTCTGCCTCCCCAGGGCTGATGTCAGCCTGAACTTTGCCACCGATATCTCATCCATCGGGATGAGCGACATAAACAGAGAATTGCACGCCAGAGTTTTGCTCTGGAACAAGCTCCTTCCACACATTTCAACAATATAAATCTTCCCCTTTTATCGCAGAACGGCAGTAACTGTTTATGGGTCAGTTTGTTATTGTTGTTGGGTGGTTTTCTTCCCCCCTAATGGGGCTGGTTTGTGGGGGCAACCAGGCTCCTGGCGTCCTCTCACCCTGCCGCTTTTTGGATCCTGTCTTGAGTCAAGGCACAGCTTTTGTTTTCTCCTCAGTCTATGTCTCTGCCCCTCTTCCACAGCAAATAAACCACCTCTCCCTCCCGTTGCTGGTCACTCATGCATACCCTGCCCTACTGCTTGGCCCTCGGCTGGCGCACACTCCACAAGTCGGTTTTGCTGAGGCTCTTGGGTGACCCATGCAGTCCCTGGGACTGTCTCCCAACACATCTGTCCCACGCACCTCTGCTGTAGCAGGGACACAGGGAAGGGAAGAGGCTGGAGAGACCGTGAGCAGAGTTTCTCAGTCGTGCTTTGTCAGGGCAAGAAGGAGTACACTCCCCATTTGTTTAATGTTTTCCTTATGTTTCTCGCTGAACGTTAATTTTTTGACATGCTTTCTCTGCCCACTGGTGCTAATGCTGCTCAAGTGAGTTGGCTGGCTAGCTGCAGGTTGGCTCACATACATGTCCCATCCTTTCTCCACAGCCTTGTTTATTTATGCCACTCGCCTGGCTTGCTCAGATATTTATACACACACACTAGCACGTAAGAAGTTTCAATCTCCAACAAAACAAAACATCGAGACAAATGCACTTTCTACATGTCAGGGTAGCCCCTAGTTTTGTCTGCTGAATGATTTTTATTTTATGCCTCATCCGGCTCAAGTATCCTGGATTAGAAAGACTTTCCCCAGAGTCCTTTTCAAAGGGAGCCTCCCACAGACCTTTAAATCCCCCACATTTTATGGTACCGATATTTAACAGCTCTGAGAGGGACAGGGGGGGAGAGAGTGGGGAAAACAGTTACAAATAAGAGTGGCCGCTCCTCACACCACTGAGGTTCTTGATGCGATCAGCGTCGGTTTACATGGCTCACTCTCTCATCCCAGCGATAGGCACTGAGATAAGAAGGCAAGCAAGCAAGGGCTCAGTGAAGCCGCCAGTTTTACCTCGAATCAACCTCACCATCCCCTTTGTAGGCTTCCCCTTCACCCCAAAAGGAAATCCTTGCCGGAGAAAAGAAACGCGATACCCTTCTGTCAAACACGCGGCCTCGCTTCGCCGAGGCGCAGCTGAGCTGTGCCCTTGCTGCCGGCGCTCTGCTGAGGGTCCCGGCGGCACGGGCGGGAGGCTGCTGTGCTCACTCCCGGGCTCACGGCTCCGTTCGACCCCCGCCCGGGGCCAGCCCCGCTTCTCGCCTGCCGCCAGCCGGCCGTGGGGACGGTCCCCGGCCCCGGCAGGACACGTGGGTTTGCTCTGTCCCGTCCCGTCGGAGAAGCCACCCCGGAAAAACCCTGTCCAGTAGGGAAAGGTCACAAAGGGAGAAAATCCCGAGAGGCTGAAGACCCTTCACCGCCCCACTCCCATTTCCCCATCTCCACTGCGAGCCGGGATGTAAGGGGCAAATTCGGGTAAGAGAGGGTGCCGCGCTGTGTCCCCCTCCGCAGGCAAGGGGCTGAGCACCCCGCCCCGTGCCCCCGGCGAGTGGGGGCGCCCCTCCCCACGGAGGGGCCGGGGCGCGGGGGCAGCGGCAGCTCCG